>VXAX01004838.1:683936-922043 GCA_013399835.1 Leptocoma aspasia
ACCAAAAAAAAAAAAAAAAAAAAAAAAAGAGGAGATAATTAATTTAAAAATTCACAGTGTCTTCTGCTGCTTGTGGTTTGCAAATAATGTTGGACCTGTGCCACAGAACAGAGAAAATATGAACACAACCAGCACTTTAACTTACAGGAGCCCCAGTTTAACAGGGTGCTTCTGGCTTTATCCAGGGTAGGTGAAATAACCTTCTCTTAATTGCTTAAATTAACCTCAGACAATCACTACAAACTCTGCTTCCCAGCTCTTTTACTCTTCCAAATGAAATTCATTTTCATGCACTTGGTGCAATTTTTGGAGTTGTCCTCTGCAGGACCAGGGTTTGGACTTGATGATCTTTGTGGGTCCCTCCCAACTCAGCACATAGCGTGATTCTGTGGTTGGTTTGACCCTGTATTTTCACACAGATCTGGTTCTCACCATCTCCCTGGTGGCACCCACAGCAGCGCTTGCACTGGGAGATGGATTCAGGTGGAGACAAACCTTCATGAATGACTATGGGCATAAAGATATTCCTTCAAACCTTTCCATGCATCTAATGTATTTATCCTCTGCACAAAGCCTGGCAGAGGGTGGGAGGAGTCAGTATTCCCAGCCCCAGCATCCCCTTGGGCTCTCAGCCCCACGACTGTGCCAGTGTTGAGCAGGTAACTCCTCTCTGCAGTGTAAAAATGGGGTGAGGCTGAGGTCAGCACCCAGCTCTGTGCAGAGGCCTCCTTCATCCACAGGAGTTGTGTTTCTCAGACACAGCTCCAAAGGTTGGCTCCTGAGCTCAGCCTATACCTGTGACTCATGCTCTCAGCCCCAGCAGCTTTTAATTCAATCCCAGGTGTGCTAAGCACTGGCCATCATCACCAATATATGTGAAATGGTTGTATTAATCTAGTTACAACATACGAAGGTAGAACGAAGTCATTTCGCAGTAATGAATCACAGTCATGGGGATTTGAACATGGGGATTGGAAAGGAAATTAAAGTCAAGTTTCCTGTATGGCTCATTCTCCAGCCCAGCATCGGCTCAGACAGGAGAGGGATTTCTTTTTGTTCATTAATAGCAGGGGCAGATCCAGCACTGCTTCCTGTGGACTGTACCCTGTCCTGGACAGCAGTGACCACACAATGCCACTCAGGACTGGTGTTGGAAGTTCCCCAGCTGCTGCTCTGCAGTGCCTGTGGCACCAGTGTGTCTTCTGTAACACAGAGAAAGCATCAGCTTCTGACTTCAGATGTAATTAGGCACAAACTTAAGGACTTGGATGAACCATGGTTCATTATAAAATACTCAATGAGAAAGAAGCCTGAATTAAACCCCATGGATCCTACTTGGTCGTGACAGAGAGGGCTCTTCAGGGGTCCTGGTGCAGGAAGAATAAGGACATACCTGAACAGCTACTTACCTTTGTAAGAACATAACAATTTTTGCTTTTTCTAGACCTCTGCATAAGGAACAGCACAGTAATCATATTAAAAAGGACTTTAAGGGCATGACCAGCTGCATTCAGTGTCAAGCATAACAGCCCTTGGAAATGCTTAGTCACACTTTAACTCCTGTTATTATTTTCCAAGCCTGTGTTTAACTCAGACAGAAATGTGGCTTTTTCTCACCCAGTGCAATATTGCTAGCATGGTTAACCATAACCTCCCCCAACAGCAGAAGGTCAGGTGTTGCACCTTCTTTCACTAATGCAAAAGACACAGGCTGATAAAATTGTCTCAAGGTTTCACATGATTGTTGCCTTCAAAACATCTATGCCAGGGCCAGCTTTTGCACTGATGTCCCTCGATACCTTAGGTAGAGGACTATCCTGGAAAAATTTGCTTTGCTAACTACTACAGGACTCAGGAGCTGTAGGAACCCATAAAGCAGAGAGATCTCTGGAGAGTAAATACAGGGTGAAGAAAGAAATGCAACAGAAAGAGGAAAGAGATACTCTTGCACATGCCACTGAAGGGTGACAGCTCCTTTCCTAGATAATGTCACTCAGTCCTAGCCAAGGGCTATTCTTTTGATCTTACAAGGCTGAAGATATAGAATTAAGCCAACAGATCTGGGAAATCACAGTTCTAGAAAGGGGGAAGACAATATTAGATGAACGCACCCAAAATAGATGGTTGACATCCAGAAGAGTTCATATTATATTCATAAATAACAGGCAAAACTTTAGTGTCACTGTATGTTTACAATCTTTACTGTGTAAATCCCCTCTGCTCTGAAGGTTTTTGTTGCTCTAGCAACAAAGGGAGAGAAAGGAGAAAAAAGAGAAGGGGGAATAAAAGGAAGGAGCAAAAAAGATAGTCTAATTGAAAGGAAAGTTCAGAAAATCAGAAAAGAAGAAAAATAAACTGTAAGAACTAGTTGATTTTTTTGGAGAAAAATACAAATATATATCAAAAAAATAGAGCTGCAACTTCTCAAAAATATAAAACAGAATAGCTTTCAAATTAGTGTTTTCACAGCTGCAGGCTACAGAATTTATTGCTTGCAGTATGAAACCTAATGATGTGATGAGAAAAAAATTCTGAAAACTCTTCTATCCAGCCCTAGACAGACTGACAGCCCTGGAGATCAATGTCCATTAGTAAGTTGCTGACTTCATGCACAGCAAGGCAGAGCATGAAGTTCTCTGGTTCTCTTCAAATTTGGCTTAATTGGATCACCTACAGGATGAGAGGATAATTTAGCATGCATGGCCAGCCACGTCTTCATTGCACCCCTGAGCCTAGAACAAAGGCTCTGGCTAGGAGGGTGTGGACATCTAAGCAGTAAAATGCCCTGGGACTATCTGTCCATATCTTGAGTCCCTCTGATCACACAGGAGAGGGCAACTGATCCAGTCACTATTGTTCTGAACTGTCTCCAGTCCTGTGGCTTAGAAGAGAAATGCCCATGTCAGACTCCTTTTAATGGAATCCTAATGAGACTTCAAAGGAAAAGGACCAAGCTTCTACCTCCAAACCATTCTCCTTAGGGATTTAACCTAGCCCAACTGAAAGTAATGGGAGTTTTCTATAATTTCAGTTGGTGCAGTATTAAATCTGCGTGGTCAGAGATGGGTTAGGGTCACAGATCACAGGTTTTGTGTTTTCTTCCCCTGATCACTCAGGAACCTTGTCCTTGCACAGGAGCATCCTCCATCAAAGTCCCTTACTGGAGTTTGCTTCTAGAAAATTAAAAGAGGCCCTGGTTTTCTTAACAAATCATGCTTTAAAAAAAAAAATTAATTAAGCTATCACATGAAATTTCACAGATTTTCGTTCACTAAAGTAATAAGAGCTACAACAAGTTTCAACCATCATTTAGACGAGATAAGAAAATTCATTATTTAGAAACTGTTTTTTTCAAAGGAGGAAAGAAGAGATCTATCATCTCATCAGAGAGAAACCCTGGGTAATTTTTATCCCCTAACTACACCCCCACCACCACCCAGCCCTGCCATGGTTTTGGTCTCTGGCTGCCCAAACAGATCTGCTGGCAGAAGTTTCCAGCCAAGGCTTTGCCTGGGTGGCCCCTGTGCCCCAGTCAGCCCCTCTGGTCCCACCTCCATCAGCTGCTTCTTTGAATCTATTGACCATGGTGTCAGAGTAATGAGGCAGGAGTTGTCTGTGCAGCCACTAACTCCATTATCTCACACAATATCAGGAGTGAAAAAATGGCTGCTGGGTTTTTTAATGGTCTGCCAGAAGATCCTTGTCGATAATAATTCTTTAGTTGGGTTTCCTGGAAATTACAGCCGTCTCCTCCGCTGCGGCATCTTGCAGTTCTGCGGGAAATACTTCTGAAACAGCTTCTCCAGCCTTAGAAAAAAAAAAAATGGAAAAAAAAGCAAATTTGTCCATGTTGAACATGTCTTCCTCTCTCTTAAGCAACAACAAATGAGACTCTCTGGTTTCTTATCTCTCACTCCTGCCTTATTATTTAGGAGTCAATACTAGCAAGACCCTCTCTGGTTCTCAGTTACAATTTTGGATTTATTTGACTGATCCCAGCACACTCCTGACTGCAGCTCACTAATGCACATCTCAGCAGCACCTTGTGACACAGGGCAGTCTCAAAGGGATGAGCAGCTGAAAATCCTGCTTCTGTCATGTTCCCTCTGAGCCAAAGTGAGCACAGCATCAGCACGTCCTGCTCCCTACAGAACCTTCCCCAGGTCCCTTGCTGGGCCATGCAATACTCCTCAAGCCTCTTGATCTCACACAAGATGCAATAATTGCCTAAAAATCCCCATCCCTGCTGTAACTGAGCCTGTGCTGGGTTCTGTCTCTGTTATGAGAATTTACTGTGACACTACTAGCAGCTTTTTCCCCCATGTTTTGTTTTTGTTTTTTTTTTTTAATTAAATTAAGAAAAGAGACCCTGGGTGTCTCTGCTGGCTTGTTTAGTGCAAAACCAGTCTCATCTAAAGCTTGTATGAAATTTCTTGGGGGCCAGAGACTCAGCTGGTTTGAATCTGAGTTCTTCCTTTGACTTAAATGGACCCACGCCACATTACACCAAGTGCAGCTCTGATTTGAGGTATTTAACTCACTTCTTCTCTGGATGTTGTGCTGGCCATCTCCTGAGATATTTCTTGCAAGTTGTCCTTTAGTTTGGGTTCCAGGGAGAAATAAAGCCTTCTATTATTTTAATGACAGGCAAAACACTTCCAGGCATTTCCCACCACTAATCAAAAGAGACAGACTCTTTCTTACCTCAAAATCTTCAGTAAAATAGCCTGTCAGGTAAAGCTGGAGCTGCAAACAGTGTGGTTGCCTGGTCATTTGGCAAGGACAGGGTCTGAGGGTGAGGGGTGGCCAAATTCAGACGTAGCACCTGTGTTGTGGGTCTCAGTGGTGGGAAAACAGGGCTGCTTTAGGCCTGACAGACAGCAGACAAAAAGTCCTGCATCATCCCTCTCAGCCAGCTGTGCAGCATGATGTGTTCTATTCAAGAAGCAGCTGTGAACCAGGAGGAGCAGTCTGAGAGCAGAGCACCAACAAAACTTCCAGACAGAAATGTTAATATCATCTATAGGATCCAGGGAAGTTGCTGATTGGACATACTGTGAAAAGAGAAAGGATTTCTGTATGGCTCGAGTTGAAAAAATGGAAAATGGAGGACAGAAAGCATGCCAGTGGGATGGTCAGGAATCACGGAATCATAGAACAGTCTGAGCTAGAAGAGGCCCACAGGAATCCTCGAGTCCAAATACTGTTTACAAAGGACAACCCCAAGAATCACTCCATGTGCCTGAGAGTGTTGTCCAAACACTCCTTGAGCTCTGTCAGGCTTGGTGCTGTGACCACTGCCCTGGGGAACCTCTTCCAGTGCCCAACCACCCTTTGGATTTTCAAATATCCAACCTAAACTACCCCTGACACAGCTCCAGCTGTGTCCTCGAGTCCTGTCACTGCTCACCACAGTGAAGAGATCAACATCTGCCCCTCATCTTCCCCTCACAAGGAAGTTGTAACTGCAGTGAGGTGTCCCCTCAGTCTCCTGTTCTCCAGACTAAACAGACCAAGTGCCCTCAGCTTCTCCTCATGCAGCTTCCCCTCAAGGCCCTTCACCATCTCCATTACCCTCATTTGGACACTCTTTAATGGCTTTGTGTCTTTCTTATATTGTGGTGCCCAAAACTGCACACAGGACCTGAGGGGAGGCAGGAGAAGATTGAGAGAGTGGTTTTTGGGGAGGTCTTGGGGGAAAGGAGTGTGGGACACATAAAGAGAGCTACAGGAGGGAAGAATTGCTGAGTCCTTAGCTGGTGCTGTGTGCCTGCCATAGCAGGGAAAGGCATCCAAAAAGTGGCAAGTAGTGGAAGGTAGAAGGAACCACAAAAGAGGGCAAGGGAGTGGTGATGGGAAAGGGATTCAAGATGGAAAAAGCAGATGGAGACATTTGTTCAGAAAGAAAATCTCCACCAATGCTTAGGAAAGCAAGAGGAACCACTTCAGAAGAAACCAATTAGAAAACAACAGAATAACTTCCTCTGAGTCAAAGAGCTTTTAGAGAAGCTATGGATGACAGGAGTCAATGCAAGTTTGATTTTTGTGTGAATAAGTTCACCTTCTTTTAAGCTCTCAGGCTAAAACACAAGCTACTTGCAAGGCCTGTCAACCCCTCTCTCCTGTCCTCCAGCCAGCAGGCCGAACACATCATGCTTGATGTCATCTCAGTGCATGCAAAGCCAGAAAGGGCTAAAGATCTACTGTCTGTAGATCTCTAAATATTGACCATCATTTAAACTTGACAGTCAGTCTGTTTTAAACCTGGTTGCCACACAGCAAAGCTGGGAATTCTTTGCCTCATCTTTTATTCTATATTTCTTCCTGTTTTTTCTCAGATGGGGACAGACTCCTCGCTGGTGAAGTCTCCCATTTACTTCCAGGCATTATGTCCTGGATCACAGTCCTTTAACAGGGTTAAACTCAAACCATTATAAAGCAAACTGAATTCAACATGCACATATTTGCCAGACAAATTGAATTTGCTTTCACTCAGTTAATTAGGATAAGCATCAATTCTCACATCAACTGTTTTGCATTCGTACACAGACACGGCCTCCTCTTCTTCTCCCTGCAATTACCAGCAGAAGGGCAGCAGATTTTCAGACATACACCTCATGGCTCCTATGTGCCTCATTCAAAACCATCTTCTGGTTCTGACAAGACTCTTCCTAGACTTTGATATCCAACAGGTCCTGGAGAAGGCATCTCAGTTTTTATGGTCACATCTCAGGGCTTCAAAAGAAAAAACCTACCAAAAAAAAAAAACAACAAACCAAAAAACCCCAAAAAACCAACCAACCAACCAACCAACCAACCAACCAACCAAACAAAAAAAAACCCCAAAAAACCCAGACCAAAAATCACTCAAGAAAGAAGAAAGAAAATTGTTAAAAAAGAAAAAAAAATCTTCCTTATTTTTTTTACCTTACCCCAAACATATAGCTGCAACTGTCTTGTAGGCTAGCACAGATTAGTTTAGGTGGCCAGAAAACACGCATCCCAGGACTTGGTGGTGCTGTGGTTGTTACCCCATCTCAGTGGCAGGATAGTCACATGTACCTGGCTTTCAGTGTCCTTTATTTTATGCCAAAGCACAGAGCCACAGGACACTATTAATTTATTATTTTGCTGTATCCTAAGGCACTCCCAAAGAGTGGTTATTCAAAGAGGGGAGCTCAGCTCACAACGAACATCTTTCTTTTTCAAAATTTAAACATTATATCAAATTTTCATCTTTTCTTCCCCTTCTCCCCCATGTGTTCCAAAGGCCTGAAGTGCAATATTATTGCTTTTTGCTGCACTAAGATCTGCAGAATAAGGCCAAATTCACTCATCTACCCTCATCGACTTAGCCCAGTTCTTCTAAGACAGATGCAAGCACACAGGAGCCTAAAGCACTGCAAAAGCTGAATCTTAATCAGAGATATTTGGTTATACCAAGGTCCCAAGAACATCCTTACCTAGCGGCAACTTTTGTCTTTCAACTCTTCTTCCATGTGTTTTCCCTTGAATCTAAGTCCATGCAGCTTCTTAATCAAATCACAAAATAATCAGCTCGTGATCACATTTTAAGGGATAAATAGCACATGACCAGCATTAATCACTCATTACACCCCATGTGGGTGGCTAATTCCCAAGGACTTCCAATAAAATCTGGAAAGTGCTATGTTTTTCCTTGAACACAGTAGCCTTCATCCAAATCAAATGGAATTTTTTTATCACGTCCTATTTGTTAACACTGCAGATCTCAGAACAGATATTGGCAATGCTGCTAATAAAAACATTTTAAAGTTATTACCCTCATTGAAGTCCTATAGGATTTTATTAAAGCTAATGCAATTCCTTCAGACTCTAATGGTTAAACCACAATTTTCAAATCATCTTACAGACGTTTCATTGCCATTACTGTACTTATTACTTTCCTTAAATACCAAAATATATCAAGGAGGAAAAAGAGATTGTTTAAGCAGGTACATTTCCCACAAAACATTGTATTAACCACGCTCTAGCATAGCTCTAAAATCAATAGATTTATATCTGGGAGACAAAAGCAGGAAAGGTCAGGGGGTGGGTTATTGTGAACTGGTTGGTGATCAATCCTGGCTGAAGACATGACTTTTCAGTTCCCATACTACAGAAAACCCCAGCCCCCACTGCATTTTGTTGTGTTATGCTTTTCCCATTATGTAATGTAGTTTTAAGAAGTGCACCCTACAGATTGTGACTGCTTTACTAATATTCTCATCAAGCCAAAGTGTTCAGTTGTTGCAGCACAGTGGGTGGAGGGGGGGGGATAAAATCTTTAAAAATAGATTCTAAAGTCTTTACTTAGATTGCAAAAAAAATTCTTTAAAAAAATTTTAAAAGAAATCCAAGCTACCACACACTCCCCCATTCATCTGAAAGTGATTTGTTGGCAAGAATAGAAATTTGGTTTCCAAGGTACAGTGAAAGAGCATAGAGACAGCCTGAGGAATGGGATAAATATGCCATATTTCTCAGTTACACAAGGTGCTGTAGCTAAGCAGAGAGGCAAAGGGGGTACCAGTATGAAGCTGCTTGCCAAAAACGCCCCAGAACATTTGCATGTAATGCCTTGTGTTGGAAAGTGGAGTACAGGTGTGACTCACTGCTGAGGCAGCCGTGCCAGCCGCTCTGCACAGACCCTGCAGGGCTCAGAGATCCTTTACAGCTTGCTCAGACAAATCCCATGTGCCAGCTGCTCCTTGAATGGGGACAGGCTCCCTCCAGCTTTCACAGAAGGACCCAGTGACACTTGCATTGCTTGTGGTCCTTCAATGGGGCTGAATCCTGCAGGAGTTTCTGGCAGTGCTGAGGCCTTTGCTGCAAAAATCAGTATTTAGAGAGATGCAGCCCTGCATGGCCCTTTCACAGGCTGCCAGCTCTCCTTGCCTGCAGAAACACAACCAGACCTGCCAGATGTACCAAGGGACAGGGAGGGTTTCCATGTGCACCCGAGGCCAGGAGAGGGATGGTGAAAAGTTGGGTGTAGGAGCATGAAACCCAGATCCTTGGGGTGGCTGCTCCCTACAGAGCCCCTTGAAGGAGAAGGGGGATTTAATTCCACCTTAATTTGCACACAGCTCTTAGGCTCCTGCTGAGCCTGGGGCGAAGCAGCAGAAGCTGTGGGAGAAGGGGATGACCAGTCACTTCAGATGCTGAGATGCTTTGTGGGAGTCACAGCCCATGGTGGGATGAGTTTCACTAAGACAGGAGCATTCCCAGCGCTGTTTTCCATTGAGATGTCTGTTCCCAGGCTCAGCCTGCAGACCAGAGGCTCTCAGGTGGATGCCCACCCCTTGTTCAGGTGCTGGGCTCTAGCCTGCCTGGGCTCCTGTTGCAGCTTGGCCTTTGCCAGCTCTCCACACAGGGCCCCTTTTGCTCCTGGAACCCAGCTGCAAAGGGGACATTGACACCTCAGATGGCAAGGTGGGCTAAACTGGGTTGTGAACGAGTCAGAAATGAGAGATAAGAAAACAACACGAGTGCTGGAGAGGAGAGAGCAATGTGCTTCAGGCTGCCATGACTGGAGTAGCCCTGGGAAGGCTCCAGTACGTGAATAAAAGACCAGGCTAACTGTGCTGGCCACTTTTTCATTCCTCATTTCATGCCTCATTGCCTCGTTGTGAGATTGACTTTGTGACCCAGCTTTCTTCACAAAGTTCTTTCTCCAGACACCATTTTTAGCATAAAAAATTGCTTTAGCTGTCAATCAGTCAGTCAATCAATCAGCCTCATTGATGTTAAACCCTTACCCTTACTTGGATATTACTTGGAAACTGATACACAACAATGGATAGTGGCCATTCAATTTCATTCCAACTTCTTCCCTGCAGGAATAAGAGATCTCAACTCTTTCTTATGCAGAGAAGTCCCTCAACCCATATTTCCCATTCCATGTGAGCTTCTCCTCAAGGTTGTGGTGATGTGAAGGTCAACCAAGGGCAAGGAGATGCCCTGGATGCACTACATAGAAAACACCCAAAGACACACATAGATACATATTTTCTTCTCCTGTGAAGTACTTTTGCATTCCTGGTTTATCCCATAAAACTCCCAGCCCTGGACCCTTTGGTTTTTCCAGGTGGGTCTAGCTGGAAGCGTCTACAAACTTCTGTGGTGGGGTGGGAAAAGGCACCAACTTTCTGTGTGTCCTTCCAGCCTGTGGCAATGCTGGGGGGAAGAATGAAGAGTTGGAAAGATATCAAGACCCAGATATCCTTCTGTGAACGGCCTACAGCGTAGCCAAAGCTTCTTGCAGGTTATTTTGAATTGCATCCTGTAAGTCAATAAAAGAAAAAAGAGACAGATGTAAGACACCAGGCACACTTCTTGTGCCTCCCCCTACAACCACAGCACAGAAACCCCCAGCTCTATGATGCCCTGGCTCCTGCATGGCAGTGGGCTGCACAGCACTGATCTACTCCTTGGGCAGAGATATTTCTCAGGGTTACTTCTCAAGGCTGAGAGATCCCTTACCCAACACCTGATATCTGGAAAGAGATAAGCAATATTTCACACTGGGCTTACAAGTACGTTGTATGCTAGCACCATATGTCCAGCTATAGGTTAAGTATTTGAAATGAAGTAAGTAGCAGAGCGTTTGACCACTTTTTAAATCACTTTTTTGAAATCATTGTCAAATCATTGTCAACTCATTGTTAAATCACTGTTTCACTAACATTCAATTATTGCTTAATCACCAATTGATTTTCACGCAATCACCAATTAATTTCCATCTGATCATCATTTGATCATCAATGAAAACTTTAGGTTAACCCCATAGCTATGGCTTCTCATAATTCTCCTCTGACAGAAGTCTCAAGGGGACATGGTAGAGTAAAGCAATTTTGGCACATTTAGCCCCAAACCCTCCAGCTGTGCCCAAAGGTCACCTCACTGAAACACCACACTCCCTGTGGAGTGTGGAACTCCATTGAAGCTGAGCTGGAAATGCATATGATTCATAATACAGATAGCATCTAATGGTTGGGTTATTTTCCCTTAATAAACCTTTCCTGAACCCAACAATTTTTCCTTTCTGTGTCCCCACCCCTCATCCTGCTTCCACCAATAAAGGCATTTCCTATTGCAGCCACAGGAAAACTCCATCACCCCACCAAAATTTCCTACAGCCTTCCCAGCATTTGTCCTCTGAAAGGCCTGAATCTGTATGAAGGCTTTCCCACAGCTGAATAGCTCACAGAACAGCTAGGAGAAGAGCTCAGCAAGATGTTGAAAAGTCAACAAGCAGGGAGCTGGGTCAGATCTGCTTCTCCTTCCCTGGCAGCAGCTGGTGTAAAGCTCTGCGGGGAGGAGGGCAGGGAGTGGAGCAGGGAATGGGGCATCCCCATGCTGAAGTAATGCTCTGTCTCCTCTGGACTCAGCCATCACAAGTTTCAGCTCCAGGCTTTTGTTTTGAAATCTCTAATTTTCATGGTGTGGTTATTGATTTGAGCTGACAAAGCGTTGGGTAGATCAAATAGCTTACTAACTTTCAGGAGAGTTACATTGCATCCTGATTCTATAATTTAGATATTTTGTTGCAGAGATATAGTAAGTTTGGGTATTAAACCACCTTTTAAATTTTTTTTCAATGAGTATGAACATGGGTTATTCCTGGGTGAAGGAACATTATTGTTGCAAGCCTGGACTGTGCCCAGTCTCACCTGGAACATGGGGAAAAGGTGTAGCTCTGCTGACGTGGTGGGTGCTGTCATTTGTGTTTTGCTCACTGAAAAGGCCCCACCCAAGCCCTGTTTGTACTCAGTGAGCATGGGGTGTCCCTGGGTAGAGATAAGGGGGGAATGGGTGACACTGGGATGGCACTGCAGGGCTGGCAGTGCTCGTGTGGCCCAGGCTGCAGGAACTGGCTGGAGGGACCAGTGCAGGTGATTTCAGGCTCTGCTGTGCAGCTCCTAGGGGAAACAGCAGCACTGCTTTTCAGAAGGATTATTTTTCATTTGATTTCACTTCTTCTTGCCCGTAAAAGATTCCTGCAAACACTGAGCTTTTAAATTAACGGGAGTTAATGAAAGTGTACCTGTGGTAACTATTACCAGGTCCCTTGTACATTCAACAGTCGCATTAAGATGATTTCTTATTATCTCTAAATCCATTCCAGAGGTATGTTCTTGCTGTTACAGCCCTCCTGTGCACCATTGCAGGTGCAGGTTTGCTGCCCAGCATGGCAGATAAAATACAGACCAACTGTGTTGCTACAGCCCTGGCTTGGGTTTTTTTTTGGGGGTTTGTTTTTTTTTGTTTGTTTGTTTGTTTTTTTTTCTGAAACAGAGGAGCAGAGGCTTACCAAGAGCCCTGCTCAACCTTGCCTGTGGATAAAGCATGCTCTTGTATCCATATCCCCTGGGCATTCCCAATGCAAATGGATACTTCACCTAAAAGGAGAGATCTTTTGTTCTAAGAACAGCAATGCAGTTTTCAGCTGAGACTGTGCTGTGTTGTATGAAATAATATTAAACAAGACAGAAATGGAATATTATTTTGGTATAGACAAGGCTGCCGCAGCCTCTCCAGTCCCCTGAATGGATTAGGCAGGGTTTACTAGCAAGGCAGACTGCCCAAAATATATTTGTGCATTGTCAGTCACAGGCAGCCCATGGAATACACATTTTCAAAAAGCAGTCACTTCATTTTGATTGAACCAGGCTTTCACCCCTGAGCTCTTCTCTCTGATACAGATGGGGAGTTTTGCCACTCTTTTAGTTTTGGTCCTGAGTCATCAATTGTTCCTAATTCACAATGCCTCAGGTTTTCTTGGGGAGGATATTTCTTTACTGAGAGGTCAGGTCAAACACTAGAAGCAGCTTCCTAGAGAACTGGTCAGTTCCCCAAGCTTGCCAGTGCTTAAGAGTCATTTAGATAATGACCTTAATAACATGCTTTAATTTTTGGTCAGCCCTGAAATGGTCAGGCAGTTGGACTGGATGACCATTTTAGTTAGGTCCCTTCCAACTGAAATAGCTCTTCTCTCTTCTCTTCTCTTCTCTTCTCTTCTCTTCTCTTCTCTTCTCTTCTCTTCTCTTCTCTTCTCTTCTCTTCTCTTCTCTTTTCTCCATTGCTGTTGTTGGTGCCAAAAGCACAAGGTGCTCCACAAGCACCAGCTGAGGGTGGCTGTCAATGTGCTTCCTTGCTCATGTCATTGGGGTTTTTACACATTCTGGCTGTCACTGCCTGCAACTCCAGAACCTCCTCTCTTAATGTGAATTACAGTATCCACAAGATAGAGGCTTGAAAACAGTTAGGAGTTGCCTTTTTATCTTCAGGTGTAAGTGAGAAAAAGAGCTGCTCAAGTGTTTCCTCCTGGGAAAGACTGTGGAATAAAAATAAACTTTGGGTCAAAGTAAGCGAAGCCATTTCTACACGTGTGAGACAGTTGTCTTTCTCTCCTGAGCTCTGTGGGCTGGTCTGAGGAACTCTGTCCTTCTAGGCAGCAAGAATCTTCCCCCATCCCACCCTCCCCTGCACACAAACAATATTTGGGATTTTCTGAATATGGCAGAGACTCACCTCTTTGGTGCCATGGAGCTGAGGGGTGGCTGTGTCCATCTGCAGTGCCAGAGCCTGATGTGCCCTTCAGTGTCTGGAAGAGGAGCTGGGAGCCCCATGAGCAGTGCTGAGTGAGATGTGTCATTTAGCAAGGCTGAACTTGTTGCTGCACCGCAGCGTTTCACATTCAGCATTTCACACGTAGCACTGGGACCGAGTATAAAGATGTTGTCACTAAGCAACAAAACACGGATTTTGCAGGAGATAGTGAGGTGATACCAAACCTCCTCTCCTCCTGCCTGCTCTCCACTGCACCAAGGCCACCAGAACCAGCCTCACCTGTGTGGTGGTGGGGAGCCAGCAGGAGGGCTGGTAGATGAGGGAAGAGAGGACAAGAGTGTTGTGGACTAATTCAAACCAAGTGTGGCAGGTGTGAAGGGAGAGCCCAGCCAGGCAGGAGCCTTACTGTTCTCCCAGTGCCTAACCTTGGAATCAGGCAGGCAGCAGAGCAGGGCAGGAGGTGCACAAGCCATGACACACACTTGGACACAGAGAGGGAAGACTTCATCTGTGGCACAGGACTCAGGACTCTCTCTGAGCATTCCAAACCCAGAAACCCAATGCTTGAATGAACAGGAAAAATGGTACAGTGTACTTGCAGAAAAGTGACACTGAGAACAGTGAGGGGCTATGAAATAAATAAATCTGAGGTCAGAAAAAAATATCCCGAAGCTAAAAATCTAAAGAAACTAGGGGAGAAAGAGGTTTGGAACTGAGCAAGAGAGCAGTGAGCAAGACTGGTGCAGGGGCTTTTTTGGTGTTGAAAGCAGACATCTGCCTGGTCTGTGCCCAGCATTGCTGCTCTTTGCATTGCCACCAAAACAACCAGCCAATGTCCCCAGCATGATGAGCAGAGGCAAACTGACCCCAGTGATGGTGGGTGGCACGTTTCCATTAGCGTCAGATACAGATAGAGCGTCACCTCCCAGCTGCCAAAACACTGCTGCCTTATCTACAGTGCAGCCAGGGGTGCAGGGAACAGAGAGAGGGAAAATATGACCATGCTCATTTGGGAGCAGCTCAAAAACCCTCTCAGCTGAAGGTCTCATCAGGGCAGGTTTGCACAAAGCTGAGATAAAGCTGCAGCAGGTTTCCCTCTTCCCCTGGACATTTCACATCAGTGTCCCCCAGGAGAGCTGTATTTCCCCATCATGTGGCTCCTTGCTGACAGGCTGCCTGGTGCCCTGCTCACCCAGAAGGTCACCCTGCACCTGGCCCATGGTGGGTGTAGTGAAAAGGAAAAGTACTGGGAATGAGACATAGTCCTCATGTTTGTACCACAGAGGCTGAAGATTCTATGTACAAACCTGAACCCCATGGAACTGCATCCTGGATGGGGAGGGAAAGGGGTTTGCTCTGTCTGATCTGCAAAGAAATGAGTCTCCTGTGCTCAGAGTTGGGGTTCAGAGGTGTGTCCCTGGGTCCTTTGAAACTTTTAATCACATTTGCTAACTTCATCCACGTTTGATGGGACAGGACATGGGGATTTATAGGACAAGGGGGAATGGCTTTAAACTGACAGAAAATAGGTTTAGATTGCTCCTTAGGAAAATATTCTTTACTGTGAGCATGGTGAGGCCCTGGCAGAGGTTGCCCAGAGAAGCTGTGGATGCTCTGTCCTGGAAATGTTGAAGGCCAGGCTGGATGAGGCTTTGAGCAACCTGGTCTAGTGAAAGGTGTCTCTGCCCATGGCAGGGGGCATTGGAACAAGATCCTTGAGATTGCTTCCAACCCAGATCATTCTGTGGTTCTGATTTATCTCATCTGAATGCACTGGTGCAATAAGTGGATGTCTTCATGTCAATTTATCACCCTGGCCTCTCTTTACACCCACTGGCAAAAACCAGGCATTTCAGGTTGGAAACTTTCCTGATGCAGGGTGGGTGTTTCCTTACAGAGCCCCCTTGCCCTGTGGATTTTTTGGGAAGCACAGATCAATGTGGCTCCTGCTCAGATCCAGTATTTTTTAATAAAGAGGTTTGTGTTAACAGCATCACTGATCCCTCCTATTGTTCCTCTCAACAGAGCTTGTGTGACCCTGAGCCCCCAGCATGGACAAGCTTTAGAGGATGTGATTTTATATTGAAACCAACAGCAGCAACATTTGGAGAGCTACACAAAAGGGAAATCTGGTAGATTTACCCAATACTTGTGTTGAAAATAATATTCCAAAGCATTTGCACCTATTTTGTCTTTTTTTTGTGTGACAAAGCCATGACATCCATGGGCTTTGTTCTGACACCACAAGCAAGTGGCTAATATTGATACATAATTTAAATACTACAGACCTGAGCCAGGTCCCTGCAGTGCCCTCCTCAAGAGACTTGTAAAGATACAGCCCTGGCCAGGACTTCAGCCAAGAGTGGAAAGACAGGAGCATCTTCTTTCTCTTCCACTTGTGAAAAGAGTCTTGTGAGACTCAGCTCTTCACAGGAATGAAAGATGGGTGGGATGGGATGGGATGGGATGGGCAGGCTTTAATCCAGGATTATGGAGCATGCCATGCTAGGGAAGGACAATTCTTACCTGGTCTGCCTTGTGCTGGGCCTTGCGCTGCAATGGTAGCATCTTCTCTGGTGACATCTTCCATGTAAGCAGATGGCCAGAGCTGGATGTAGGGGCTCATTTTAATAAACTAAATGATCATGTTCAAGTCTTATTTTATGGCTCTTCTGTTCTTCTCTTTACTTAATTTACATTCACCTTACTTTTGTACTTGTGCTTTCTCCAGGGATTTGCAGACACCCTGGCTGGCAATGTGACAGCCTGCTGGGGTGACATCCTTCTGCATCCCTGGAGTCCATACCCCCAAACACACTAAACACATTTGCAGCAGAGGGGAGCACATCCAAATACTGTCTGTGTTCCATAAAGCCTTTTACTTCTCAGGACCCTGTGGCCTTTCTCAAGCCAGAGGTGAGGAAAAATACAATCATTATTAAACTGGTGAATTGAGAGTTGTGGGGGGTGGGGGCAGTGGGCAGGCAGGTGTTGGTGTCTTGTTGGTTCAGTTTGGGGTTTTTTAGGAACAAAAAAAAGGATGTAATGGGCAAAAGTTCCCTGTTTCACAGTTCCTAAGGCCACACCTCATATTAAGGTTCCATTTAGAAAGAGCACGTAATTCCTTGATATATGCTGAGGTGATTGATGAATCATTTATTGTGTATTGCTATTGAACTGCTGGTCTCCAGAGCTGTGATTTAACCATCTATAATACCTGCAGCTGCCGTGGACACGGCCATTGATAATGCTGGAACACAAAGTATTTGTGTGCAAAACGTGCTTACCACATCTAACATTTATGAATGCTTTATAAACAATTTATAAACAAAATCTTAATATACAGCATAACCTATTTTTAATGTTGTGGCAGTTACATAACCTGTTTCACCTTGATTCATCTCAGTTAACTTTGGGCACCTTGTGGAGGTGTCTCTGTTTGTAGCCCTGTACCATTTCCCTCTGCATTTTTTTCCCTGCCTTCCTCCCACTGCTCATTTACCCCTGTTCTGCCCTAGAAGTTCTGGTCTGGGATGCTGCAACCTCACAGGCTCCTGTGTGATGATGCAGCTTCACATCAGCAACTCGCTCACATGTGCACACACTAAAGGAAAACATTCCCCTGCCTTTCCTTTCCCCTTTTCAACCCAAACCCATTGCAGGGGTTCAGCCTTGTGTGGCCACACAAAGAGGTGAATCAGGCAAAGGAATGGGGAGGGAATGGCATCTCTGCTCGGGATCTGAGCTGTTGGGAAAGGAGGTGGAAGGCAGATGCCTGAATCAGACCATGGCACAGCATCACTTCAGCCACTGGCCTGGACCAGTTTGTAAGAACATGGGCAGACTTTGGAGAGGAGAAGGGCCCCGTTTCTGACACAGATTAGTGATGACATCCTCATGGTAATTAACAAGATGCTCATTGTTAAACTGTTTCAAAAGCTGGCCTGATTTTTCTCTGTCTGCATTGTTTTGTTCAAGCTGAATCCAGGCTGAAGAGGGGTTGAAATTGCCCTTCTCCAGCCATGGCATCAGTTCTTCTCTGCAGAGGACCCACCACAGAAAGGTGCTGTGCTGCCTCACTGTTAACATATGTCCTCCCTTATGCCAAGTGATTTCTGAGCAGCTCCTGAGGAGTTTTCCTGTGGCTGTGAAGATGGGGAGGCTGCAAGGATGTGCAGGCACCGGCCGCCAGGGGAGAAACACTTGGAAGAGCAAGTGCAAGCAGGAGGTGGCTGAGCACTGCTTTGCCTGGTCCACAGCACTGGGGACAACGTGGCTTCCCAGGCAAGTCTGTGCCTCTTTTACACCTCCAGGGTGCATTTCTGTGGTTGGTGTAGCCACACACTGAGCACATCTTGGCCTGGAAGGATCTTCTGCACTCCCAGACTTGTATAGATACAGTGCCAGATTTTGGTGAGATGCCTTCTCCCTGTGCCACAGTTCCAGGGAGCCAGGGGTGACAGCCCATGCAACACAATGGCATGTGGGCCTCTGTGTCAAATTTGCAGGTTCAGATGAAGATTGCACATCTGGGCACAGGCTTAGCAAATTTCCCAGGGAGATGTGTGACTGAATTAGCTGTCAAAAGAGGGCCTATTAATGTGTTTTTGCTGATGTGTTTAACATTAGGCACATGCTTGGATGTATGCTGAACCAGGAACACAGGGACAGGAAGTGAGCAATGTATTTTAAATGACACGTCACCTACACACAAAGTCTCACTGGTGTTATGGAATTAATGCATCGTGAATGCAGTGGCCCAAAGTATCCTTCCAACAAGAAACATCAGATTGTAACAAAATAGACAAGATCCTGTTCAACTGAAATAGCTCAAGATGCTTTAAAGAGAGCATCAAACTCCACTTTAGCAGCTGAAATTGGGCTTAAAGCAATTTTTTCCCCAACATGAACAAAGTGTTAGGAGGTCTCTAACACAGATGCACAGGAAGGAAAAAAAAAAAAAAGAAAGGGACAAGTTGATCATTTCTGTTGGGACCAAACAAAGAAAAGCAGAAAAGTGCAGTGAGTGGAAGAGTCAGTGGGAAGGATGAGGTGAGAAAGAGCAAGATGAGAAGCTAAGAGCTAAAAAGATGCTGAACAACCCAAGAACCTAACCCCAGAAGGAAACAGCTATCATGGAACACTTGACACAAAAATTTTGTCCAGAATCTTTTGTGTCTTCTATATTAAGAAAAAGAGCATGAGTGTTTGCAAAGCTCTGTAAAGCAGCTACCTGTAGGAAAACCTTCAAATCCCCCCAGTGCCCAGAGAGCTGAGCTGCACACCCAGAGCTGCAGAAGGCTTGGTTCCATCCTGGGGAGCTGGCAGCCAGCTCTGCTCTGGGGGCTGCAGTGCCAGCAGGATGGATGCACAGCCCACTCCAGGGACAAGCAAAGTGCCCACACCCAGGAAGAGAGCCAGAGGACTCAAGGAAGGGAGCGTGCAGCTGGTCCTCACTAAGGAAACCTTAAGAGCTTCTAGATTGGGAATCCAAACACAGGAGCCCCAGGACTGACAGAAGGAGCTCAGACAAGGCTGGGCATCAAATGGTTTTAAGTGCTTGCAGTCAGTCTTCCAAGATGGTCCTTCCAGCCTTTGAGCTGGTTCTTAAAGGATGGAAAAGGGTGATGGAATCATGGAATGCTTTGGGTTGCAAGGAACATTTACAGGTCCAGTTCCAACCCTCCAGCAATGAGCAGGGATATCCTCAGCTGGATCAGGTTGTTCAGAGCCCTGTCCAACCCAACCCTGAATGTTTCCAGAGGTGGGGCAGCCTTCACTTCTCTGGGCAACCTGTGCCAGGGCCTCACCACCCCCAACATCAATATTGGGACATTGAGGCATTTCACAGAGTCACAGATTAAACCAAGCTGGAAGGGATCCACAAGAATCAGCAAATCCAATTCCCACCCCTTCACAGGACCATTCCCAAAAGTCCCACCATGTGCCTGAGAACATTGTCCAAACACTTATTGAGCTCTGTCAGGCTTTGGTCTGTGACCCTTTCCCTGGGGAGCCTCTTCCAGCACCCAACCACCCTCTGGGTGAAGAACCTTTTCCTAATATCCAACCTAAACCTCCATGGACACAACTTCTGGCCATTTGTTGCCTTTTATGTGAGTACCTTTCCCTCTCCTCAGCTGACAGTGAATAGACACTGACACAGGCAGGGTTCACCACCTCTGAGTTCATCTAGGAAGAGAAAGTTTGAGTGAAGCTGAAATTTCAGTTCCAGGGTCCAACATATTCTTTCAGAGACACAATATAGAATCAAGTGATAGGCATTATTATCAGCAAAACCACACAAGAACACAACCAAGAGTAAAGAGACTGACAGAGGTGTAAATAACAAGCCACAAGTATTTATTCAGTTAAAGTTACATAACTTATGCTTCTCCAGTGCATTCATATATGGGATCAACATCTGCTCTCAGCAATGGCCATTTAAATTAGGAGTAATTTATTGCAACCACTGGTTCGTATCAGATTTACAATGGACAGTTCAGCTCATCATGTTCAAAATAATTGCTGGGTGTTTCAGAGAAAGAAAATGAAGTTTTCAGTACCAAGAAAGGAAAGCATATAAGAAAAGTATCATCCTTCTTTCAAGCAGTACAAGGACCAATCCTGACAGCAATCCCAGTGATTTTAAGCACCTTTCCCTCAACCCTTCTCTAAATTACACTAACACTTAAATATCTTCCTTCTGGACAAGGAAGAAATGATTCCCAGAAGGAAGAACTTCTTGCATTTCATCTCTCTCACCAAGACAAGCAGAAGTCTGAGAAAACTGGGCAAGATATCATAAATGCCAAAAGCAACTAAGTGTCCAAGTTGACAAGGGACAGAGTAGTCTACTATATAATGAACAGATAGACCTTTAAGGGTCAGCTCACACATAAGAACTTATATTTATGTGCACATATGGCAGATTTATAATGGCATATTGGATACCTAGAAAATATGCAGCCTGCTTTTGTTATAATAAAACCTGTTCCCATTTCAACAGCTTCAGTGGGCTGCTGATAAGGATCCTTTGTAAGTTAAGGGCACAGGAATGTTGCATCCCAGGACAGGCTCCAAAGAACAAGACCCTCTCTTCTCAGAGAATGCTGTCAAAAATTAATTGGGTAAATTGAAGCATCCTGACTGCAACAGCATCTACTTTACAATATTTTAATTTCAAATGCAATGTGGTACTTATAAAGCCTTAGCTGTATTCCTAGAATCTGCAGATTATCTTCTGGGAATACTGAATAAAGCCCAATTTGGATTTTGCTGCAACAGTGTTGTGCAACATAGTCCAGACACTCATGTCAAAACCAAGCTTTTATAGAGAAGATGTACTGGTTTTGTTCCTGTTCTCCTTGGATCTTATTTTTCTGTGTATTCCCAATCCAGTGGCAGGGAACTCAGCCTCATGGCACAATCTGGTCATCCAAGCTCCACCAACACAGAAAAGCAGCCCCAGCTCAGCTGTTGGACCCTCTTTGCAGGGGTGTCTCAGGCTCAGAGCCACTGTGCCAGTCTAAGGAACAGTTTTGTCACTGGACCTCACTGGCACCTGACAGAGCAGTGAATCATTGCAAATAAATCTTCAGCAGGGCTCAGATTTTCATCAGGTCAAGACTGAAAACTTCCACTTTCAAGGCTGAGTACAGAGCCACAGCTCAAGCACAAACACTGATAGCATTGCCACAACACAGGTTTTTAGGGATAATACCCTGCATACACTGGAAATACAGCTACCATGCTACATCCACAGTTCCCTCAGGTTGGGAATATAATTAGGATGAACAGTCATTTGCAAGCATGCAATGAATGGAGTTTGGAGCACTGTTTATCTTATGGAAAACACCAGTGACATCTAAAAGTACCCCTGGGCATGCTGCAGAGAGCCAGAACTGAGCAGGAAGGGTCAGGCCAGGCATCCAGTGGGGGCCCATGTTTGCATTAATTCTAAACAAAGAATCTGCAAAGAGGTGGTTCACATAGATTTAAATCATGTAGAGCTAGCTGGAGTGTCCCTGCCACATCTTGTTGTATCCACCCCCAAAGCATACTACCACCAAATTAAACTATGTATTTAAGAAAAGACTGAGATAGGTTTTAAACATATGGTCCATGAAATAATGTATTAATCATACAGCTAAGACATCTCCCTGCTTTGCATGGGGTAAAAACATGTCTCACTATACAAAAACATTATTCTGAAAAATAGGCTAAATTATCAGCACATTCAACAACTACTTTCACACTCAGGAATTCCATGGCCATAATTGCCTAATAATTAAACTTAAAAAAACCCCCAAACTTTAAAGAAAAGAAAAGAAAACAAAACAAAACAAAGGAATAAAAACAGACTTATTTAAAAAGCAGTATATTAGTATGAAAAATCTGATGAGAAATGTTTGCAAAAACTCATGAAAAGTTATATTAATGATCATCTGATTAATTCTGGTGGATCTTTAAGAGTCTGCAAATGTTTCAAGTGACTATGACTGTGTAAAACAGAACTGTGAAAGCCTAAATTCACAGGCAAGCCTTAGGCAGCCCAAAAGTTGGCTTATTTATTCTCTCAAGGACAAAACTCTTTTTCTCTTCCTTACCCTCTCTCCTTTCTAGTTCATAGATCTGCCAAACTAAAGGCAGTGACTTTACCAGGAGCAAGTGGCACTGGGCTCAGGGGAGGGAGAGAATAACTGGAGGCTATTCTTACTTTCAGGAACACACTAAAAAGCACCACTACTGCCATTTACTACCAAAGACACCAAATTCTCAGCAAACAAATGAACAAGAGCAAGCCAGTGAACAAATCTAACAGAGATCTATACCCCAAGGGAACATGCCATGGGTCCAGCATAAACCAGGAGGAATTTCATACAGATACACAAATCTTATTGAAAAATGATCAAACAGGATTATTCAAATAGGATTTAAGACCTTCAAACACATGGCAAAATTCAGCCCTCAAGACTCTTTCAAGCCACTGATATCAATGGAGTACATTGAAGTACAATGCATATAGTTTCAAAGGCTTTCTGGAAACAGAGGAAAACTTCAGCAGAGTTATAATCTCTCTCTCTCTCTCCCTCCCTCTGAAATTAGCTAAAGCAGCTGTCCAAATGACTGTCAGCCAATTCAGAAAGTGTTCAGCTGTTCCTCCAAAGTAGAGACTGTCCTGGGGTTGGACAGAAACAAGCTGGGGTCAAGCAGAGGATGTGCCAAGCATTGCTGTGTGCTGTGGTTAATCAAGCAGCACACAGTTCATTTACAGATTAGCTGGGGCCACGGGCTCTGTGGCGCGGATGTGGACACTGGGAAGGCAGAGCCAGGACAGAGGCAGCTCCCTGCTGCAGTTGTCTTCATGGAATTTGATATTCAGGTAGAAGTCACCCGTGTAGAGGAAGAGAAGTGCTCCAAAGTACACAGAGTCTTTGGTTGGCTTTACCTGGTGAAGAGAACACAAAAATCAATACAAATAAACCATCAATGAGGCAAATTAATTGCAGTTTGCAATTCATTAGCTCCTTCAAAGGGTCTCAGAATACTCCAGATTCACTTCTTAATAATGCTTTCATACAAAAAGGAGTAAACATCTCATCCCTATTCTAGTAAAACTGTTACATTAAAAAAATAATTCTGTTATTCACTCATGCAGTAAATCTGTGCTACAGCTCGAAACAGAATATGAACCTTTAGGAGTTACTGATTCCAAAACAGAATTTGTTTAAGGTAGAGATCACCCTAAATCTCTCCTTAGACTGCATTTACCAACATCTCTATTAAGGTTCTAAATCACATCTCTGAATTAATGTTAAACACATGGTTAAACACCATTTAACAGCTTAGCAATAACTAAGTTCATTCTCACTTATTACTGAGACACAATCTGACTGCAAATTCTGATCAGAAACTTAGGTCACTATCATTGAAATACTGAAGTTTAGCAAGAAACTTCCTGGAAACAGTAGCCATCCTGATTTTACTTGTCCAAATTAAATATACAGAGTTCACACTGTTTCTACATTTATGTATCTTCCTTCATCACAATCCATCTACAATCCATATCTTCACAACAAATAATATATCTCAGTCCATCATTTCAGCAAGACACTTCAGTAATTTCTAACTTTAACACTCCCACCACTGTTCAGCATGTGATAATGTTTGAATTAGTATCTGCTTCCACAAGATGTTAAATCCAGTTTCAGGATGCCTAGAACTGAGTTAAAGTTACAGCAAATGCAAAACACCAAATCAACACAAAGCCATTCCACTGGACGGAATTTTTCCAAAAATTGTGAAAAGGCAGCTTCATCCCAGCAGAAAAGTCCCAATAAAGGCTGAGGCTCTGAGGCAGGTGATCAGGGCTGTTCCCCACTACAAAAAATTTCATCATATGGTAAACTGGGACATGAACAATGAGGTGTGAACTGGGAAAGTGCTCGTGGACACTCTCTGCTGAAGGACAACTTGCCACTGCTTGGGAGGACCAGAACAGGGATGATGGGAAGGCCATGGTGGGGAAAAGGGAGAAGGCAAATGATCAACAGAAGATTTCAGGGGTGCAGGGAACTCAAGAATATTCCAGAGAGCTGAAAACTTCCAGCCACCGCCTTCCATGAGGCAGATTCTCTGTAGCTTTCAGAAGTGAAGGGAATGAGCTGTTTCCATTTTCTACTGTTGTAGTTTTTTTTTTTTTTTTTTGACTTTCACTGCTGGGTTCTTTAGCCAGGAGACCTGGATCCTGTATAGTCCCCTGGGCTATCAGTCTGCTTTGTTGGACCTCCCTAAACTGGAAGAAGTCCAGAGAGGGGCCACGAAGTTGCTAAAGGTACTGGGGCAGCTTTTCTATGAAGACAGGCTGAGAAAGTTGGGGTTGCTCAGCCTGGAGAAGAGAAGGTTGAATGTGCACCCTCCAGTATTTGAAGGAGCTACAGAGAAGCTGGAAAAGTCTCTCCATCAGGATTGGTAGTGATAGGACAAAAAGTAAGGGGATCAAATTTAAAGAGGGGAAATTTAGGATACATATATGGAAAAAATTCTTTACTGTGAGGGTGGTGAGGCCCTGGCACAGGCTGTCCAGGGAATCTATGAATGACCCATTCCTGGAAGTGTTCAAGGCCAGGCGGGGTGGGGCTTGGAGCAGCCTGGGATAGGGGAAGGTGCCCCTGCCCATGGCAGGGGGATTGGAATGAGATGAGCTTTAAGTTCCCTTCCAACCCAAACCATTCTCTGCTTCTATGACTCCAAATTGCAGCTCCTGCACAGGGGCCTGTCTGTTCACAAGCAGCCACATCCTCAGAGCTGGAGAGCCCAGACTCCCTTTGGTTTTGGTGCTGAGCACTTCTGCTGACCTACAGCAAACTTGTATCAGCATCATGTCATCCACGTGAGTGGTCAGAGCAGCCACAGCTGTTCCCCTGACCCCGTCCTTGGCATCTCCCTCTTCACTGGGTACAAGTTCTTGCCCTCTGGCACTGTGTCTGGACATGCAGAACAGCATCAAGCCATGTCCCCTCTTGCTTCCTTCCCTTTCTCCCAGGGCTGCCTGCCTGATTTCTGCCTCACTGGAACTGATGTGGACTTTCATCCAGA
The DNA here is from genome assembly GCA_013399835.1 of Leptocoma aspasia. Lineage (NCBI taxonomy): Eukaryota > Metazoa > Chordata > Aves > Passeriformes > Nectariniidae > Leptocoma > Leptocoma aspasia. Next base: position 709,131 of record VXAX01004838.1, read on the forward strand.
GGAGGGCACAGGCAGGCACTAATGCCAGCAGTGGGTGCAGGCAAACAGCAAACAAAGCCTCCTCAGCACCCTTAGCTTTTTCAAGCTCCTGGTCCATTTTTCCTGGTCTCGCTGCACCATGAAAGAATATCTGTGACAGCACAGCTCAGAGCCCTTGGCAAGCAGGAAGGTGGCTCCAGGCTCATCAGCACCAACACCAGACATCCCATCCATGCTTTGGGCTCTACCCACGTCTGTTGTACCACCACCACTGAATCAACACTTGTGGCTTGGAGAAGGAACAGGGAAGCAAAATAAGCTTGAAAGCTTTGCCTTGCTTAAGTGCAGGTGGCTCTGCAGAAGATGTTTCCTTCAAAACAGGAACCAACTTTGGAAAGTAAGGCTGCTGTCTCCGGTGGGGCTGCCTGCAAACATTCCCAAAGGATCAGACATCCAGCTGCAGCAGTCAGGTCAGTAGAGGGTCACATCCAGCCCAGCTGCTACACCAGGCACAGGACTAATTTTGAGGTTAAACCTACATTTAGGAGTCCAAGGTATCCAAGTTCCTACTACAAAAGGAGGATACCTAGTCAATGCAGACAGTGGAGCAAACACAGAATGGTCTCCCTAGGCAGCCTGCAGAGCCAGAATAGAAACACAGGTAATGGGATGGCCTAAGGCACTGAGACACCTGCACAGGACTGGGAAGGTGCCCAGGATGTCTTACAGGATTTCTGGCAGCATCTGGTGGCTGGTGGGATACCCACAGCACCTGTATGATGGCAAACATCTACTTTTAGGCAGCTGAATCTCAGCCCTGTGTTAATATTCCAAGTTCTACCTGCTGCAGGCCACACCTCCATGGACTCATGGGAGCCTAGTGGGCCAGCACCCCTGGTAACACCTCCTCATTCAGGTGTCTCAGTCTGGAACTGAATCCACCCAAATGTCTGTAAAGTGGACGTCCACATCTAAGCCAGCTGTTCAAACAAGGATTCACCAGATCACATGCAGAATGAGGCAAAAATGTTCCTTAAACTGCACAAGCTCTGATGACTGGCTCAGCCACTCAGAGTGGCTTTTTCAGGTGGTCACTTCCATAGCTGGCAGGACACACCACCCCACAGCCTGCAGTGCACGACCCAGCTAAGCTGTGAGGAACACGACTCGCGCCTGACCCAGACCAAATCTGTGCTGCCCTTCAGCCCAGCAGCACACAGCTCTGGTCGTGCCACTGCCCAGATATCTGCCTGTATGTGTGTTGAATCATTCATCAGGATGCTGACATTCCTGAGTCAGGGCACAGCTAAAACAGGTTTTATTAAAATTCCACCATTCATGGAAACAAAGATGAGCAGCTTGTACCTCAGAAAACAATGATCGAAAATCAAGGAAAAAAGTCCACATTACTCCTTTGTTCCACAAAGATAGAAGAAAAATTAAGTTTCTAGCTCCATCCTAATCCTTCCCTGATTTAGGCTACCATGTGGGACTGTGATTGCTTAGAACTAATTACTACTTATTTATACTGCTGTAGTACTTAGGGAGCTCAGTTGGAGATTAGGGCTGGTGCCAGCTACTGCTCGCTGCCCCAAAGAGTTTACAGTGTGAATAAAACAGTGCCAAGAAAAATAATTTGTTCCAGATGGGCCACAGAGGACCTGCCAGAAGTGAGCAAATGTTCACCATGGCTTCTGAGCTGATTCAAAATGACCATCTACTAATGAATTTCTCCTCATCTCCCACCACCAATCGCTTGAGCTTGTGCGTGATAACACACAGGAAAAAATCCTGCTTGAGAATAAGTAATGGCACAAGCAGGGACAGCAAGAGAGGATAAATTGCTGGGAGTTACAGGATTCTCCACAGAAGACAATGTTTTTTGTTTTAATTTGGCAAAAAAAGCAACTCTCTCTGATCAACTAATTATTCAACAAAAGACAGAGGTAAGAACTAAAAAAAGTTAATAATAGGGCAAAAGATAAACTTTATATTGTGAAGCAAGATTAAAAAAAAAAAAAATCCACTGTATTTTAATGGGTAAGTTCCACCATGTTAACTCGTGTTTCAAAATCACCCACTGAACAAAAAATGTCAAATATTTAAGTCATAATGGAGAAAGTCACTTTTTCTGTCAAATACAGAAAAGTAAGCTTAGCTAAATTAGAAGTTGTGCTTAAAAATACAGATTTTACTTAATTTTAAATGCATGGAAATAACTCAAAATCCTTTAAAATTTTCCAGAAAAGACTTTGCTTTTTGAAGTAGCATATCCAGTAGAGACTTTGTGACACAAACCCCAGCTGCTGCATTGAACTGAGGTAAAAGCACAAAGCGGTGAATAAGCATCATTACATTACTTCCAAGATAAATCTTCTAACTTGGACTTCAAGCTACAAGAAAGGGAAATGCAAAAGTGTGTGACTTTTACCCTTTCAACAATTTATATTCACACTGCAAAGCAGCATGTGCATCCTCAAAATTCCTGTATACATCCCCTCTCTTCCAGGCAGCACCAGAAACTGCTTTGAGACTTTTTAGTCTGGAATCAAAAATACTGATGAATTTTTGAGCATGAGCCTTAATATGAAACTAACATTTAGGAAGGCAGAGGGATCTGTTGGGGTTTTTTTGTACCAATACTGAAGTTTCTGCATGACAACAGAGTGAATTTTCAGGGTGTGAGGAGTATCTGCCCTTGCTGCAATATCTGATGCTCCCACTCGCTCTTGACCACGCACCAGTGATACACCAAACCAGCCTTGATTCTCCATCCTTCCTCCCACCCAGCTCAGCCCTGCAATAAATCATGTCAGCATTCCTGTGCCAGTGTCAGTGTGAAGTCATCCCAATTAACTTAAACTGCTGACCAACACAGTTTTTGCTAAACTGGACAACTTTGCACAAAAACAAGTGCTCACAGTGTCTGTCCTGATGGGCCTGCTGGGGCAGAGGGGAGCATCTTTCACAAGCAGCTGGGAAAGGGCAGCACCTCAAGCCACTCCACTAAACAAGAAAAATACCCAAGTGCCCACGACCTCAGGTTAAAAAAATGATGGGGACATTCTTACCAGCTTCCACCCAGCAGCACTGAGCTGAAAACCAGCAGGGAATCTGGTCCAGTATCTCAGCTTATGTTTATAAAAAAGAGAAACTCTGATTGTTTTTCATGTCACCCAGCCATAAGCTTCTTTGGTTTAAGCAGCATCTGTCTGACTTTTGGTCAAACTCAGAGCACAAGCACAATTCTGAGCATGGTGGCTCTTCCCTGAAGCATCAAATGCACAAACCAGGGCTTTCCCCTTGTCCCCCCCAAACAGGTGGAACTTTCTGAAATCTATTTTCTATTCCCAAATTAGTTATTATGAGGGAAGAAAGGGTCTCTGGCAGACATAAAGGATTTTCTTCCACAATCAGAGCTCTATGCCCCAAAGAAACATGACTAAGCACTTTCCCTAGGAGCCTGTGTAGTGTTAACACTACACACTGTAAAATGTAACACTTCTTGTCTAAGAGTCGACATTTTGTTCACTTCACCTTTTTGTATGGAAAGGAGAACAAGCAGCAGAAAACAATTCTATTTTTAACTTCTTGGGGATTGTGTTTACAGGAGAAATGTCAAAACACTGAGCAACGGGGCAAAAGCAGGGACTGTAAGGTATGAGAAGGCTGCCTGGGCAGGCACCAGAGATGTGACCTCCTGACTTCCTGCCCCATAGGAGACTCAATCAGAAGGTAAGAATACATCACACTGACATCTCCCTTTTCCCTCATTAGCCTGGAGGGTCAGGCCCTTTGGCAGCTGGGCATCCAAACACCACCACTCTGATTAAAAACTCCACGTTGTCAGAAACAGAGTCAAAGAAAGCCATCCCTGGATGATTTCTGTTGACATATTTAAATTATTCAGCTATAAGAATGCAGTTAGCCTCCATTAAAAATCAAGTTGATGGTATATTTCATGCTCATTAGCTTTCAGAAATATTTTCTTCTGTGATGCGTAATTGAAAAATATGCATGGTGACTATCTCTGTGATTAACCTTTAATTTCTTTCTAACTAAGGTTCACTTGTATATCTAATTTTGACAGGTACATTTTATTACCAATCTGAAGAGCTGACCTAAACAAAGGTCCTAAGCACTATCCCAAACACTCACCCCATTCTTCATGTTTATTTCATGAGTTACCAGAAATGTTGCTCATTCCATTCTGCAGCATTGCCTGCAAATTTTCCTTCCAGGTATTTTGTTGTTGTATTTTTGGGAGAGAAGGATGTGGGAGAGAGGAGTGTTGTCTGTACTTTCAGTGTCTTGCCTTAGAAGCAAAAAGCTCCTAAACTTGAATTTTCTGGAGAAATTGAGAGAAAAATCATAATCTCAATTGTTTTAAAAAGGAACTTTTTTTTTGCCTCCTTTTATGTATTTCTTTATGGTTTATAACAGTATGCTAAGCATCCAGGAAATGAACCAGCTCATCAGATTGGCCATTAGTGCTTAGCATTTTCTTTTTGCAGTCTGTTGTGTTTCCTCAGGACCTGACTAAAACTGATCTGCTGAGTTCCTTGGCTCAGCCTGGGGAATGTTTCTTATGGACTAAAGAAAAAAAGAAAAGTTATTTAAAATCTATTACTGCAGGCTGTGCTGGGTGACTCAAGGGACTGGCAATATGGTATTGAACATTCAATCTAGGGTTACCCGTTCACATTCAGCTAGATCTGGAGTGACCAGAAATTGCTGCCTCTGATAATTTACTAGTGGTTTACATAGTAAGAAATTGCAGTCTTAAACCATTTCAGAGAGACCATTCCAGATGAAGGCAGCAGCACTGTTAGCAATAGCTGCCATAATCATGGGGCTTTCCAAAAATCAATCTGCTTTAAAATGCACAGCAGAGTAGTGAAGCCCCTTACAAATGCACATCATTCAAAATCCTGACACTTGTGCTGAAACAACTCACGGTGTCGATGTGGAAGGTGTTGGACCCCACGAAGGTGATGGCATCCTGCAGGTCGTAGTTGTGCACCCCATTCTGGTAATCCTGGTAGGGCATCATGGTCAGAGCAAAGGGCCCCACGCTGTGCTTGCTCCAGTTGGTCAACTTCACCTGCAAGGGGACAGGGTCCCCAACCTGGCAGGTCACCACCACGTCACAGTCACAGACCTTGCCATCAACCAGGATGTCTGCAAATCAAGGAAACAAGTCCTCATTAGGCTGGACACCTGCTTCAGAAAGGGCATTAATCTTGACAGGAGACTTAACAGGAAAAAAGTAACCTCAATAACACCAGGGGTGTGGGACAGTTAATTCTGGGAAAGAAAACCCAATGCTGTGCCATTGTGCAGGGCACCTAGGTGAGAAAAACCAGCCCACAAGGGCCTGATATCTGTACACAGCTGTTGAAAGAGCTATGAAAAAAACCCAATTATGATCTATACACAGGCACCAGAAGATATTTTTTAACCTCCTCCCTTGAAGGCCAAAGCCACAGACCATTTCTCATGGTTCTGCAAATCAACAGCATGAGGTGAAGGGAAATACAAACAGGAACCATCAATACAAACAGCAGCTAGAGAGATCCAGAGCTGGAGGCCCATGTTCATGTGTTACAGCCAGAATAAATCCTTCTGTATGGAGGTGAGCTTTTGGAGCAGGACAGACATTGCCAGAATTTGCAATGTAATACATAAATTAAAATCCAGACTATAAGGAAAAGAGGGATTTTAAAATTATACTGGAGTACTAAAAGCTTGTTCACTCTCTGCACTTTAAATCACTCTGGGATTTCTATTTTTAATTTTCTACTTTTCTTTCCCTTACTGGGACAGCAGAAAATATAAAGCCTCTAAATTGGTTGCTACTGGGACAATGACAGCCAGAGTAATGTGCCCATTAACCTTGCCCATTTGCTTATACAGAACCAAAATGTTTCATTACCAACACACTATGAAATTGCCAGTCCAATTCCCTGCTCTGAAAGGGTTCCCAGTTGTGCAGTACTACTGTATTTTTCAGATGAGGGTTATCTCCAATGCACTATTAATACAGGAACATTTCTATTTCACTATGGGTTCATGTTCAGAGATAAGAGAAAGCCCTGGGCACATGTAAGAAAGCATCTTTTGTGTGAGTACCTATCCCCACAATCTCATATGCCCGTGAGGCATTTCCATCACTCCAGCTCCTCCTCGGTTGCTTGCCTTTTGACATACATCATATTATTCTTCTGCATTGGATTTACATTAGTAATATCCCCTCTTCAAGGAAAGACACTATTTTTATGCTTCAGGAGTTTTCACAGAAAAAAAAAATACACCAAAGTGATTTTTTTTTTTACTTAGTTTTGTTTTGTTGCCTTAGACAAAAAGTACAACATGATGCATGTCCTTGTGATGCTCTTTAGCCTGGCAAACTGAACAAGCCTCAACGCAGCCACTGGATAAAAAATAAACTAAAGCTATAGCCAAAGAAGAAAAAAGTTCAGAAACATTTATTCCAGAGGTCAGGCCAGAAAAGCTGAGGTACCCAGATGGAAACATCTCCTTGACCAAAGCTGCCCAAATGCAGCAGCATCAGATACAAGAGGTTTGGCAAAAAGAGCACAAAAAAAACTTCAGTATTCAAGCTGAAGCTATCCAAAACCAGTGTTGGCGTCCCAGTTGGAACAGCCCCTGTTCCAAAATTTCCTTTCATTTTTTTTTTCTTCTGACAGTTGAAACACTGTTGAGGAATACTGGAGTGCTGTGTCCAGTTCTGGGCTCCTCATTACAAGAGAGCCATGGACACACTGGAGAGACTCCAACACAGGTCATGAAGAGGATTGAGGGACTGGAGCATCTCTCCCATAAGGACAGGATGTGAAACTGGGACTGCTCAGGCTGGGGAAGGCTCCAGGGGATCTCAGCAATGAACACCTGGAGGAGGGTGCAGAGAGGACAGAGCCAGGCTCTTTGACTCAGCGCTGCCCAGTGGCAGGATCAGAGGCAATGTGCACACACTGAAACACAGGAGCTTCCCTCTGACCATCAGGAAATAATTTCTTTACTGGAAAGGTGACTGGCACGGGCTGCCCAGGGAGGTAGTGGAGTCTCCATCCCTGGAGATGCTCAAAAGCCATCTGCACATGGTCCATGGCAAGTGGCTTTAGGTGGCCCAGCTTGGGCAGGGGTAGGACCACGTGATTTCCTGCCCATCTCTGTGATTCTCTGAAAGGAAGTGATAGTCACCACTGCATTTTAGGGAAGGGCTAGAGAACCTTTTCTGGCATTGTATTTCTTCTGCAACAGCACACTCCAATGCCATGGGCTGTCCTGCCCAACATGATCAATTTGCTTCTTGCAGTATTGCCCTAAAATCATGGAGGTGAAGTAGTGGTTATACTGGTATCCCATCATCAGGGATTAACCAACTTGGGTTTCCCAAAACACAATGTGTGTGTGGATAACCTTTATGCTTCCCAGTCTCCTGGCTCAGAGCTGAAGTCCAGTTGCTTCCTTCAAAAGCAGTGAATTTATATCAATTTATTACTTTATATCAGTTCATGTTTCCAAGCTTCTCCCTGCAAGGTGACTCCTTTCATTAACTAAAAAAACAAACAAACAAACAACACCCCCCCAAAAAAACCCACAAAAAACCAACCAAACAAACAAACAAAAAAAAACCCCCAAAAAAACCCACTTGTTTTCTGCTTCCTCCATCCAGTGGGTGTTACAGCTTGACAAAGGGTTACATCCCCAGACCAGCACAAACCTTTGGAAATGCTCCCTAAGCTTAGTGGATAAATCTATATTTTCAAGCTGCTCATCAGTTGCCTTTTAGCTTCAATTGTCTGCTGTAGAAATTGTAAATGAACCCTTTGCCCTCTATCTCTACCTTTGTATCTAATAATAGCTCATAGCATTTCTTTCTAATATCTTCATGAGAAAATAGAAAATCCAAAGAAAAGGGAAGCAATTAAGTCTGGCTCAACCAGATTAATTTTTTTTTTTTTTTGTATTCCTAAAAAAAAAAAAATCCATTTAGATTGATTTAAGAGTGTGTGTGTGTGCACACGTGTTTGTGTACATATTGAGAGATAATTTCCTTCCTTCCCAGAACACACTTCCCTCCTGCAGTACCAGAGCCAAAGATCTCAATGAGATGTCAGATGAGAGAGCACACATGGCTGGCGTGCAAAATACTATGGAAAGGAGTGTTTAAAAACAGCCCCCTTTCATCAGAGAGAACAGCTTGGTTTGACAGGCAGCTTCACTCCCTTCCTGACACAGAAAACATCTCACGGACCATACGGATTTGCTTTAATATTTTCATCCATGAGCAGAGGAAAAGCCATGTGCACAGGGTCCTGTTTCTGCAGATTCAGCTCACTCACACAGATGGCATACAAAAGCTGAGACTGCTCACACCACTGCTGTGAGAGTGAATCATTACTGGCTTCAGAGCACAGGAGCTCTGAATCAGAAGATGCAGTCACTAGCGCAGAAATCAGTCGTGGCTGTGTCTCCATCCCACAAAGATTCAGACACGAGAGAAACAGCACTTCAGAAAATTAGAAGGACCAAGTTTAATTCCAACTGCATATATAAATTGCATTTTAAAAGTGGCAGCATAAAATCTGGATGACAGAAGGGGGTGGTGGGGGGGGGGAAGCATAAAGACCTAGCAAGCTCCCAAACTCCTTCTAATTAAAATTAAATTATTTTTGAAGTAGTGCAATAAGCCAACAGAATGCTGTCCTCCCCACCCCTTTTCCTGTTCATTTACCTACAATGCTCACTGTGTTGGCATCCTTGGGTGCCAAAATTACCCTGCAATGCCTGACAGCCATGAAAAAAGGACAGACATTGTCCCTGCCACACATTAATGAACAGGCACAGGGGCATTATGTTTTCCCTCTAGGACTTTCCCTAAGTGATTATTGTATCAAGGGAGAAAATGTTATCCAACACATTTGGGAAGGCAGAGGATGAGGCTGCTACAACCACTGAGAAGGGTGATTGGAAAGACTCACTTTTTCATTGCCAGCCTTTGCCAAGCCTTTTAGGATCTCCATGATCTAATCTTTAAGATGGAAAAACTACTTCATGGCCCAGCTGATGGGTGATGCTTATTGGCACCACAGGAAGCCTTTCAGAGACCATTATATGAAAATAATATATCAGTATTCTTATAATGGCTTCCTTTCAGGACCTCAGAACTCTCAAGAAAAGAGAATGAATGTTACTAACAGGAAGACAATGACTATTCCACAAGAACCACATCATTTACCATCACCTGCCAGGTGCACTTCTGTCTACATCACCAAAGGAGCAGCTTGGAAATGAACACCAAACATTAATAACATTTTGTGTTATTTACTCTGCTCATATTAACATGCAGTAAGTTGTTCTTACCACTTTGTCAGGTTCCCATGCAAGAACTCACAACTCATTGGTCCCCCTGTATATCAAGAGTTCTGAGTCATGGCTAATTGCATTTTCACACCCAAGTCCCTCTTTGCCACTGTCAAAGCTTAATTTTGGAAAGTCACATACAAATACATTTAATCCCAGAGGAAATGCATACTCCAGCAATTCTCCTCACTCATTTTTGAGCTGATTTTGATGCCTTATCAAGGCTGACTTAGAACACAGGCTAGACAGAGTTAAAGAATAAAGCAGGTATTTATTAAAAGGCCTCAATGGATCCACCTTGGGCAGCACAAGAGCCCAGCCAGGGCTACACCCAAGATGAACTTAAATGGTCACAAAAATGCATGACCAGTCATGGGGTCTCACACTTTTATAAGTTCTGGTCCATTTGCATATTGGAGTTCATTGTCTAATTATAGCTTTAGCTTATGAAGTCCCATCCTTCTTGTTTTTCTCTCTTCAGTCCATGTTGTTTGTGCTCTTGGGCCTGAGATTTGGGTGGTTGCCCTTGGTTCCACGCAAGGAAAGGAATTGTTTTGTCTAGCTACTCTGTGAAAAGAGCTTATCATCCCTTAATATGAAGCTCAGAACTACACTAAAGCAGTACAGAATCTGAAAAATATAAAAGCTAAAACCTAAGGCGTCAATTTTAAAAAAACAGGCTGCAGAGAAAGGCAGGGTGGTTTTGCTCATCTCTACAGGGGAGGTATGGAGAAATTTCCATTGGCTATTTCCCTTTAAACTGGATGTTGAATCCCCAGCTGATGCACATGCACTGGCCTCTGCCATCCTCTGCAGCTGGGAACTTGGCCCAGGACTTTGAGCAAACACCTCACAAAGGAATGGCTTTGCACAAACAAGTTGGCCAACAAAACTCAAGGCATGAGATGCCCAGATGAGTAAATACTGCTCACATAAAAGGTAAAAGAGATCTTTAAAACCAGAAAAGCAAGTCTTTCCTAGTTTTGCTGTTATACTTAGGGTACTCTGTCAGTCAATCATTGCAATTGTTAATTAAAAAAATACAAATTTTGTTCATCTTGGTCTGTGAACCAGGAGAGCCATGGCCTGGAGAGGGGAGAGGAGCAGCAGCGTCAGACATCTCTGGATAATGTCCATCAGGTACTTTGATGGAGGAAAGCCAAAGACCCAGAGCCCAAGCTAGAGTTGCTGCAATGAAGATCTCATAATGATTCAGTTTTTCTGTGTTCAAAAATTTTAAAATGCTGATTAAAATGTTTGCCCAGGCCAGCTTTCCTTCTAATTGCCTTAAAAGAACACAAAACGGGCCAGCCATGGTGTCTGGAACAACTTCTCTATATTTCTTCTTTTTTCCCTTAACCTTTTTTGCAAGAGTATTTGTCCAAGATTTTGCAAGGACCTTAACAATGAAAAGGGAACTCTTTTTCAAAACATTTTTTTTGAAATAGGTTTAATCAATTCTCTCTATTTCTGATCTTACATTTTTTGCAGGTGCAAGAAAGGATCAGAAAGGGGGAAAAAAACTGTACCACAGCAAACTCTCTGTACAGAGCAGTTCCTGCCTGTCTCCACACAAGCAAGTTTCCCATCCCTCCCCTCCTGCTCTGTATCAAGTCAGCAACAGATTCATCAGCTTGGTTTTTGGGGCAGCTTAGAGGAGCAGGTGACATGGCATTCTATTGAGACCACAGGATCCGTGGATTTTCCTGTGTCTCCTCTAAAGTATGAACCTAAACACAGTTTCTGTTTCCCCTCTTTGCACTTGTTCTCCCTAATGTAGATCAGTTTCCTTTCATTTTCCAAACTGTTCCTGCAAATTATTTGCACACAGAGAGGGAGATTTGGTTACATTCATTTGTGCATGATGAGGTCGTGCAGCACTTTCAGAGCTGAATACATCCATACAAAAGATATTTCTATGAATATAAAAACTGTGTTCCCTGTCACTTTCATCAGGAAAATGCTGAATGGTTATTTAATAACACAAGACCCTCGTAGCTACTTGCATTAAACCTTCTGTCTGTGATTTGGACCTGCTCCTTGCACCAAACCTGAACATCTTAATTTGGAATAACATCCTCATATTCATTCATTGTTATACTGACACAGTAGTGAGGCAAATTCAGTCCCTGCTGAATTCCCCTGCAGTCAGTAGAACCAGAGCACAGAGGTGTACAGATGTTTGTGTTGTAACAGGTTCAAACTGCACAGATATCTCACTTTGTCTACCACTGCTAGCCCTGTCCTAAAAACTGCCCTTATACTTTGGAGCCTGCTGCTCCAAACCCCCTGTGAGTTCAGCTCCTCTTTGGGTCAAGGCCCTTGGACAGTGATGAATGAAAAATACAGGAAAGGATATGAACAAATTATTGCAGCTTCCTGCAAGTACCAACAACCCAGAGACCTTCAGCCAACATCAGGGCATGAACCAGAAAACAGGAAAGCTGGCAGAGGATGGGATAACTGGACATGAATATAGGCTGGTGAAAGAGGCAATTGCTTTCACCAAACCTCTGAGCTGCCCCGTTCCTGGCAGACTTCCCATTCCCAAACATTTTAGAATTAAATTAAGGACACTTTATTCGCTCCAAAAGCAATTAAAAAGAAAAACACGTTTAAAATATAGTTCTAGCAACAATAAGCAATTAGTCTTTGATAATTGTCCGTGTCTTCCTATTTAATCACTCTTTTGCAGTGCCCAGTATGCTGATGACAGATCCCAACTGGTCCCATTATCATTCTTGCCAAATTGTTTCCAGTTTGTGTCTGTTCTTAACTCTCTGATGGCAACGGGCTGAGGATGCTGCAGCATCCCGTGGGACTCGCTTGCAAAAGGATTCCTCAACCTTGTCATTTGCCCTGAGTGAGATTTCTTCCTCCAAATCAGTGCAATCTTTATCTCCAATTTTAAACTCCAAGACATGTGACCAGCATTCAGTTTTAGCACTACTTGATCTTGGCTATGAGCATCTAAATGTGGTACAACCTTCTTCCATTAACTCCAAATAACAGGGTCATGCTGGCCGAGGAGGGAAGCATGAACATGGCTCGTTCTCTGGGGTTTGACTGCCTCCAGCTTCTACCTGGGATCTTAAAACCTGAATTTTAGCACATTAACCACAGATTTATTTCAGAAATGTGTCAGTTCAGCTTAACCTCCCTGGTTTTGGTGGGAGTTATTTTACTTCACACATGCCTTTTATGACAGACATTTCTCCTTCCCTAAGAAACTGCTGGCACATGGATGGCACCTGCTTGTCTCATCCTCTGGCAGCCAAGATAACCTGTGATTTGGTGCTTTGCCCAATTTGCTATCAAGTGAAAATCACTTCAGAATTTATACTGCTTGTGCCCAGTCCTAATCTAAATGCACAAGGGGAGATTCCTAAAATTTTAAGATGCTCAAAGCTCTGTGTTTTCCAGTAAGCCTGAGCGCATTTTGACTTATTTTAAAATATTCCATGACATGGCCCCAGCTTGCTAAAATAACTTGCTCGTTTATGAATGTGGGCTAACCCTTTTTATCTGTTCATCACAAGCAGGTTTGACAAAATTTCTTTTTATTATCTGCTATGCAGCCAGGAGGTCAGGCTGTCATAGGCTGTGTGTCTTGCGTTTGAAATTTCACAAGCCTGGGATTTGCATGTTATCTTAAGTTATTGAAAATTTTATTTCTATATTCTGTTTCGATAGAATATTTCTACATATAGCTTGTCTGTGTCAAGACAACTTTCAGAGCATTCTTATCCAGCCCTGTGGGGGAAAAAAAAAGGAGAGGGAAAAAAGCCCTATAATACATTTAAACAAAACTGAAACCTGTTAGGAAGTATCATATAACACTGGTTTTGGTATATTGGCAGCTTTGTGCAAAACCTCTGCAGGAACTGAACTGAATCATAGAATACCCTGAATTAGAAGGGAACACACAAGGATCATTGAGTCCAACTCCTGGCTCTGCACAGGACAAACCTAAAAATCACACCATGACATGACTTAACCTACAGTTTACTGAAAGCAAATCACCTCCTTCTTCACTGGTTGCTTAATGAGACTTAAAATTTTCTCATTTTTTGCTGCAGTTCTGCAGTGATGGATGTTGGACAAACCTCTCCCTCAGTAGAAGAGATTTTGAAAAGCCTCATGCCAACTTTGTCAACCTGTCTGACTTGTGGCTGCAAAAGTTAATGGTAAAAAAGGAGCCTATAACACTTTGTGCTGTTTTGGGAGCATGTCTCAGCCTCAAAGCAGGTTTAGTCTAGACACTGGATGGATTGCAGACCTCCAGGGAGTGTTGTCTGCTCTAGAAACCAGTGACAAGGGTGGTGATTGTGGCACATTTGCTATGGAGATGGCAGTGAACTACAACTACTCACAAGAGAAGTAATGCCTATTTGACATCAGAGACACAAAACTAGTGTCTCCTTTACTCAATTCTGTGCATGCAAAGTCAAATATGTGAGTTCAGTCACACAGCTTACTTACCCAAAATCCCATGCAATATGGCAATATGGAAGTGGATTTTTTTCTGGATTTTCTACCATTTCAAGTGGAAACAGTATTTTTTGCATTACCCATTCAAAAAGCACACAGTGGTGCTCTGGATTCTTACAGAGGTAACATCCAACAAGTAGTCCTTTTTTTTTTTTTAAGTTGCTGGTTAAACTAATCTTGTGTATAGTATAATTGTCTTTTTTGAGGCCTGTAGGAAGAGATCTGTGAGGTGCTGCCTGAAGCAGAAGGAACTCAAATGCAGGTGAGAACAGAGATGAGACAGCAGTATCTCCATGCCCAGATATACAGAGACACCGGTGCAAGGTGGTTTGAGTAAGTAAAAAAAAAGTTATACTGATTATTTGAAGAAAAATTGTGGGTCTGTGACTCATTTTCCATACTTGTCTTAAAAAAAAAACCCACGAGACTCTGCATGAGATGTCCAGGCCGTAAGAATTTTTGTGTCTTCGTAGATCAGCCACAGCCTGGTAGGAGATAAGTGTAACCCCCTATTAGCAGGCAGGTAGATGATTTACCACGTTGCAGTGGCTGTGTAAACACCAGCAGTGGGACACTGGGCTCCTTTAGCCCAGCCACGACTGAAATGCAGCGAGCTGAGCTAAATGAGGGCTATCAAACAGGGCCAGGCACAGACAATGCCCCGCTGTGCAGGGCAGGGGTGGCAGGTGGCTACCAGACCACCTGTGCCCAGTGTCCACACACTGGGGGTGCCCACTAAAATGAATATATTCTTCATGAAGTTTCTTTGAATTTCACTCACAGCTTATTTCAGTCTGGTGACTCTTAATTGTTTCACTTGCCAATGGATTGTCTTAATTTTTTCCCATTTTTCCTATGTATGATTAGACCACTTTTGCATCAAGGCATGAGACAATAATCCAGGCAGATGCAAGCTGGAAACTCTCAAACCCTACTATGGCTTCTTTATTCTGATTGCATCCTGTCTCAAAATCCCATTTGAATGAACAAAAGTACTGCAGTAATAGATACGTGTAGATGGAAGTTTCCAGTCATCCTCTGTGACACAAATCCATATTTTTCCTTGCTAGATTGGATATGAACACTCAAATAACAATCAAGCTTAGAGAAAACAAGAAATCTTTAAGCCTAGAGTCATCAGCCAAACTACTTTTGGCCGTTCTCTGAGATATTTCTGTTAATAATTTACTACTTCTAAAACTGAACATGCTCAAAACCTAGCTCCTGAAATTTTCATGAAGTCCTTTTCTCCCCATACCTGTCTTAATTTCAGAAATAAAATCAGATTCCTTCCTGCCAATCTCAGCTTTCACTTTGACTTGATATCCTCTCATGACTCATACCTCCAGCCTGTGATTAAATCCTGATGCCACCTTCTAGAAAACTTCTCCAAATCTGACCTTTTTGCTCTGCCTACACTGCCAAGCCCTCCTCTGAGATCCAACTGGATTATACACCTTAAAATTAAAGTCACTTCATCTCTGCTTTTGAGACCTTCAAACTTTCTATTTTCCTGAAGCCCTTGCACCAAATATCATCCTATAGGCCCATGACCTGGCTATGTCCACATGTCACCTTGCATGGATCTCACTCCCAGCTTTCTAGACACAGCAGTAAAGCTCAGCCCACGCTAAATTCCCACATAATGACCAATCTTTTCCTGTGCCACCTGAAACCATTGCTGAGGTCACACAGTAATAACCACAGAAACCTGGTGATTGCTTCAGAGGTGGCAAATTGTGCTCACAGCTACCTGTGGGCTACAACCTGTGCGCAAAACTACTTCTCTCCCACTACTCTGTTTATTATTTTTCTGATTTCTCCTCCCTGCTCACCTTTTTTTACATGTACCATATATATCTTTATAGCATATAACACAGACATATATATATTTACATGTGTGTGTATATACCTATATCTATATTTATATAGATAGATATAGATATAGATAGGTATAGATATAGATATAGATATAGATATAGATAGATGATAGAAAGATAGATAGATAGATAGATAGATAGATAGATAGATAGATAGATAGATAGATAGATATAAAATGCTGGACTATAAGCACTCAGGGACAAAGACTATAAGCTCTTAGGGACCACAATACTCATGTTCCTAAGAGCTTAGCAGAACAATTTGTATGGCACCTAGAACTACACAGACCTATTTTCCTGGGATGTGAAGACAGCACTGCTAGAGAATCAGAAACAATTAAAAAAAAAACCAAACAACCCAAACCTAACTCTAAATAACTAAAAAAATTCTTTATTTAAGTATCTCAAATCTCAAATCTGGTGGGGCAAGGAAGTGAGCACTGCACCAGATTTCCATGTGGGGACACTGAGACATTTTAGGGAGGAGTTAACCTGTCCTGGGAAGTGGAGTAAGGAGTTCTCACTAAGCAGAAATGAACTAATAAGCTACCAAAAAGAACTAAGAGGGGAAGGTGACTTCAGAAGATAGAGAAAAACATCTTAATTGTAAGTTTTCAAAATCCCCATGCTGGCTCATTGAGGTACCAGCTCCTTATAGGAATAACTCACACTACACCAAAGGTAAAGCCTGAGGATTTACAGGACATACAGGAAGAGTGTAGTGGGGATAAAAGAAAACCCAACCACAAGGAAAAGTACATTGAAATAAAAATAATGCCATTTAAAGGAGAATTCTCTGAGAACAGACTTAAAGTAAGAGCCAGGAAATCCTTTCTTTCCCATCACTGCATTTTGAGAGAAAGGAAACCTCAAACAGCACAACAGAGTGCACAGAGGATGAAAATTTTGTGTTTAAATGAAACTGCAAATATGACATTGTGGGAAAGAGAAGAAAAGAAACCCTGAGTTCAGCTAGACAGAGTAAAACATTAAGTCCTCTCCATACCCAAGACTGTGAGCCATGCCTTGGGCTTCATCTGTCAAGTGCTGCAAAGCACTCCTGCAAACCCCCCTCCCTTTCACTGACAACCTGGGTGACAAAACCTTTTTCCTCACTCAAACCCTGCAACTGGGCTCCAGCCTGGAGAGCTGCTGGGAAAATGAGCAATGTGCAGGTGTCCAATTCTGTCCTTTTATCACTGGCTTTAAAAGACAGACACAATTATGTGCAAATCAGCATAGTGTGGCAGCTGATTAAGTCCCTTTTCTAAGAATTATTTTCCCAAGGCTCTGTGCACAGGCCAGCCAGAGCTATCAGCTCATCTGCAGACACAGTATGGTGGCTGCTCCACCTTCTAGAGACCCATGGACATAAAAACAGAGATGAGAAATTATTAATTCCTCACCCTCCACGTCAGGCAAAGAGCCCTGCATCGTCTGACAGGGTCTATCTGGCACGATCTTTCCATGGTTTATGTATTTTGAGATTATGTGGGTACATTTCATACACATTAGTAGAATTCCTGGGAAATGAAATGAGATTGTAAAGTATAGGAAGTTGGGAAAATTGAAAAAAACTAAAGGTGAAAGTCTTCAAAATTCAGTATATAGAAAGGTTTTATGGCTTCTTCAGTCTACCTCTAAAGTCATGTATCATTCTGTGATTTTACATGTGAAGTGCAAAGAACTGCATCATGTTTCAACCTACAAAACAGGAACAGAAAATCCTCCCAAGCCCTATCAGGTGCTGAGACCAGATTTTTAACTTTATAAAAATCCATGGATTTACATTACCTAGGGCAATGGCAAATGGTTTTTACTTAGCCATGCTGGAAAATTGAGCTGGGGGGTTTTAAATTAGGAAAAAAAAAATATAACAGAAAAATATCTTTTGATGGTATGAACTAATCTAAGAAAGGAAGTTACGCATATCATATCAAAAGGAAATTTTCCTTGCAGTCTTAATACAAAGCCTGAGTGTACTTCCAGGGATCCTGGTTGCCACCCCAGCCCCAGAAGTTGTGCCCCTGGGAGGGCAGTACTAAATGAAGCCTCCTGATGCCATCTGCATCAGTGCTGCTGTTTGCATAAGCACAGCTCCAAACCGTGCATGTGGGATGTGCCCCTCAGTGCTAACTTATCATCCTTACATCCAAACCAAGAGAGGCTCTATCTGCATCCTCATCATGTTGTCCTGATCCTTTCTAAACAAAAGAAATAGAAGTTTTCAGTGCCAGGGAAATTTTTTCCAGAATTTTTCAGGTCTCTAGCAACAGGTTAGCCTATGCTTTCTCAAAAATATCTTTGAAGTAAGAGAGTGGAGAGAAGCTCATGAGTTGCTTGGAAAGTATATAAAGCAAACAGTGACATACAATGGAAACTGTTCCCAAGAGCATTTGCAATTTCAGCAAGTACACGGCGCTGGGAGTTAACCACTCTATTATGTGGGTTGTCTTTTCCAGCATTAATTTGTGAAAAAGTCCATCTTTTACACACTTGCAATCCAAACAAAAGAACAAATTAAGAGGACCAAGCACAGAAACCGTGCTGGGCAATAGAGTGCCACAGACAAACACTGCCAGTAATCTAAATTCACATTGTATTGCATGAACTGACCCAGAATTAACTATGGCTGCCCTCTCCTGGAAAACTCTCTGGAACAAATGAAGTTGTCTCATCCATTTCCATTAATGGCATTAGCATGCTTGTTGGCAAGACCACAGCAGAACAACTGGATAAACAGCTACAAGGAAGCTGTAACAAGTGACAATAGAATGGAACCGTTTTTCCACAGAGGTCCTGAATAGATATTCCAGTCCCTCTTGTAAACCAGGGATACAACTGAGCTCACTCAGAGAATTCAAACTGTGCTTCCTGGCTTTAAGTTTTAAAATGGATGTCAGATGTCAGGATGGGAGTAGGAAGAAAACAACTTGCAGTCAATTCATAGAAATTCTTCACATTCAGATACCTGAGAGCTTTAGGAAACTTGATTGGAAATCTTAATCTCCTTGAGGTTCACTGACCAAATACAACATGAGCCTACGAGCTCCAAGGGCCTAAGTGCTGGCACCAGGCTCAGCAGATCATCCTGCTGGTATGTCTTTGTGCACATCTCGAGAGCTCTTTCTTCACTCTTCAAATAAAGATGGAATTCCCAGAACAATTGAAGATGGGCAAGGATTTTACTACGAGTCAGCAAAATGTCCTGACCCATAGCCTCAATGTTATTGCTAGAATGCAGGAAGGGTGCAGGTGGTTTCAGCCTCCTGTCCACAGCTACATAATCACCTATTAGGAAACCATTCATAGACCTTTCCTCTGAAGGCACTTTTTGGTTGAGCCCATTCAGTAAGAATCTCTTAAAATCCTTTCTTGAGAAACAATGGCATAAGATGATAATTTTGGAAGATCACTGGCCAAATCCAAGTTATTACTTCTTCCATAAAGGTATCACTGAGTCATATCTAGTGATAAGGGCACAGAATTACATGCTAATATTGTAGAACCACAGTGAGATTTCATTAGATTTAGTTATCAAATTGAGCAATAGAGTATCCCTGATCAAAATAAATGAAAGGAAAACCAGAGGTAAAGAATTAATCACCATCATGAGACATTTCACTTTGGAAGTGTTTTAAAAATTGCATCAGTCTTAAACATCCATCAGAGTAGAATAATCTGTTAAATGAAGCATTTCATTCAAAACTACAAAGTTCAGCTCAAGCATTTCAGAAGCTCAGTAGTAAATATCTACAAATGTAGGGTTTTGCTAAATTTTCTTCATTGTTTTCTTCTTTATCTATGTTGTTCCTGACCATTTTTTAATGTCTCTTGCACTTGCCTCTGACAGCACCTACATGAAAACAGGCAAAATCTGTGCCCTTAAATAATCACTTTGTCACATAATGACCAGAGAAATCCCCATGTATGCAATGAGCCCTTTCAAATGCCACATTCAATCTGCCTCAACGAAAAGTAGCTGTAGTAGGAGGCAGATGCTCCCCAACAAGTTTGCCAGCTGCTGAAGCAATATCCAGATGTTGTGCTCACTGAACTCCAAACACATGACCTTTCAGGAAAAAGGGAACTCATTCCCTGTTTTAAAAATGCTGAGCCAAGGCCTTTATCACCATAAAATAAAGTAACTCTACTCCTGGGGTTCCTCCACAAGTACAGAACAACAAACCCACAAAACAAAGTACCAAAAAATTACAGAAAAATAGAGGAGAATTGTGTTTGACAGGAAAGATCAATTCCATTTGTCTTTAATGACCTGAATGATATAAAACTCAGCTGTAGCATCCACCCTCTTGTTTTCCCAATTCTGTTTGTAGCTGGGCTCCATTTTTACCTTCCAAAGCATGGCAGCCTCAAGGAAAAAAATGCTGTATATGAGCAAAGGTTTATTTCCTCTGACACTTTTCTTTGAGATCTAATATAAATAAATATCCCTATCTTCTCTCTATAAAAGACTAATAAAATTGTTAAATTGCTTGAAAATCAGGCAAGCTTGAGCTACTCTTAAACTAATCTAAGTATTTCCCTAAGAAAACAAATACGTTTCTGCCACAATGTGCCTATGCTTGTTATTAACAACAATCTGAAAATGAATTTTTCTTGAAGGTGTGGCACTAACAGGAACTGAATATTCTCTCACATCAAAGAACAGCTGCCAGTAAAGACCAGCAGGAGGTCTGTTGGTATTTAGAAGTTTTATTTAATTTTTAACATCTCAAAGTCATTTAGCAGAATGGATTGCTGTCTTTATCATCCCAAAGCACCTCATTAAACAAGTGAGTTAATCAAGTATATTCTGCTAATGAGAAAACATGATTAAAAAAGTTCAGAGAAGTGGGAATGAGGAACAAAATTCACAAGAAGAAAACATCCTTTCAACCCAGAAACATGCCTGTGGTTCATAAAATGTAAGCTGCAGTTTGGTTAACAAAATATAAGTGATAATTATGTCTACTGTGAGTAAATAGTAAAAACCCTGGTCAAAAATACATGGGGATGCTTTCTGACAGGAGTCCATGGGGATAATTTCTGTCCTGCTCATGGTTTGATGGTCTAGAAAGGAAGATTCTTCCAGCTTTATTATAAGATTCTGTAATTAATACACATGGCTGTATACCCTGTATGGCTTTGGCATTTGGGCTATTTGCACTTATTGAAAATTGGTATTAGGACCTTGCTGAACTCCTGATAGGTAAAATTATCCATGTATGCACCCACTAGGCATACAGGGAAATACAGGTACTCATACATTCCAGGTATCAGGTTTAAAATAGCTAATTGATTAACTATTAATAATAATTAATAATTGATTAACAGCTGGGAGCAATCTGTACATAACAGCTACATCAGGCACATTTAACCATGGCAACTTTCTTTGCCCTTTGCACATTTGAGAGTCACTGTAGCATTTCAGATCTTGGGAGTTCTCATACATTCCTTACCCATCCCTGCCCATAGTTCACTAAATATAGATTTTCTTCTGAATTATGCCTGCCCAGAAGGACTCCATCCTTCCAGTAACAGCTTTTCTATGCCTAAAAGTACAAGGTCTGATAGTACCTGGAATATTTCTACCTGATACCAAGAAAAGGGCTTCATTTGCCCAGTCAGCCTTTCCCCTGCAAATGCAGGAGTATTTCATGCACATATTTACTCATGCATTGTGAATTCATGGACTCACAATAACCCCAGCAATATATCTAAATATTTGAAAGCAACTGTTGCAGAATCACTTTGGAAAATCCTTCTGAGAACAGCGTGATGTTCATTTTCTTCCAGCCTGCTGAAATATTTACAAAAATCTTTGTTCTGTGATGCATTTTGCCTGTTAATAATACTGAGCAGCAATCTACCTTGCCTAGACTTATCAAAATGGTCTTAAATACTTGAATCCTATAATGAGAATATGCATTGTCTGGAACTTTGGACTGTAATGTTCTCTTGGATCATTTGCAAGGGTGGCTCTTTACTGCTTGGCCATGCCATGAAATGCCATCAAAGCCAGCAAACACCATTTCCCTCACTGCCCACTCACCAAGTCCTGGGTAGAACAAAAATATGACACAGGCTGTACTGAGAGCCCTGGAAAACCACCTGCCATCTTTGGCTCTGGGAGCTGAGAAATATGTCCTTTGCAGTCACAGAAATGGCCTTTCTGTTGAGATTTCCAGGAGAGAAAAATACAGCTGTTAATTAATAAAACAGCCAAGGTTTATCTGCAGGTTGTTTCACTAATCAGCAGAGCCAGTATTAGGATTGCAGCTTTTCCAGCTTCTCTGCTGCCTTGCAGAAAGAAACCTGGAGCAATGAAGGTAACAGTGATTATATTAAGTGTGTCCCAATACTTCTGACAGAGTTATTATTCAGAAAGATCACTGAGGGGGAGATAAAAATTCCTTTCTTCTCCAAAGACTAAAAATTTGTTTACTTGTCTGGTTGCTTTGTCTTACATTTCTCTCCTCTATCTTCACTGCATTGCTGTCATGGGTGTGTTAAATTGGCAGCACCCAAAAGATGCCTCAGGAATGAATGAGTCCCTCCTGAAAGCTGTTATCTAACACACCAAAAAGTAGTGATCATGGCACGAGACTGTTAATGGCTAAAGAAAAAGACTTAGAAGTGACAAAATAGCCTGGCTTTACATCCTGGCCCATCATTCTGGTCATTTGACCCTGCCTTTGGATCCTGGCCCTGACTGCCTATGTTTCACTGCAAAAAAAAAAAGTCACAGTTGCTATTTAGAATCACAAAATTGTTTTGGTTCGTAATGCTGTGCCCCATAGCCATCCAAGACCATGGCCTTGGTTTTCCTCACACTCTGTCCTGCCACCAATTGGTCTGAAATGCTCTCCAGCTTCTTCTAAAATACCTCTTACCAAACCCAGCTCTTCAGAAAGGCACATATCTCAAACAAAGAATCAAAATTCAATTTAATCGTATAACTGCTGTCAACACAACCATGCAAAGAAATCTCTTATTCTGCATTCTCCATATTTTGTCTCAGAAAATTTTGTTAACAATGGAAACAACTGGTCTTAGTTCTTTAGGGAGAAAAGCACAACACTGCTCTCCCCAACAGGTAGAAATGGAGAAGAATCAGAGCTGTGGTGCTTCTTGAATCTACTGGGAAAAGCTACAGAGGTCATCTGCAGTCCAGCTTTCTCAGGCAATCCTGTACACAAACACAGCAAACTCTCTTCTCTGTAAATTCTTTCCAGTCCCACTGAATGAGCTCGATAAAGCAAAGGAGGAGAAATAGCCAAATTTGAGATTGAAAAGATAAGTAATCTCCAACTGTAAGACTATAATTGCTCCATGTTCAGTAATTCCTCTAAATTATCCAGTCTAGTTTCAACTTTAAAATGATGAGACTTTCACCATATCCTGTAGGAAATACCTCCACAGTTGAATAGATCTTACTGTCAAGGCTCCTTCAGTCTCAGTCTAAATGTTCCCATTCGAATTTTACCCCATTACTCTTAGTTATAGCCTTTATTCTGGCCTTAAAGTAATTCCACTCTCATGTGGTGTTGGTATCCTAATATTTCTATCCTCCTCTACCCTCTGGCAAAGGAAGACATTAGAAAAATACACTAGAATAAATTAAAATTGTCAGAAAAGCCAATGAATGCCAGATAATTTTAAGATAAATACAATTAGAGCAGTTAAAAATGGAGGAGGACTATTAGATTACCGAATACATCCCTGAATACAGGATACCTTAAATTAATCCAATATTAAATGTGATCTAAGACAAAAGGTCAAGAAGAATCTTGCATATCTTCTTTAATTTAGAATTTCCTGGCCTTTATACAATATCTAAAAATGCTATACAGCAGCACCCGAAGGTGTGTTAATTTATTTCTCAGAAACCCACTTAATTTCTTTTAAAAAAATGATGCACTTTGTCTTACAGCAAACCTATCTCCAGTGGGAAGACCTTGGACAGGACTGAAGTTGCTTGTCAAGCCTGTGCTTTCTCCTAGCTGAGTGGGAAATATTGCTGTGCCTGCCTGCAGTCAGGTACAACTGCTGCATCCAGCCTCATTTCAGCTGCAGTTTCAACAAACACACATGGGAATGCAGTACTGGAAGAATATTTGATTGTGTTTGTTTACCAACAGTGTTGATGCCAAGCAGCTCTGCCTGGCAAAAAAATAAAAAAATTAAAAAAAAAAAAAAGGATGAAATTTGATTTTTAATAATTCCACAACTCTGATAGGAACTGTGCTAAAAGAAATACCCTTTCAGGACATCAGAAGACAGATGGTCTTAATGAAACAGCAATACATCAAAATCTCAAACCTGTAATTCTTGTGGAAGTTATTTTAAAGGGAATAACAAACTTAAATAAATACATATTCCCAAAGTTAGACCATGTACTATGACTGTGATCACCAGCAGTCTCACTTCAGTTTGGTGTGGCTTTTTTTGTTTAGTTTTCTTTGTGGTTTTACCTGGATTAGCTCAAGATACAAGGAATTTCACTTTTTTTCAACATAGGACCCTCAGGGAAGAACAATAAAGTTGTTCTTAAACTTTTTAAACTAATAAATCCCAGTCAATTTCCAAAATATCTAGCAGGCTTCAGTGTGTTACAGTCTACATTTTCTTTTAAACATTTTTCTGAAGGAATGAAAAATTGCTTTGAAAACATCAGACAGCTCAGTCCAGAATGAACTCTGTTCCTTTGAATGACATTGATTCACATATCCAGACTCATGAAAGCATTTTCATGTAACAAAACTCTTCATTTTGGGGTCAATTAAAAATAGATTCAAGAGCAAATAAGGCTCCTTAGCAACTTAACAAAGCAGGAAAAACCAGCCATTGCTAGCCACGGAGGGAAAAACCAAAGTGTCTCATCTCTTTGCTAAATTACCTTTGTTTATTTCATTAGCAGCCTCTTCAGGCCTGTTGTATGAGGGACATTTGCTGCCATGTGTAATGATTTCAGTAAGGATATTTTCATTCTGCTAATGAGGAAGCCAGGCTGTGTTGAGGTGTCCTCATTTTTTTCATTGAGGTGACTCTGCCCTTTGCTCTCGTGAGAACCCACCTTGAGCTCGGGGTCCCCAGCACAGGAAGGACCTCGAGCTGTTGGAATGAGCCACCAAGTTGAGGGAGGGATGGATGGAGCACCTCTGCCATGAGGAAAGGCTGAGAGAAGTGGGATTGTTCAGCCTGGAAAGAGAAGGCTTTGGGGTAACCTAATCGTGGCCTTTCAGTACCTGAAAGGACCTTACAAGACAAATGGAGACTTTTTCCAAGGGCATGGAGTGACAGGACAAAGGGGGGATGGCTTCAAACTGAAGGAGAGTAGGTTTAGATTAGATATAGGAAGAAATTCTTTTCTGTGAGGGTGGTGAGGCCCTGGCACAGGCTGTCCATAATAACTGTGGCTGCCCCATCCTGGGAAGCGTCCAAGGCCAGGAAGGGAGCTCTGAGCAACCTGGTCAAGTGGAAGGTGTCCCTGCCAGCTTCAGGGGATTGGAACGAGGTGATCTTTGAGGTCCCTTCCAACTCAAACTATTCTGTGGTTCTGTATTTTGCTTTGTGCTTCTTTGGCATCTCATTTAAGAGGTCATTGCCTTGCTGTTTTGGTTTTCAGGCACTATGAACAGTGAGCACTTCAATAACAATACTCTGCTTTGTATGGAAAAAGCAGTGTATATAGCAACAATGATGACACCTTCTACTTGGAAACTGCAGGAAAAGAGATCTGATAGATCATGAATAAATAAAAAAAGCTTTTATTCATGATAATAAAAGCCTGCAGTGTCCAGAATATCTTTTTCAAATATTTTTTTTTTCTCAAGATATGTCTGGCAGACTGTAGCTGGAACCATATGCCCCAAACACTATTTGGATTCTCACCAATCTTTGCAAGGTCAAAGGGATCAATGAAGATTTTCAGCATTTTAATCCAGGGCCAATTAGTTTTGCAACAAAGTCTTAAACCAGGTCTGACTGGCATAATTTGGATATCAATTACAACTCTTTTGATTTGGATTTTGCAAATAGCCTCCTGAGTCATGGGGCTGTGTTTAAGAAGCTGCACTCATGTTGCCACACACTGCAGGAAACCATACAACTTTTTTTGTTATTAATTACTAGTTAAGTCATTGGTATTTCATATCAAAGTGAGAATTTAGAAGTCTCAAATATATGTGTGACCTTACAGACTTAGACTTCCAGGAATAACTGGCAAAACCAGATGAGAATGGCAAAGAGACCACAAAGCACTGGGAAGAAACCAGCCACAACTCTATATTTATGACAATATATTTTAGAATCTCACAAATATTTATTTTTCTCTTCTGCTGGAAAGCCAGGTTGAATCAGATCTAGGGTTTACTATTTATGTTAATGATATATAGAGAAAGGCCAAAAAAAAAAAAAAAAGCCCTGCTAATACACCTCAGCTCTTCCATCCTATATATCACAGTGACTTCTGTCTGTGAGAAGGAGCATTTTCCTTGAATTTCTTCCTGATCTTTCTGAAGAGACAAAGATGACTGAGCCACTGCCAGCAGACCAGAGCAGAGCTGTGCTGCTGATGTTTCCTCCTCCTCGAGCAGCGTGCACCAGCTTCCCTCCATTCCTGTGCTGCACACAGGCTGAGGTTTTGGTGAGCAGAATAAATCCACTGAGCCCTGGAAATGACAGCAACGTTTTCCATCACCTGCTGGATAAAGGAAAGGTTGCTTTGCCTTGGTGTCCTTCTGCAGCATTTTGTATTGTTAAATGTTAGACCACAAGGACTGATAAGGGAGAAGCAGATGGCTCTCACCCTTCTCTTGTCTTTTTACCTGTTTTCCAGGGGATGGCTTCCTTTTTATCCTCCTCCTTAGCAAAATAACTGTGTTCTGCCTGTGCCTCAGGATTCAAGTAATTTTTAGATGCTACATCAATGCACTTACACTAAGTAGCTCATCAAATAAAGGGTTTAATAACTGGTATGAAAAAGGTACCTAAGTATCACTCCAGACTTAGAAGATCAGACTTTGTTTGGTTTTTTTATCATCGTAGCAGAAAAGTATCATTTGCTATAATAATAATTATTATTAGTAAGCACAGCCATTAACATAAAACTAAATTATTTCCTTTGCCTGACTAACCTATAGCTTCCTTTTCTCCAGCATTTTACCTGCCAACACAAAAAGACCACACACTTCACAATCCTTTTTAAACTGATACTTTCAATTTTTTACACTATTTTAAGGATCAAATTAATTTTTAGGCATGTGAAGGTGAAAGCTCAATATAAGTCATAAAAGCCAGGCTGCACAGGGTCTGACCATCACACAATGGGGAGAGCTCAGGGAAACATTGTGCTGCAAAAATGTGTCCTTTTTCCCCAAAAAAGGCCTGGGCACTGTTGTTGCAGGTTTTACATGGAAGACATGAAGCCAAGAAGCTGCAACTGTTTTTAGAAAATCATAGAATATCCTGAGTTGGAAGAGACCCACAAGGATTATAGAGTTCAGCTCCTGGCCCTGAACAGGACAGTCCCAAGAACCACTAAGCATCTACAATTAAAATTACAATTTTCGAGGGAGCAACAGAGTTGAGGGGTGGAAGAAACCCTTTAATCTACCTCAACTTCAAGCTGGATAAAGCAAGCTTTTCCTCCCTCCTATTCTATTTTATAATGATGCTTGAACAGTGCAGAGAATTGTTTAATCCTGCCCCAGCAGCCCTGTGCTGGACTGGCACAGGAAATGCACATCAGTGGCCAAAGGGAGGATCAGATCACAGCCCTCAGGTGCCTGGGGGTTTATTCCTGGACAGGCACCCCAATTCCTATCTCCAAATAAACATCCCATCCCCATCCATTAAACAAAAAGTTGGAAGGGAGGTGCTCCTAACACGAATAGCAGGTCTAAGGCAATATTTCCCCCTACCATGGTGTTAGATGAAGGGCAATTTTCCCATCTCTCCCATTGCTTCCAACATTTGCCATGAACACTAATCCTGAGGGTGGAACATCCTAGCTGTTAGGGCTCTCAAATGCTGACTACCCTGCTTATTTTGACTAATAAAAATGAAAGCAAGCAGCACATTGAATGTATCCAGCCATTCTATATTGCTCACAAATTCCCCTGTATTAACATCTCATCTACAGTGCAATGATCTACAATTTTACAGCTTTCCAGCAGCAAAATAAGACACTATTTGGAACACTCTGTAGAGTTATTTCACATAAAAATAATGGTATATTTGCAAATGGTTTTTCAATCCCTGGATAAATTTTTTCCATCTGCCCCTGAAACCAATCTGTCTTCAATTTTTTTTGCTGATCCTCACCTATACTTCAGTATAACAAGCTCCAGTCTTCTACTTGCAAAATGAGCCTGTGATGAGGTACAAAGTTACAAAGGTACAAAGGAGATTTCCACACTGTGGCATATGTAACAAACAGGGAGGAAAAAAAATCCCATTACTTCTCATATTAAGCTTTTTTGCTCTTTCTCTTAAAATATCCCCTGATGTGCCTCAGGAGTTGCAGGGAGAAACACAGGTTGGACAAGCATGGACTGTACAACTCAATTACCAAGATCTGAAGGAAACTCGTGTCCTCAGACAGCATCTCTGAGGTTTCACCATGAACACTGCCTGATCTAATTAGGAAACACTCAGCATCTTCGTGGCAATTACTAAAGAAAATAATTATGACATGATATGACCACTGTCTTCTTTCAGCTGGAAAAGCAGCATAAAAGGACAGGAAATGGAAGCTGGACAGGAATTAATAAAACAGCCTTGGGGAAGAGAGCAGAGAAGAGATTATTCCATGAGAAGGTACAGGGTTTTTTGACTGGAAAATGAGGAAAAAGTAGCACATTGCAAGCTAAGGACCAACAGAAAAAAAGAGTCCATTTAGTCATAAATGAGCCACAGACTCACCATAATAAAACAGGTTATGCTTGCAGACAGATGCCTACCACAGCTTATTATAAGAAATGAGCCTTTATGGTGCCATGGTTCAGTTCATGGCTCCTACTGTCACATGCCTGCCCTCAAGAGATACCAGGTGACAATGCATTGACAATCCTACACCCATTAAGGGCACAAATTAAATCTCTTCCAACACAGAAACCAATCTGAATCATTGAAAATACTTTCCAGTCCCCACAGGAGTTCTTCTGGTGGTTACAACGGAGAACCCGAAAGCAAGACGCTCTTAAGTGCAGCCCCAACCTTAATTACTGATCTGCAGGAATTTTATCACGTAACTTAACTGCCCTGCCTCAGTTTACCGATGAGTACAATATTAACAGGTGACTCTGGAGTAATTAAAATATAGCAGACACTTTCCAAAACAACGCAGGTGATCAGTGCAGCGCTCACGCAGCGCAGAGGTGCAAGTCTAATTATTGTTTATAAAGTGCCTGAAGAACCTGAGAGAGCTGGCGCCGACGGAATACAAAGTATCGTTACACTTATTTTGCAAAGAGGCATGAATATGTGATTATAATTTTATTACCCACGCAGATTTATAAGGAGGGTTTGAGCACAAAAGAAATTAAACTTTTTGACACTTTCTCTGCAGCGCAGGTTCATTATCAGAGCCGTGTATCAAATGAAAAATGTAAATTTAACAACTCACTCATAAGATCAACTGTGAAATCATACCCAAAGCCTCACTATCTTCAAGCAATGTATAAGCAAAACACTGTGTGACAAGAGTGTTTTAAAAGTCAGGATTGTTATGTGGTTACAGCATGACACAATCTCAGTACTTTCAGAGCATTCATTTACTGTAGCAGCTGTATTTTCCCCTATATTTTGATTATCTTGACATTTTCTAATCATGAGAGTTATAAAATTTAAAATTATATGGCAAGCTTGATAGGCTGCAGATTCACCACCTCAAGTGAAGTTACTTTTTTTATTAAATGTTAAATTGCTTTTCTACAGAAGGAGAATTGTATTTTGGTTAATTTTTGCTTTTTGAATGCTACCACAAATTTCTTCTGATAATACAGTGGCCTGAGTGACAGCAGAGAGATTTTTCTTTTCAATAATCCTTGTTAAATATTGACCAAAGATGCCAGTTCTGTCTTTCACCATTGAGATGAATTCATTTTGGCACAATAACAGCAGGGTTTTTTTTTTAGTATCGTTCCTAGTATGACTCAAAAGTTTCTAATCTGATCTTAGAATTTGCACAGATTTCTTTTTCCTCAGCAGCTCTCTCAGTTTCAGGCATTTTAGGCAGGGTCTGAAATTTGGCTGGAGAGGTACAGCTTCTTTCATGTAAAGCATGATGCTTTTCCTCCTCAGCCCAAATTCCTATAAATAATACTCCCTGTAAAATACTGTCCTCTGTATTTGTAATTAAGAATTTTTATCCAGATGCCCTCCATGTTCCCTTTACTGAGCACTCCCATTCCCAGTACCAGGTTTCCCTCCCAGGCTCCGTGTCCAGCCCAATCTCTAACAGCTGTGAATCAGCTAACTTAGAGGCAACTCTAAACTTCTTTGCTTTCAGACAGATTTATGGCACAACTGAAAACAATATTTTAGCATGACCAGATTACCTATCTCCTACCCTCTGTTCCTTTTCAGAAATTATTTGACTAATAATAATGGCCTATCACATGGTTTCAATTAAGAATTTAAACTTTTAGTTTAACTTTTGAAGAGAGAACACTATCAAGCATCACTTCTTTACAGATACCATTTGAAATAGTCTCATTTTTTCATATTTATTTAACTGCTTAAGAAATAGACATAAAGGATTTAAAAATTAAAAAACAAAAAAGAAATGCTACTGCATATCCTGGCAAAGAAACATCCGAATGTGGGATTACAGTCCTCTGTCCTGAATCTACAGCTCACACATTGGACAATGGTGTAAAAGACTTCTGTGTTTTGACAGATGAAATGTAAAGATGAAAACATATTCCAAGGCAGAAGGATTTGTAGGTTTTCAAGCTATAAATGAGTTTTGGCTTTGAATCCCCCGAACATCACAAGGAGGAATGTAACCACTATTAGCCCTAGAAGCGTGACATGAATTTGGATTTGAAGCTCAGCACTCAAAAGGGGGTGTTTGTGTACAATGAAGCCTTATTCTCTCTGCTTAAACAGCAAATAAAGTAGGTGCAGATGTCAGGTGGATAAAAAGGACGGAGATCTTCAACCATTTCTCAGAAGACAATTCTTAGCAAATCTGCACTGAATACCAACAGAGAGCTTAAACTGAGATTAACACACTGATTTCAATGCTGAAAATCATGCCAACCCTTGCAGCAAACACATCTGAAATATTATTCCTTAGTCATCTTTTTCAAGAGATCACAGGTTGAGTCAAGCTGACCTACAGCCCCTCCAGAAAGTCAATGTACTGAGAAGTTTATTACTTTTGCTCATCTCTACCTCTCCCCATGGATCACCTCAGAAAAAGAGGTCGCAATGCAAAGTCTGCCTTGTTTGCAGAACTCATTCTTCCTGCATATATTTACAGTGACCAAGCTCTTTGTTTAGACAGAGTTTCACTCAAAATACAGCTACCTCAGAAGGCAAACAGCAAGGCAGAAAGAGAAAGCAGCAGAGCCGAATGAATTCCCTAAAATACTTAACCCATGAATAAAAGTTCTGATGGAAACATCATTACCCAAGACCTTCAGAGAGACCAACGTGTGATGACCAAATGGTTACAGACACAAGGAGATCAAAGTTAGATTGCTTTGAAGTAATCAGATCACATCACTCTGTACTGTAATAAAAATACAATGCCTTGGAGAAATAAAGGAAGAAAAGGACTATTTTTCATTCTTTTTTGGTAGATCCTGTGGTGTCCTAGTAACGGAACCACATCCCTTAAACTAACTGTAAAGCTTATGGTGCTGAAGCCTCTCAAAGCCACTGCAATTACACATGTTTTATAGCATAGCAGAAATAACCTCATTTCACATTCTGTAAGGAGAGGAAGGTGGTTTAGAAATACATCCATTTAGGTACTCATTTCTATTCTTGGCAATTTAAAAAGATCTACACAGTCAAAAGAGGATGGTGGGTAATAGAAGAAATATCCTCTTCTACATATGAACAACCAGCCACATAAAGCATAAAAATGTGGATTGGGCACCAACTCCTGTTTATTTGGATTCTTAGGTCTTAATATTCCAGCTGCAACGCTTCATGATGACTTTGGATATACATAGATGTGTCCTCTCCTAAATTTTAAAATAAGCCTTCAGCATATTTTGCTGTGTAAGAGCAGCAGGATATGTACATTTCATAGCTTAGATCTCCAATCAGACTGAAAAAGCTTTATGAAGGAAAAGATCATTAGCCCTACTTGATCATGAGAAACAGGTACAGAGGGGGGAAACAATTTGCTTACAGTTACAACACTACCAGATCCAGTGGTGGGAATAGGACCCCCAAACTCCTCAGCTCTGCCCCCTCTGATGCTGCCTCTAACAACAAATTAGTTTTCAACACACATAAGAAATAATTGCTCCAAACTTCACAAAAGCAAAGAACTTGAAGCTAGGCAAAAATATTTTTATTCCATTTTCTGCAAAAGAATGTCACCTTTTAAAGTTTGTTTTTATTTCATTCGTAGTTTATTCCCTTTCAGCATAGCAACCAACAGACTCATCACTCCTTTGAAGTCACTTTCTTTTTCCCACACTGGCATTAGCTACATAGACAATTCTTTTCTCCCCTTCAGCAGGGAAGGGTGAGCTGTAGTAGAGCTGTCTGGCATAGACTTAGGATATTATTTGCTATGTGTCTGTAAATACTGTAGTGTATCTACTTTCACAGCTAACTTTCAAAGCAACACAATGATAAATAATAATGGATTTTCTAGGAATCATCAAAGTGGAGACAAGGAAGTACAGCCCTGCACAAAGCAGACTTCATGAAATGAAGCTGACAAGAAGAAAATAAGAAATAAGTGAAATTGTGATGTCAAGGTGAAGAGAAGTAACAGAGAGGGTGCAAGAGTGGAGACCCTGAAATGATCTTCCAGTTGAAGGCCAAAGAGGCAGGTTCCAGAGGAAAAGAGAAAGTTGTCAGACTCTGTCAGTAACAGAGCAATGGGACAATGAAAAATAAGCAAGGTAAGAAGGAAACCTTGCTGGTCATCACAACATTGGCCAGATGTTGCAAGAGGTAGGAGAGAGGCTGTGGGGACCAGCCACCATTCACACTCGAGGCATTTGCACTCTGTGCAGGAAGAGGGAACAGAGCAGGCCTGGGTGAGTGGCTGTAGCTTTGCTGCAAACTGGCAGAATGTAAATGGCACCTGCCAAAACCCAGCACTCAATTCCTTATCACTCCACCCCTGGTGACCCTGCACCCCAGAGGCACATTCTGGACCTCCTCCCCTGGCACACCAGGAGAGAACTGATCCCATTTGTCTGCAAGGCAGCTCTGCAGCACCTGGCCAACACTTCTGTTTATTATAGCTGCTCTGGTCACGTCTCTGGCCATCTCATCTACCATCCAACATGCTTCTGACTGACTGCTGGGAACTTGGATGAATTTTCAAACTTTGTTTCCGCAGCTGCCTTCAGTCCAAAAAATGCTTTTCTTCAGTTAACCAAGTTTATCATGACACTGACTTTCCCTTTGCTACCATTTCTGATTTAATCAAACAGCTTATTTTTCTATGTCAATTGAATGGTTCTTAAAACACTCCCACAGGTGTTAAACCTACCTATCCGAAAGTATGTTCAATTGAATACAATGCATGAATGATTGGAATTGAGCACTTAGAAAATGACCTACATTGAATACAATTTGCTACTGAAATACATGAATTTGTTACTCATTTTATGCTGTTCTTTTCAGAAGAGATGTTAAAGATTTTTTTCAAAATATTGGTTTAAGAATAAAATCAGCTATTGTCTGACTATGAGCCTGTAAAGTCTTTTCTTTTGTCCGGTTTGAGCTGAATTCCAGATATTTACCATCCAGCATCTGCCTGGTCATTCTCTTCTTGCTTTCCTTCCTCCACCTGCAAGGGCATCACATCACTTAATCTCTACCAACTGTACCAAAATGCTGTGGCCTATTCTGGCTCTGGAAGATTTCCAATACTTTCAGAAAGCAGATTGCAGTGTACCACTAATTGCAGTTAAAAAGAACTCCAGTAGCTGTTATTTATACATTTGACATTCTTAAACATACACTTGGAATACCTACAGAGTTTCAACAAAGCTTCAGTGAAGTCTACACCTGCACTTAGTTTTTCATCCCTGTAATTTGCAGGTCAGTCTTGTGGTTTCATTTATTACCAATAATTAAGTGATCCAAGGTAGATTATTTCACTTATGAAAATTTACATTTTGCTCTGCATGCAAAAAAAACATGGCCTGGAAAAGTTGTGCTGCAAATCCTTCCCACTTGCTGTCTCTTCATGGAAACTCCAAGGATATCGCCAGAAATCAAGATGCTCCTCACATCTGTGTGCTGCTTCACCAATGTAAAGGAAAAGAAGAAATGTGTTTTTTCACAGAGATGTGGAGTCACTGAGGCTTGGAGGGACCTCTGAGCATCATCCAGTCCAACCTGTGCTCAAAGCAGGGTCAGCCACAGCAGTTTCCCAGGTTTGAATAGCTGCAAAGATGGAAAGTCCACAGCCTCTCTGGGCAGCCAGCGTCAGCTTTCAGACACTCTCACTTAAAAAAAAAAAGATTTCTTATGTTTCAATGGCATTTCCTGACTTTCAGTGTGTGCCCATCACTTCTTGTCCTTTCACTGGATACCACTGAGAACCTGGCTCTGCCTCTACATCCTCCCATCAGATATTTATACACAAGAATAAAACCCCCTTCTCTGGGGTGGCTTTTTCCTGTTGTCCAAAGGGAGCCTCATCTCCTTCTTCCTTCCCTGTCAGTCTGTGGTAGATATTCACCACTGCACCAGCTGCACTGCTCTGCTCTCTGAGAGTGACCCAGCAGCTCCCAGCTGATCCATCATCCATCTCAAGGCAGAGTTCCATCAATTCTCCCTCCACTGTCATGCAAAGTGCAAAACCTGCTGTGGATCCTTGCTACCCTCCCCTGTCATTCCTGTTCCTATTTTTTGCCCCACTTGGCCAGGCAGATCCTGTCTCTCTGTAGCCACCTTTGATTCCCAAAGAAGATCCCATCATCATGGAAGCTAGATCCTCATTGCTGACAACTGCTGACCTACAGAATCTGTCCACTCCTTCTCTGGTCCTCCCCTCTTAAGGAGAAAACAGAAAACAAAAATCTGGGCTGCATATGCTCAGTCACAACCTGTGAAAATATCTGGAAATACCTGCTGTGCTCCAGGTTTCCTTGACTGGATCACTGGTGCCCACTTGGAAGTGGACAATTGCCCAGGGAATGGACAGGCCTCAGCAGTCTGCAACACCCTAGAAGTGAGCCCCTGGTCAGCAGAAAACATCCCAAGACTGGTCAGGCTGAGAGGTGGGGGTTGAAGCAGAGGGAGTCACCTGCTGCTATCAGCCACCCTGCTCTGGCTCAGATGCTTCACAGGACAGAGCTCCCAGCCCCTCATCCACACCCAGAAGCTGCTCTGGAGCTGCAGGTGGAGCAGGAGCCTTCTTCCAAAGGCTGGAATTTTCTGAGTTTGCCATCACAGAAATCCTCATTTCCCACTCTGGTTAGCACAGACTGCCAGCATGTCCTTCAGTACAGCTGGGAGCTCAAATTTCATGTATCTTCAGGATCTTGGAGAAGAACCAGTCATTCTCTCTCTGGACCACTTCTGAACCAGCTGCTGCATCTGGGAGCTGTGCTTTAAGGCCTGCAGCTAAATGGGCTTCTCCATAGCACCTGCTGGAAGGGTGCTTGATTTTCCCCAACCAGGAGTCAGCTGGAAAAAAAGAAACTCGAAGCACACTTTGATCAGGAATGGCTGGGAGAAGCTGTTAGAGCCTGCTGGAAGTTATCCTTTCCCAACCAAAGCCAGCACCACAAAAATCCTTGAAGAGCTCCCAGGAGACCTTTGACAGCCCTAGAGGCTCCCAGGAGACCTCAAAGGAAAGAACAGAAACTGTTCATCTGTTGGCTGCCTCTTCCAGCTGCACTCATCTCTTGAATTTACTGCTGAAAGTGTCCCTTTTTATTTGGAAATAGAGGGAGGAGTACAACTTTAAGGATAAACAATACAAAAGCCATCAAGTGGAACCTTCTTAGCTTGCAGTGGTTGCTAAATCCTATCCCACCGCTGGCCCAGACAGTGAAAATTGACATTTAATCAGAAATACTGCAAATTTCTACATTGCTTTGACACTATCCGTTTTTCTTGGTGCCTTTATTTTCCTGTGCAACCAACAGCTGTTACAAATCTCCGTGTAAAAAATAAAATGGAAATACTTTAATGATTTTTTAAAAGTGATGGGGGACACAGAGAAACAATTAAGTTTGCAATGTTGCAATTATTTAAAACCCGTCTACAGAAACTCAAACTTCCAAACATTGAGGGGCCACTATGGTAGATCAATGAGGCATTACATAAACTCTACAAATGAGGTGCTGATTTGAAATGCACTAGAGCGAACAGTATCTGAACTTCCCATGGAACAGACAACATTGGCAGACAGATGACTGATTTCTGTTCTATAATGCTGACACCACTAGTCCAGAAAGAAAGCATTTGTAGTTGTTCTTGTAGCAGTAGCTGTTACTCTTCTAGGACTACAGGTAAAAGTAGAGATCAATGCATTGCAGTGCTGTATTTATGCATTTTTGCAGTAAGTGAAGAAATATCTTATTCTCATCCCTTTGTCTTTCACATTTATAAAAGAAAAAGTAATTCCAAGGGTACTGGTTACCTACAACTTCTTTTTCTTATGGTTGATTGACTCAACATCAGCTTCTTTTGTGAAGAGGAGGCTAAGGGGGACTATAATCTCAGCCTACCACTATTCCAAGGGGAGTTGTAAAGATGATGGAGACAAGTGCTTCTCAGTCATGAGCAGAAGACCACAATTTGGAGATTCAGACTGGATATCAGGAAAAGATTCTTCACTTGCAGAGTACTGATGTGCTGGAAATGGTCATCGAGGGACCACATCTCTGCTCCCTGGTCAAATCTCCAACCTCAGAGGTATTTGAGACTCATTACAGGCAAAGCTGTGTGTCCTGATACACTTTGGACTGCAGGACTTCCAGCAGCCCCGTACAAGGGACATTTTCACCTTCTATGACTTGGGCTTTGTAGTGCCTACCGAGGTTTTTGCCCAAACTGCAACCTGATCATTAATGCCTTTCCCTCATTCTCTCAAGTCTGTCTCCTCACCTCCAGATTTCACAAATTTGCAGGAATTTCAATGTCCCTGAACTCTCTACCTCTCTATCAAATTGCATAAAAAATTGGTAAACAAATTTAAAAGACATTTGGGGAGGCTGAAGGAGAAAAGAAATTCAGAAATGCAAACACACTTTCTCTTTTTTCCCAGACAGGAATGATCACACATTTAATTTTCATTTTGCTCTCACAAAATGGTTCCAGGAGCCAGTGCCTGTGGTAATTCCTGTCCTTTTCAGGATGTCCTGAACACAGGTGTACGAAGGCACAGAACCACCATTCATCTTCCCAACACAGGTACAGTCCTACTCTCCAGAACACTTCTTTTTCTGAGACCTATGGTGCCAACTCTGCCAGACAGGATCCCAGACAGGGCAGACAACTGCTCTGACCTGCTATTGTAATTCCTATGTTCTGGCTCCCATGTAACATTTATTTCCATGACCTGATCTGCAAATCCAGATGAGGATATAGGGAGGACAGAGCAGATGGAACAGCACATTATGACCTCCTGGTGGTATTTCTCCTCATGTAATGACTGAGTCCGAGAAAAAAAGTTACAATGTCAGACTCTCCAAAATGCTAGAGCTGAGATCAAAGTTAGCAAATAAAAATGTCAAGTGAAAGATGTTCCTGTGCATCACAAAGAGCAGCACTGTCAGGCAGTGAGTGCAGTGGGACAGATCTAGCTGGCCATGTTGGGAAGTTGTTGATGACAGAAGCTGGAACACTTAATGCTTTGTGTATTTAACTGCTCATTTCCACACTTAATGATTAACACAACGTGCACCCACACAGTGCATGAACCATGCCTGAAATACCAGCCATTGTCTCAACTGGACTGAGAAAAGAGAATTTTGGCTTTGCTTGGAAGAGATTAGTTGTCCATAATACACTCCAAGGCAGAGCTGCTGGCCCAATTGCTATGGGAAGGAAGACAGACAGAACTCCAGTGAGTCTTTTGAGCTCTGACACCATCATAAAATGTCTTTTATTTACCACCACCTTTCACCAAAACCTCCTCAAACCTTCCATGTAAAAAAAATACCAAAGGTCCTTTGGGTTTCTTGACAGCAACCTCTATCTTGATAACAACCTTAAATGAGAGAGAGCTGTTTGATCTTTTGTTTCTCTATTTGACAAGGTTGGCTTTTGCCTGGCAAGTGAGAGCAGCAGCACTGTGAGTGCCATTCATTAGTTTCCTCTTTTGGAAAGAAGTTCAGGCCAATTTCTGAGTGATGGTCAAGGCTTGTATGTCCACATCTGTCCACAGGCACGTCCCAGAGGCAGATCTCTATTGTCACAAATTCCTCACCTACAGCTGAACATGTCCAGAGCTTTCTGACCCACCTTGCTCCTTCCATTTAGAGAGGGGAAAATCAGAAATCTCGTTATGTTGAACCCTTCAAAATCAGGCAGATCTTTTTGTGCCCATCTGAGCCAAAGGTGTGTCAAGAGACTGACAGCATTCATCTGCTTCACCTCAGGGTCCCACTACAAAAAAAATCTGATGAGGTTCCCCTCTGGATTTGGGACTCTGTGTTGTGCATCACTCATCTTTTCTATGTCTTATTCCTCTCTCTCATTTTCACTCTTCGAATTATTCCTGTTTTTGTTGGTGGGATTGCTATTTTTATTATCATATTTTACCTTATTTCAATTACTTAACTGCTTTTATCTCAACCCATCGATCTTACCTTTCCCTACTCTCCTCCCCATCCCCCTGGGGAGGGGGGAGTGAGCAAGTGCTACACAGTTAAACTGCAACACAGATAACAACAGTGCTTTGCTCATATTCTTTAAGACTCAGAGTATTAGTCAGCTAAAACCCACTGAGCCATTAGAAAACCACCCACGAACTTCCAATTCTTTTTTATCTTTCTTTTTTTTTTTAATTGAGAGGCTAAAATCATCTTTGTCAGAAATATGCAAGAAAATTGTGTAATGCACATTTTATTCTTCTTAGTTTTTCCTACGCTTCTGAGCTCAAGCATCCCCATTTTCTCTATTCTCTGTCTCCTATTTGCACAAGTTTTTTATTCACCCATGAAATTCATTAGACATTATTGAACACAACTCTAAGCACAACACACCAACTAACGGACGGGGAAAAAACCCAAACAAGGATGAGTGAGCATAATGACTCACATGGGACAATTAAAACATGTCTGTAATTATTATTAGTGCTAAAATTTTACAGCGTGACAATGAGTTAAAACCAACATACGACTAAAAAAAGCAAAGCAATGCAAAACCACCTTGACAACAAGCAACCATATGAAAAAGATGAAGAGCAACAGTGAATAAGTGAGTTCTGCTAAATATGTTCATTGGCTTCACCATTATCAGCTAAACAAAATCCTACTTGCAATACAAGGCCTTTTTTTCTACAGTGCATTTCACTTCTGTTTTACAGGTTCCTGACTGAACACTTAGAATTTTCCCATTGTGCATGACTCAATCCTTGCCCAAAAATATGCATGGGCACTGGGGAAAGCACCATTACTTCCTATTTTCTCCTTATGTTTTTTCCCCTAAATTTTACCTTGAAGTTAACCAGATTTTCATGTTCCTCCACAGCTATTAAATTAGGAAATCAGAGCCAAGCAATGTGCACACTTCCATCCGTTTGGGTCTCCAGCTGTTTCAACAACCTTTTTTTGTTAAACTGTACAAGAACTTCCTTCCATTCCTAAATTCAGGGCTTTATTCAGAATAATCTGCTCCCAGAAGCTAATTTAGGTATCACGACTGCTCTTCTGCACTGACAGCACAGCCAGCCTGGTCTGGCAGCGCTGGATTGTAGGTGGCCTGAATCACTGATCACTTTCCCAAATTCAGATGCTAAAGATAGGCTCCTGTAGAAAAACAGTCTGAATACAGCCCCACATCTCTGCCAGTTTTTCTCCCATGATTTGTGTTTGCCCAGCCCTGAACCTCTTAACATCTCATCAAGGATGCTGCAAGAAATGCTCATCACTTCAATGTTTCTTTCCTGGAGCTTGCGCCATAACCATGTCTCTGCTTCACAGGGTCTATCCCTCCTTCTTAGTGCTTCCCTTGATTTAAATTATGCAATTCCTATTTGCAAATCAATTGTAGATCCTGTTTATATTCTATTTAATACAATTTACAGATGATTGCTTGGGATGGGGCTGGTGCTGCACAAAGCATTACTGACCATGTAATCCAAATGCCCTCCAACAGGACAGAAATGCTCTCTCATTCAAGCCATCACCTCTATTTGCCTAAGACTTTTTTTTCCTCTTTAGCATCTCTTCAAACTTTCCTGATTTAGTTGAGTTGACTATTAATTCATCTACTTTCTATTTGCCAGGCTTCGTTGCAGTCAAAGCAAACACAGTCAGGTGACTGACACGAAATTTGGTCTGAAATACAAATGGCTTTGAGAATTTTAGTGCTTGATTCTGCCAGCCTTCATTCTAAAAAAAATCCTGATTTATAAAAAAGGTCACCTTCGAATGAGCAGCAGTAGTGCTGATAAAAATCTGCAGGATTGAGCCTTATAAATGCAATTTTTTGCAGGTTATTTAGAGAGAACAAAACAAGCAGACAATCAGATTTAGACATCTGTTTTAAAAGACAACTCTGCAAATTGTCTGGAGACCAAAATAGATTATTAGCAGGAAATGGAGTTTTCTTAATATTGAATTTGATCCTGCCCTACTGAAAATCAATGGAATTTTGTCACAGACTTTCATGTGAAAGGGATTTAACAAGCAACATATACAAAAGCAGAGTTACAGCAACTGTCAAGGAGAAAGCTCAGTTAGGATAAACCTTCAATTTCAATATAAAAGTGTTCCTGCTTGAGAATGAAAGAGAAACATGGGAAGAGATAAATGTCTGATTTGAGTGGAATTGCTGAATGCAGTAGTTGAACCATTGAGCTTTCTGCATAATCCATGAAGTATAAAATCTGAGGGAAAGCAAAGAAAATACAAAAGACTTAGGTCCACAAGGGTGTGGTTCCATGCAGAAGTGTTCACATGGAAAGCACTGGTGCTTCCCTTAGTGATGCTATTTTCATTTTTGTATCTTCAAACAAAAATATCAGAATATTTTACCCATGTCAATTAAGACTGAGAATCCTTCTGGGACACACATCCTTATCACACCCATTTTTGCAGACTACAATGACACAGAGTTTGACTCATTAAAGGCCAGAAAATGAGTCAGCAAAGAAAAAGAACCCCAAAGCCCCAGTCATCCATTGTCTATGATAACCACTGAATAACCTCTCTCTTCGTCACTACTCAGTCTTGGGAATAAAGTCACTTATCTGAGAAATAAAACTATTCCTTATTTGATGTTTGCCTTTTTTGTATGTTTGTTTTCCACTATGATTGCCTCCCAACATTTCCCAGCCTTGCACACAGACTGATGCACTTAATTTTGACAGATACGAAATCCGTCTTAAATCTGCTACAGTGTTTATACTGGGATGCATAAAAATGACTTTGTGAAACAAAGTCTTGGAATAGAAAATGAGATTAAAAATATTTTGCACATGAAGACTTCTCTAGGCTATGAGAGAATAAGGCTATACAAACTTTATTCTCTTTCTCTAGATCACCTAAAGGGGCCCCTACAGCAGAACTATTATCTTTAATCTTATTTTCTCTTTTCAGCATGTATTTTATTTTCTTCTCTCCGCTAACAATACCCTAGCCTCTTAATAGCTCCTGAGTTCACCTCCTAAAAAGATATTCTAGGATAAGCCTTGTCAGTATTAGATTTGCAAAGGTTTAGAAACAGCTTGGGTTCTCTCTGTGCTAACAAACACTTAGTGATAAATGCCTTCTCGAGGAGTGTATTGCAGAAGTTATTTGGTCAGTGTATGAGCCAGTTTGCTTTACAAGCATGAACTTCCCTGGCCTGCCAGTATTACTGCAAAATAGAATCATTTTCCTAAATGGTTTCATTAAAGGGACATTGTGAGGCTGAATAGGAGCTACTGAATGGAAATGGACAGAGCGAATTTTTAGTCATGCCAAACCAGTCTGGGGCATCAGTCACAGAGGTTTCACTGACACAAAAAAAAAAAACCCAACCAAACAAAACAAAAACAAACCAAAAAAAAAAAAGAAAGAAAAAGAAGTCTCCATCACTTTGTTTGGAGTTCAACTCATTTTCAACGATTCTGAAAGATTCAATGCCACTGTGGCTACAAAGCCCTCATCAGCCATCATCGAGCCAATCTGTCAGAAGAACCCTGGATGAGTTATTGTCTGACAATACCAAGACTTTCATTTGCTGTGGAAAATCATAATCTTCCCTTTGCTTCAAACAATTCCCATTCAATTGCCCCCCCCCCCAACTTATTCAACCCATACAAAGCCATGATGGGAATATCAAGAAGGAACAGTAAGCCACATGGAGCAACCACAGCCTCTCCTGGAAGGGATGTCACACTGAGCAGCAACAAATTCTGCATTTTAATGAAAACCAGGAAGATGAGGGCCGGGAGAGCATCATGTGAGACAGCTGTTGCTATTTTTAATGTACAGCAATGCTGGAGCACAGACTGTGCCTCCCATGCTTTGGGATTTTTCAACTTTCTCTGGAAGATGGGAGGATGGGATATCCCGAAGGAACTCCACCTACACAGTAATTTAACATTGCCCATGGGCATGGGCACCACGATTTTTCTTGCTTCTTCTTCTGCCTGAAGCCCACATTTGAATTTCTGGAAGACTGAA
Organism: Leptocoma aspasia; assembly: GCA_013399835.1. NCBI lineage: Eukaryota > Metazoa > Chordata > Aves > Passeriformes > Nectariniidae > Leptocoma > Leptocoma aspasia. The sequence goes on from VXAX01004838.1 coordinate 751,885, forward strand.
ACATATATCCCTAATGTTTTCAGGCTGATAATATTGTAGTTGAGTGACACTTAGTGGGCTGTGACAAAAAGAGTTGATGATATGTCCTTATTTCTGCTGAATCTCTGTGTGCATTTCTACATAGGAGGGTTCTTTGGTCAGGTACAATACACTTTTTCCTCAGACCTGTCCCATAAAATAAGTGCAATTGCAAAGTCTTCCACACAAAAGCCATATAAATGAATATAACCATTCCCATCAATAGGATTTATCTCCTCAAACTGCAGCCATGCAAAAGCAAAATCCTCTCCAACGTCACGGAGATAAATACACTTCCAAATGTATTTCCACTCCATTTGTCCTGGGCAGCTCTTGTAGGATGGGAAGAACTGGCCTGGGACTGTATATCTCACTCTCCACTGACAGTGCATAGAGCCTGGACTTTCAGGCATTTCAAATTAAGGGAGATTAATATCTATATCTATACCTATAGTCCACAAGTGAGCTAATTACACACAAACTCCTACAGTCACAACCTTAACAGTAATTCAGTGGGCTGCCTTTTTATTGTTGTCAATATTTTGAAGGCACATTTCTAATGCCAAATCCATTTTGAGATAGCATGGGCATAAGAACAGCTGAGAAACATGTAGGTGTCACAGGTGTAGGTGGGGTTTCTGTAATTCATCTTGTGTCATATCCACTGTGAAGATAAATATCAATGTGTGGCAATACTCCTGGAATTTGTTTATCTTGCTGCTGATTCATGGCTTATTGGTCATTAACGGGAAATCAGTGGCATGAAGTTATATTTCTGTGTAAGTAGCAAGCAATGCCAAAATTTAATGAGGACAAGCAGATATAAACTTTCAATGGCCTAGGGAAAACACATGGTTTAGCAAATGCGTGGTGTTATGCACAACCTCCTATACAATAAAAGGAAGAAGAGAAAGAAACAAGAAAAGAGAAAGAAAAAAGGCTGCCTTATTTCCCTGAACTCTCAGCCACCTTTCCTTCCAGCTTGCTCTACATTACAGATCCCACATGCATCTCTGTCAAGACAGCCTACATGGGCTCACTGTAAGCTGCTGTCATCCAAACTGGGGTCTGAAACAAAACTGAGAGACCAATAAATCATGCTACAAAAGAGAAATTCACACACCACATAGTGGACTCTTTTCTCCTTCCTCTTTTGATTTCCCAATGCCTTTTTTTGGTCTTATGTGATGCACCTTGCAAAGGCATTTGGCAGATCAACAAAGCTCATGCACAAAGACAATTAATCCTCATCATCCTCAGTGTGACTTGTGCTAGCCAACTAAATCTAAGATCATTTTCTTTGTGAAATGGGATTGGATCAAAACCCTGATAACAGAAAGAAACTGAACTTTCCAGAAGTTCACCAGACTGAATTTTCTTGATATTAAGAGTTCCAGAATATGACCTCAAATATCTATTGATGGAACCCATTCATTCCATAGATTGACTGAACATTCCAAGTACTGTGGGATGGCTTTTTTGTAGACTTAATTCTGGTGTTACCTGCAATGATAATATATTTGTGCAACAGCCGTACATCTGTGTAGTTAATGAATTAACAGAGCTGAATCAGGCCAGTCATTCACTGTGTCTGCTTGTCTAGATACTGAATTTGATAATAGACTGTGCTCTTAGCAACAGGGTGAGTATTTCAGGATGGATATATTATGGGGCAAAAAAAAACCCTAAATGAGATGACTACTGACTACAGCACAGTCAGGGATGGAAGAAGGACTGATCCTTGGAGAGGGCTTTAACTGAGCTAAGCAGGAAGCTTTAGCCACACACAGGGTATATTCATAAAGTATAAAATAAAAACAAATTGGCATATCCTACTCAGTGTTTCACTCCTTTTCTTAACAGATAATGATCTGTGCTAAAAATACATCAGAAAAAAAGGCAGTCTGGGTACCCAAAGGTTTCTTACTTCCACAGAAAACCTTTCAGTGGAGCCTCTTTGCTGTGACGACAATCATCTCTATGGAGGATTTAAATCTCCAGCATTTTCAAGAGAACAATCTTAACCAATCCTAACAATCTTAAATTTTCTCCTCCCATGCAAATCATCGCTACCATGGCAAAAACCAAATTAATCTCTGGGCAAATATTCAAACCATTTTGCTGGTTTTTTTGGGGGGTTGTTTGTTGGGTTTGGTTTCGGGTTTTTTTTGTGGTGGTGTTGGTGTTTTGTTATTTTTCTTCCTTTGTACTTCAAATGACTTGCCCAAGAGGCTGTTCAGAGCAGAGTACCACGCTCCTTACTCCAAGTCCTGTAGTCTCAAATTTCAGATGGAATTACTCCACTCTGACCCCTGGAAGTGAAAGGAGTTGGACAGAAAAATCTCAGTGAAAAGCAACCCAGAACTGGGTGATATTTACAGGCAAACAGTAATTTGCCAAACCTGTGGCTGTGAGGCAATTTCACACATTCCTTTCCAGGATCCAAGGGCCTCTGTACCATGTTTTATGCAACTGCAGCTGAAAGCCTTTTGCACAGTGTGAGCTGCCCAATTTAGTGCAAATAAGTTAGTTTGCCTCCTATATCAATACCTGCCAATGTTTTAGCATAAAAAGAAATGAGGATATTAAGGCTAATTCTTTTTCAGACAGCATCTGGTTGGCTATTGTGAAAGTGCTAGGGCAGTTGTTCACATCCATTTTCCAGTTAGCCTAAATTAGCCTTTTAAATTTAAAAACACCCTAGATTTCCCCAGTTTATAATTTTTGCCTTTGATACTATTTCTGAACTGAAGGAAACTTCAATCAGAATGTTTTAACCTCTGACAAATTGAATATGGGGAGAGTATATTAAGCAGAACACAAAAACTAAATAGATTTTTGGAAGGGTTGTAAAAGGCAAGAAACAAGCTAGAATAAAAGATAGTTGGAAGAAAAAATAAGATTGATTTGTAAGACTGAGATCTGATTTAGGGCCAGCACTCCTTGAGAAAGAGTACTTGTAACAAAAAAGAGGTAATGATTAATGTTAAAATAATAGTTTCCATTTCAACTTGTGTGGGCATAAGTAAGTTTAAAAAATGTTATGCCTTCACAGTGGTAAATTAGTGCATTTTGCCCACACGTATCTTTTTTCTTTAAAAAAGACAAAGTCATCTAAAACACAATTTCCCTTTTGCAATGCCTGGTCACTGAGCCAGGTGCAAAGTTTTAAAGCTCAGGATTCTCAGCCTTGTGTTCAGACCCCAGAATTAAATGACATCATCTCTTCTTTCATTTTCTTAAACCCAAATTCAAAAATACCTACTACCTCAGGGTGCCTGTTTCATATTGTCACAGATATAACATTTTTACAGGTTACCTGCTTTTAAATCCTCTGAACTCAAAAGGCTGGCTGAGGCAGGGCTACAAAATTGAGCTGACCCAGACAATAATTACTGATAATCAGAGAGTTTACTGCTTTCAGATGGGATGGAAGAACAACAGTGACAATCTGTGCCATGGCACTTCACTGTCTGTCTTTCCATTTGTGATCTGAATCTGTGTGTAATGCATGTGATTTAAAGATAATGGAAAATCTGGCTTCAGAGAGAGATCACTGAAAATGTGGTATTTATTTTTCCAAAAGTATTTCAGAGAGATGAAACCCATGAGAGTGAGCCCTGAGATCTAGTCAATATTTCCATTGAGAATTCAAGTTCGAGGAGGAGGGGAAAATAATCTAAAAAAATAAAGATAAACTAATTCAACTTAGAAGATGCTACCGATGATTTGGAGCACACAATAAAATTCAACAGGATTTTGATGATAGCCCAAAAATCAGTAAAACACAATTCACTGAAGAGGAGGACAAAATACTAATACACAAATCTTCAGCGAGAGAATGCAACTGTAACTATCTAGCTGCTAAAAAAAGAAACCTACCCAAAAACCTGGCTTGGGGACCAGCAGCTCTGGTCCAGACTGGGCAACCAGGCACAAGTGGCTTGTAAAGCCTAACACCAGAGGCTCCTCTGGGCTGTGCTGATGCTCAAGAGAGTCTGGGAGAGCATCCCTCCATGGCAGCTTTGGGCTTGGCCCACACTGTGGGACTCAGCAGAGCTCAGCAGGAGAGGTGGTCAGAAATATGGCAACAGGAGAGGTAAGAGGCTTTCACTTCACCAGGAGGGAGTGTGTTTAGTTATGCTGGAGAACAGGGAAAGGCTGTGAGGGGGAAGCCAGCTTCTACCAGAAAGGCTTTAAAACAGGATGGGAATGGAGAGCACAACAGGGCTCAAATGTCCAGTGGGAATCTGGTGTTTATTACGTCTTGAAAGTCTGTTTCAGGTAAGATTGTATTTAAATCTCAGCTCCCAGAGAGACGTCAATTCCCGCTTCTCGTATAAATTTTTAATGCACTTCCATTATTAAAGCAAATTTTATTCCGAGGAGCTTTGCCTCTAAAATTAATCAAAAGATTTTTGTTGTACTCGAGATGAAGCAAATGCAGAATTCCAGGAGCCTAACACAGAAACCAGACTTCTATAAATAGACTGTGTGGAGCCTGACTTGCTGCAAGGCGAGGGGGTAGGTCACATATCACATCTCTCCAGGCTGATCAGCATTGGTCAGGTATTGCTTGAAAGGCAGCCCAAGATGGAAAGCAAATAGATTGATTCAGCACTGAGCTCAGAAACACACACTGCTATGAAATGAGAGCTGAAACTACATGAAATGCACTGATTTCTCTGTACATTTGAAAACAGAGTTTGAGGTGTCTTTTTTCCTCCCCTGCCTGTTTATCATTCTGCATCCAAACGCTGAAAATAAAGCATGTTGGTTATGAATAAGTGGAAGTTATATCTCCATCCCAAACAGAAATATACCCTAAAGCATCTCTCTTGGTTCTTCCCAGTTTGGGCAAATTAATTCCTGTCAACAGCAGAGGTGTTTTGCATGACCAAAAACAACAGGAGCTCCAGCTGGCAACACTAAACCTTGTGGGCCATGCCCATGGTCTACCCTCTGTGCTAAGGCAGAGCTCAGCAGAAGACCATGGAAGAGGTTTTCTGATTCTGAACCCAGAGTCAAGGCAGAGATGTTCAGCACAGCAGCACTCAGACATGAGCCAATGAAGGGATGAAGATCTAAGAGAGGCAACAGCGAGGCACAAAAAAAGTGTTTGCAGATACAGAGAGGTCTTTTGCCTGCCCCTCCCAACTGTTTGTGGGGTTACACAGAGCCATGTTCACACTTATGAATTTCATGCTATGGATTTTGTTGAAGGCTTAAGAGCCATCCCTTAAAAATGCCATCCCTTAAAAATGCCATTCCAATCCCCTTTCCCAAATGCCTTTTTTTGGCATGTGACAAATAGTGCAGAAATATCTATATACAGAGCAAGATACCTTTAGTGAGAAAGTCTTTCTCCCTGAGAGAAGGAATTTGGTCCAAAAATCAATTTTCTCATTAATTATTTGTATCAACAGAAATGCTGACACATCAAACAATTTACTTGGCTTCTTGTATATTACCCTCAGGTGACAGCTTTTTGCTCAGTGCCCAGAAAAATATTTCAAAGATTTCAAAGCTGCTGCTTTTGAGGACCTCTCCCCAAGACTGCAGAGATGAAGCAGTTCCAGGCACCTGGCATGCAACCACTGAGCTTCACTTGCTGCTTCCACATCCTCTTCTTTCAACCACACACTCAAAAAGGGCAGAGTCATTTTCTAACCCACTGCTTAAGAAATGGAGAGGGGGAAAAAGAACATTCATAATCTTTGCTTGAAGGTTTGTCCCACAAAATTTCTTTTGTGAGACTGAGAGAAAATGGGAGAGTAAAAACGTCCATGGATGCTACTTTGATCTTACCCCAGGAACCCATAACACCCTCTGTCTGACTCCATTTTGGCCAGACAGGACTGGCTTTCCTCAATTTAGGAGACAGTAGAGGAGTTAGGTCACGTGCCTGGTTCAATTCCAGCTTCCATCTAAAGTTGCTCTTGACACAAAACCAGAGAAAACTTGGCAACATCATCTCCCAACCTTGGGTTGAGTCCCGAGCAAAATTCCAAATGAAACACAAAGTCCCAGATCTGCGTGGAGCCAACCGGAGAAAATGCTGGCACTGATGGCAGCAAGACAAGCAGCCAAGTTTTGCTGATATCTACAGCCTCTTTCAGCTGCCCACAAAGAACTAATATTGCTTTGTGTGGGCTATTTGCCCTGTAATTTGGGATCTAAAGCCAATGAGAGGGATGTCATGGGAAGCAAAACTGGTGTCAATCCTTGTGGCAGGGTCACAATCAACCAGGCCACCGCACACAGGAGAGATTGGAGCCAACCTGCACTGGGCAGTGCTGAAAATCCCAACAATGAGAACCAAAAGGAAAATTTCAAGAATGACTAAATAGTTGATCACATCAAAGAAAACAGCTGCATTTTAGGTCATGAGGATGGATGGATGGATGGATGGATGGATGGATGGATGGATGGATGGATGGATGGATGGATGGATGGATGGATGGATGGATGGATGGATGGATGAATGGATGGATGGATGGATGGATGGATGGATGACTATTCAAATTGTCTCTGTGTAAGACAGAGGATTGGGGGCTGATCTTTCTGGAGCATTTCCGGCATGATTAGGCCAAAATCACCAAAACTGTGACATCTTTGCTCACATCAAGCAGGATATTTATGCAGGGATTGAAACAGTACTCAGAATGAGTAAGGATGCCAAATTGCCCCTTGATGCTTCCCGTGATTCAGCCCTGGCTGCTCCCTGAGATGCAAGGTGGGACTGGTAACCACCCAAGGTCAAAACAGACCCTCACAGGCCTAAGTGCCATGAAATCATAGCACAAATTACACTGCACAGAGACTAAATAAGCCTGTGACCAGCTTCTTCCTCAAATACACTCACTTTTTCATTAGCCCAAACTAAGTGGTGCCCACAGAATGGAGTCAGGCTCCACGGACAGGCGCTCAGGAGGACGATGTTCTCAGTGCACTGCATTACAGACTGGGAGGAAATTTTTCATTCCCTGGAAGTGGGCAGAGAATCAATAGCTCATTTTTCATGTTATGGTTATTATGCCCAGTGCTTCACAGACATTGTGTCATATACAGCCTCTATAGCAACGGCTCAGATTCCTCACTCCTGTTTGCTCTGTCAGTGGCAATAATTGCAAAAAATCCCCAGGCTCAGGAGTGTTTAGCTCCAACTGGGAAATACAATAGTGGACCCAGTAAAAGTAAAGTAATAAAGAGAGGTCACACAAATATGAAAACAACTGCAGCATGACACCTTTCCAGTTCCATTAGAGTGACTACCCCAGTGGCAGCCCAGCTCCTCAAAAAAAGTGTGTGGTAAATGGTTGGGTTTTATTGAAAGTGCCTTTCACCATTCTACAAGAATCGCTCCTGAGCACTGTAGCAACATCACAACCCTGCACAAACTGCTTGTAGATGTCCCCTGCATTCCTTGAGCAGCAGGAGGGCTGGGAAGCTGATAATAAGTTGAAGCATGATTCTCCCCGCAAGGCTCACCTTCAGGCCAGGGCAGGACAACCTCATCTCTGCATTCAACTTTAATCAACCTGTGAGTGCAAAATGGACATGCCATGAGTATAGAGCTGGGAGTTGAGGGGAGGGAACAAATCCTGTCTGGTGAAACACACCAAGCTATGAATCCCCCAGACTACAGCACAGAACTGAATATACTTTTGCTTTTGGCTTGCAAAAGAGCCTGAGATCTGACAGCTAAGAGAAACATTAAGACAGCAACAGCAGAAACAAAGCAAGCAGGTTGCTAAATACCCCTGCAATGGATTTGTCTTTCAGGTAAGTGAAAAGGGGCACTGAGTATAAAGTGGCTCCTTGTGGCAAAGATTTCCAAGCCAGTTTAAGAATTGTAGAATTGTTTTGGCTGGAAGTGACCATTAAAGGTTACCCAGTCCAACTCCCCTTCAATGATCAGGGACATCTTCTACTAGATCAGGTTCCTCACAGTCCCATTCAACCTGATCTTGAATTTTTCCAGGGATGGAGCATCCGCCACTTCTCTGGGCAACCTGTGAAAAATTCCAAAAGCTTGTCAGCCAAGGGCTGATTCTCAAGAGTACAGACCAGGGACTGGACCTGCAGCTCCCCCTGCACTGAGCAGGATTGAGATTGCAGCAATGCATCATCAGTAGGTAAAACCACCCTGTCTCACAAAGACCTAAACCCAGCTCACACCCCCCATCACAGGTGAGCAATCCAATGCTTGGTGAATTCTGCTCCCCAATGACAGGAGGAGCCAAGATGAAAGGATCAAAAAGCAATGTTGCTATGAACACCCGGCTGCCACAAGCCAGTCACCCCTGTGATAACTTTCCTGACATCTCCTGCTTAAAACACCAAAAGGCAGAAGAATCATGAGGCCTCACTTTCATGGGCTGAATTTGTACTGAAAACAACCATTGAGTGAGCTGCTGCCCTTGTGCTCCGTGGGAGGTTTCTGTCCCCACTCAGGACACCATGTCAGGCTGTGACAGCTGTACCACCCCAGTCACACCCCCAACCTGCTCTGTCCCTCCTGGCACGTGCCAGGCTCTGGTGCCAGGCAGGAGGAAGAGGCAGCAACTTCTCTCACTTCACTGGGAAAGTGAAAAAACAATCAGAACGAAGAAGGTGTTGAAGAAAGACCCCCCCACCCAGCTTTCTCCATGTTCCACTGACTGCCAACTTCTGTTCAGGGCTGCTTTTCATTCAGTGTAGACTTGGGGATATATAGAGGAGAATCCTTTTTTAAGAGCTGCCCTGCAGAGACAATGACAGGATACACTGCCACTGTTACCCCTTTACCTTCCATTCCTAACCTCTATAAAATTTCCTCTGACAGCTTGTGTAGCAAATAGAAGTCATTTGCTATACCTTCAATTCACAACTATAAAATTCCAAAATTTCTTATCTCTGCAAAACATACATATTCATATATATATTCTTATATATATCCTTAAGAGTAAAGGAAACAGGAATATTTTATTTTCACCCAGATACACAGTAGGATGGTTGAAACTAGACCTAACAAACCTTTGCAGCCTAAATGAAAGTTGCCTGGTTGTATTTACAGGAATGTAGAAAACATTTTCATCAAATTCCTCATAGACAAGAAATGAAAAGCACTGATGATTGAACAGCAGAAAAAGAATGAGAAAGCTGGTTAGACTCTCATTTTCTCCTGACTACACAAGCAAATGATCTATCAATAAAACTAAAAGATAAAAATTGATAGGATGAAGCAGCACACACAGACCCTAATTCAATTAACCTGCAGAAATCCCTGCCAAGAGTTTCAAACCAGGGCTGATTTTCATGTGTATTAATATAGTTTTCACCATCTCACTAGATTTGAAATGTCAGAATAATTTATAGCACCAGAGAGCAAACTGATGGTTGTCGCTGATCAAAAACCTGCAGCAATGTTCCACCACTGTTTACAGTATTTACAATTGCTGATACATGTTTGTCTTCTGGTAGAAATATTTAGCTTTGGCCACTGCCAGAGCAAAAACAATTTGGTCCTGAAAGATGTTCTACTATTTGCTTTATGCAGTATCTTTAAAAGAGTTGTCTATGCATTTAAATAAAGGGTATTTAATGAAGGTTTTGCAGCTTCAGGAGTGGCCAGTTTTACCATCAGCCTGTGCTGAAGTGGTAACACATGTGCTCGACCCAGGTTGTGTTGGGCACTGTATTTCCAGGCAGTGAAAGGGGCTGGAATGCCAAATTTCATTAATTCACTTCAACCAGCAGCTGCTTTAAAAGGATTTAGCATGAGAAGCAGAGCACAAAGCTAACAGAAGAACACTGCACGAGTGAATAGAAATTGAAGCCAAATGAGCTCCTTGTGAAATACTGCAATCACTTCTTTAAGCAATAAAGAGGTGGTTTGTTAAATAATAGACTAGAACAAGTCCAATAAAATAAAAACTGTCAAAGTACCCTTTTCAAAGTTGCTACATAATCTTCCAATTTTGCTTTCATTAGAAAACAGTAACAGATGATCAGATTCTATCGTCATCTTGTCTGGACAATATCTTAGCAGCATTTGAATATATTACAAAATGAAAGAATCCCAGAAGAAGAAAATTTAATGTAATTACCACTTTCTGAAAATAGATTGTGCATAACATTCACTTAATATAGCTCAAATAAAGTGAGAAAGAAATCAAGGATGGAGAAACTGTTTCTTATTTAAGACCAGATACAAACAGCTTGTCCTAACCATCTCTTCGGCACCTACTTCCCTTCCCTGTGTCTTGGACCAAACGAGCAAAAATATTTCTGCCAAAAGTAGCAGCACATTGCTGCCTGACCAGGAGCCTCAGCCTCAAGCAGCCCAAGGATGCTCTGGCTTCACTGGCTGCAGACCTTGAGTCAGATGAATCCTCTCCCACTAACGCTTTTTTCCTTCACAAAAAGAGAATGAAAGGACAGAAAGTGAAAAATTTGCAGTAAATTGTGTCCCAGTGCAGCAGCAGCTCTGCCCTTGCACAATGCCCTCCCATGTGTACACAGAGAATATGCTTTCCTGCAAGCAGGAGAATAAAAAATGCCCAATTTCCCTCAAAAGCTTATGATTACTGTCCCATGTCCTGCCCCTGGCTCCCACCTAGTCTCTTGTGACCCCGTCAAGGGTACAAGAAACCATCTCTGTCCCACTGAGATCTTCACCTGTGCCAACTTGTAGAACATAATTTACTTTTTGAGATTTCTGTCCTGTTTCAAATACTGTTGAAATCAATCACTAACTTGAAAAATTACTGGGGACAGGCATACAGACAGCATTGCAGATACTAATTTCCTTAGGAAATAAAGCTAAAAACCAGCTTCCTGCCTGTATTTCCAGATAGAGATCCCCCTTCCTTAACCCCATGTGTCTCTAGCTCTACCTACAGCAATCCTAACTTAGAGCAAGCTAAAAAAACAAGGCACAGCCTTAGTTACATCAATCATTAACACGAGAGCAGCTGATAATGAAAGTGCACAATGTCCATGTATCTGTTTATCATTGGAACTGCAAATATCCTTTGGCCTTTTCTTTTAATTCTCAACCAGCAGAGAAAAAAGGCACAGTTTTGAGGGAAGAAATACTACATTGGGGCCTTTCTCAAAGCCCTTTACCCCTGATTAGAGAGTATGTATTTTTGTCCTTTTCTCAACTAGTCTTTACCTGTTGGGCACAAACTGAAAGGCAGAATGGAAAAAAATGAACCATCACCTGAGTCACCATATCTGCTCAGAGAACTGATATTAGTCTGCTTTCATTTAGTTGACATTGAAAAGGTGCTCCACTCTAGCAAAATCAGCATGACATCCACTGGCAGAGGCTAAATCTAGAGGAATTAGAATGGGAAATTAAAGATGAATCATAGGAATGCCTGACTTTTAAAGGACATGGAAAATTCAAAGGCAAATATGGTATTTGTCTGAAAATTGTGTGTCACATCAACCAGAATTTAGTGGGATCAGTGCTGAAATGAAGAAGTTAAGTAGTAGAATTTGTGATATTTAGGAACAGAATGACCACAGCAATTCCACTTCAGACCAAGTCACCAGATCTGTGAAAAGTAGGGAGAGAAGCAGGATGCCTTAAAGCAGAAAGCTACACTGGTCAGGAACTCTGATACCAGGTTTTTGCAAAGAGATTTCACACACAGTTTGTAATTCCAATATTCCCTTGATGTTTCTTGCACAGGAGATGAGCAATTGCTGACCTCCCTGTGCCTCAGTGCATGATGCCCATGGCACAGTAGAGCACCCAGTGACACAGCAGAATTCTGAAACCCTGCATTTGGGGCAGAGCTGTGCCACTGGTGTGCTGGGCAAACTGGTGGCTCACCGTGAGATTTGTTTTTACCACCTGTCAAGTGTGAAGGATGCCCTTGGGGGTTTTATGTTTGCTCCTTCAAGGTCTACAGCTGAACAATATTTCAGTAAAGTCATGTTACTGTTAACTCAGGAAACTTTTTCAGGGGTTAATTGTAAATCTTTTATACAAAAGATAAGATCGTCATTTTTTCCTAAAATAATAGGCTCAGGCTATAGTAGGCATCTGCTTTGGAAATTAAACACCTTACTCAAAGTGAAGGCAAAAAGGCAAAACCCTTTGAAAAGAGAACAAAAAGCTTACTTTTTTTTTTGACTGCTAAATTCTTTCAATGCTTTTGTTTTACTCCTCTGCTGAAATCCAGAATTAAAACAAAATTCTAAATGATGTATCTCCAGTTTTATCAACGGACACCTTTGACTTTTGTTTGAAAGATTGCTTACTTGTCACCCCCCATCAGAAAAGAATATACAAGATTTCTGCTGCATTGATAATCTACATGTCAATTGTTAGGAATAAATTTCAGGAAAGGTTAGATGACACATAACTTACTGGGAACCACTCTGTAGGATTGCAGACAAGGTTACAGTAATGTCCTTTCAACAGGATAAATAACATATCCACTCACCATGAGCCAACCCTGTCATGTTACCTCATTTTAATCAGCCCTTTTATGATACAATATTCATGTGGAAATTGGGCTAAAAATACCCCCTGCCAGGGTGATTGAAGAAATAAAACTGAGAACTTTATTTTGCATATTTTAAGATCAGGTTTTGTCCAGAAATAATGTGGCATATTAATTGAGTTTCATGTGGGGAAGAGAGGGAATGAAAGCAAGGGGAGGGAAGGAGGAGACGGGCCAGGAGCCATCGCCTGTCCATCAATGATTAACCAGCCCAGGCTACAGCTAACACCATCTTCTTGCACTCCTCAGAAGCAGTCATTCAGCACCTGTGATTGCATCCAAACAATACAAATTAAAAAGCCAAATGCTGGGCTTGCAGGCTGGACTGTGACCACTCAGCAGCATCCACAGAAACACAGGTGGCCAAGTTAGCCCTAAGTGTGCTTTTCCAGGAGAGGAAAATATTGCTCCTGGGGATGTACAAGGGGAGGAGGATTTCCTCTAGCTCTAATCCCCACCACACAGCACAAGTCAGCTGCCTAGGGAGTCATTAAGAAAGAGAAAAAAATTGCCTTGGTCTATCAGAAGATGTTTCTAAAGGAAAGGGAGAAGCACTGACTTTGTGTATGAAAGCACAGCCATGGCATTACGTGGTCTCAGAGTGATTCCCCCAATGGGTCTCATTCTCTGCTTGCTCGGTTTACAAACCAAAACAAGATATTTCATGTTGTTCAGCCTGCAAGCCCAGCCTGGTGCACTGCAAGATGAGCCAGTGACCTTTTCTCACCAGTATTCCATCCTCATCCCTGCGCCGAGGAGTCCAGAGACACAACCAAGCTCTGCTTGATCCTTCACTCTCATATTGGCTGTGCCATGCTGACAGTAAAGAAATTTGTATCTGTCAGGTTATTAAATTGATCTAAGTGAAAAGAATCACAGGGGACTGAGGCTGTGATGAGGTAACTCTCTCCACAGCCACACGCTGAAAACATTCTCCTCTTTTTTCCCCAAATCCTTCAACCAAGCACACACAACCTCCTGTCAATCAAACCCATCCGAGGCTCAGTGTGTTCATCTTCCACAGGGACAAGGACACATCAATATAATGGAGACCAGGACCAGTCCTGGCAGTTCCATACCAGTGGTTCTATGAAGCTTTAAGCTGGTTTTTGAAAGGGCATTTTGTCAAGAACAACTGCAGCAGTACTTTTGACTTTTTGCAGCTGAACTGAAATAGATGAGAAGTAACAGTAAACCAATTAGAAAAAAATTGACTATCACATTGCATACAAAAAATTACAAGACAATGCTTTTCTGCTTCTTTATGTAATAATTCCACTCTACTACATTGTCATAATACTCAGCAAAGAAAATTCTCATTCAGAAAGCCCCCATCTGACATTAAGAATTGGACTTTCTCATTTCAAGTAAAAAAGAGCCTCTGTTTCCTCTAGTTATTTTCCTTTCCCTTGCATAGAAAGAAACAGCATAACCAGAGTGGTGCTGATGAGCATGAACTTTTACAGGGCTCCAAGGGATGTTTCTCTGGGGTCAGTACCACAGCTGATTCCATTTCTCATCTACACTTGGCTGATCAGATGCAATGAGCTCTCAGCAAGTTGGCAGATGACCCCAAACTGGGGAGGAAACTGGGGAGGAAGAGCTGTCAAGGTGCTGGAGGATTTTGCTGCTCATAGGGACATCCAGAAGCTGGAAGAATGGGCTTCCAGAAACTGCACAAGGCCAGTCCTGCATTTGGGAAGGAACAATCTCAGGACAGGTGTCCAGACAGCCAAATGCACATTGGATTGCTGCCCTGAGAGCCCAGTCTGCAAGTCCTCTACTGAGCTCCTTCATCTGGACACAATGTCCAGTTTTGGAATGCCCCCAGTACAAGAGAGACGTTGACAAAGTGGAATGAACTCACATGGCCGGGGGCTGGAGCACACAATGGATGTGGAAAAACTCAAGGGGAGCTTACACAGAAGACAGGGTAAGATTTTCTCAGAGGTGCAGAGAAGGCAAGGGGCAATGGTTAAAAGTTTTAATGAAGGAAATCTTGACCAGAGATATGGAAAAAAAAATATGCACACCAGCAAAAATCTCCCTATCCATGGAGATTTGCTAAATATGCTGGTTCTATCCAAGCATTATGACCTAACCTTGGAGGTTAGAGCTCCTTTGAGCAGTTGGCTTCCAGAAGGCCCTTCCAAACAAAACTTTTATATGATGTTCAATACCTAGATTTCCATTCCTGAACTTCTATTTCTTTATGATGGCTGCTGCAGGAAGAGGCAGGCAAGGGAGTCACGATTCCACCACTGCTTTTCAAGAAGAGAGAAGTAAGGCACGACTTATCCACATCTTTAAGGACTCCAGAAGTGGAGAGACAGAAAGAAAGCCAAAACCTGCTGTTCATTAGAGATGAGGTGACCTCCCTGTTTCTTCTGGCATTAAGAGAAAGAGCACCTTCAGCTTCCATGCCACCAGGGGATCTCAGTCTGACCAAAAGTAGCTGATCTGTTGCGACTCGGTTCCCAGTTTTTCCTCTGAGGGAATGAAGAAATAAAATCCAGAGGGCAATAGCAAGCACAGAGACAATTATTATGTTCTTCACAACAGCAGCTGTGTCTATTTCATTGTGTCATGCTTAGCTCATTTTGAAAACCAGCACCCCTGCTATGCACCCTGCTGCACAGGGGGAGCTCATTGTGCAGCAACACAACTTCAGCAGCCAGTGTCAGAAAAATCACTCCTGCTTTTCAAGTTAAAAAATGAGAGATCAAAGAACAGGGTGTTTTCTAGGTTATGGTGTCAGATTCCAGAACTCACAGTTAACGAGAGGCTTTCTGAAGAACAGCACAAAGACACAAACCTGCACAGTGGTTTTATCTGGTTAGTTCAGAGAATAATTTCATTATAGGCTGGGCTGGGGAACAACAGCTCTAACTGTGCTGAAAACTTCCTATCTTGTACTTTTAATTGTAAGTAATTAAGCATCTGCACATTTTGCTAAGTCAACAACCTTTTGACAAAAGAGTCAGATTTACTCTAAGAGCAATAGAGCATGAAAAGAAGAAGTGTTCTTGGGATACTATCCTACTTCTAGTACTTTGCATCAATAACACTTGTGCCTTAATGACCTCAACAAAGGTTTAACAGAGAATTTACACCTAGCAAAATTATTTTTAAAATTCCTGAATTTAGACTATATGAAGTTAGATTAATCCCATTAAAATATTCAAGAGGAATGTAAAATCACTGTAGAAATAGTCCCTGACAGAGCATGGGGAAGGACTGAGCTCTGGTGATCAGGACAGTAAAAAAGGAAAAGCAGCTATTTGAGTATCTGTGCCCCTTCTCCTATGACTACTGATTGAAACAGCAATTGGGTAGCAAAAGTAAAATTACTTTTTCTTTTTGATCATAGTAAAGTCACTCATACACTGGTATAACAACACTTATTTTGTTCTGGGCTTTTAAGAAGTTTACAAGGCATTAAGATGACATATGAAAAACAAACTCTTAGAGGGAAATTTTTAAAAATAAGTAAATAAAATAAAAACCCGCCAAAGCAAAATTAAGCTTTGGCGGGTTTTTATTTTAGTTTTAGTGCCTTGCAGCATCCATTTCCAAAACTTGAAATTAAGGAAGCAGCAGCTGAACTAAGAGTTGGCCATTTCTTTGCAAAACTTTTCATGCTAGGATCATGGATCTTGTTTCATTTTTATGGAAGATATGTCCTTAGCAAAGAGGCATACCTAAATGCCTATAGGTTTTGACCCAGATTTAGCAACTAGAATTGCTGTATTCTATAAAGCACAATATATGCAGGCCTTCCACATGGGATCTCTAGTTAATAACTTCTAAAAAGGCAGTCTGGAAACAGCAGGAAGGAAAAAAAAACACAGCTTCTTTGTAATAACAGCACCCCAAGGAAAGGTATTTCTATGGAGGTAGCAGAAAATTGAAAGAAAAAAGAAAGCATAAAAATTAAATGGAAAATTTCTGGTTAATCTGTCAGAACTCCTTTACTAATTTTAACTCATGAGTCAGAGAAATGTCATTGCTCTATTGACTAATCTGTTTGGAGCATCAAAACAGCTTTGGTTCTGATATTGATTTACTTTGTTAAGTGATTAATTAGTTGGGGTATTGAATTCCTCTCTTTTCCTCATGCTTTATCATTTTATTAAGGTATCCAGGGGCGCAAAGCTTCACAGAATCCCAGAATATTCTGAGTTTGAATTGACTCTGCACAGGGCACCCCAGCAATCCCACCACGTGCCTGAGAGTGTTGTCCAAACACTCCTTGAGCTCTGTCAGGCTTGGGGCTGTGACCACTTCCCTGGGGAGCCTTTTCCAGTGCCCAACCACCCTCTGGGGGAAAAACAATAACCCTTTTCTAATAGCTAACCTAAATTCAAACAAGGGAAACTCTTCATTGTTTTTTTTATCTGCGGAAAGACATTTCTGATAACTCATTGCCCTAACAGCAATATCTAAGCGAACTAGAAATTTAGGAAGAAAGAAAAACATGAACATTTTCAATTACTTCCTCTAAAACTTTGAGACTAGAACTAGACATGCAGCTCTCAACAAATGATGCTGTAGCACCAATAACGTCTTTAAATTGCTTGGGTGAACTGAAGCAATTAAAGAAGGGCAAAAAGCATGGTGCAGTTCCTTCTCCTGTGCATTATTGTCTTTCCTGTACTCATACACAAAGAAGTGTGATGAGTTCCATTTGAACTGAAGGATTAACAGCACCATGGAACAAATATTCATTACTCAGGAGAAAGGCTCTTTGAAGACAAACCAGCCACCATCAATCTTAAAACTCTAGCTGGCCCTAGTTACACCCACAGACCTTGTCAGGACTCCTTTATTTCAGAGTTAGAAAGACTCATCCTCTTACTAATATGATCAGGCAGGAAAGTTGATATCAAAGCTATAAAAAGAAACAACATTTTAAGAAAACAGAGGCCTATTAATTTTTCCACAATCTAAAACAGGCCTTTGAAGCACAACCCAAAATTAGATGCACTAGGTACTACTTTAATCTGTAACACTCTGGGCCCCCTAAGAAATATCCAGAATATTAAGAAAAGTATCCTAAAAATTTAAAACAGAGAAGTCACCAGTCATGCAGGGGGAAAAATGGCAATGCTGGGTTCAAAAGGGGGAAAGTGGGGAAGAGAAGAAAACCTGTTATTCCTGAAATGAAACTTTAGAAAGCAATTTTTTCTCTTCCCTATTTCCTGCAGAAATAGCTCTTCAAAGGCCATCTTCATGCTCTTTGGGTGACCTTTCTGCCATTACATTTCACTGCCTGCCCTGAAGGATCTCTTTTTAATATCTTGTTAAACGGGGAGAGAAACGTGCAACGAGCAAAACACTCTGAAATGGAGGCACTTCTGCTTCAGTAAATACTTTGAGGATATATAAAGTGCAAAAAAGGGTCTCTTATTTCCAAAGGCCAGAGATATTTATAGAGTGCTTTTTATCAGTGTGTAGGGAGAGTGGTTCCTACACAGTAAAAGAAAACTAAACAAGTGAGGGTTTTATTGACTGCTGTATATACTGTCAAAGAAAATATCATTATTAATGCAACTAAACCCATGATTTTAAAACAAACCAATAGTAGCCAATCCCCTAAAGTCTTCGAATGCAGCCTGACATTTTATTAGGGATTCCAGAATGTAAGATCCCTGATCAAGCTTTAAATGAGATGTTCTTTGGGAACATCTTTCAGTACCACTATGAAATAACACACTGATCCCATTCACCTATAATGAACAGAAAAACAACTTTTTAAAAAACTTACAGAAGATATTTTCTTTCTTACCCTCATTTTTCCTGCAGTGAGAATTTGCTTAAGCTTTTATTACCTATCAATGGCTCTCCCAGTTCCTCCCCTTCCGGGGGACACAGAAAACTTGGAAGTCTCTTTTGTCTAAAAATTTTGTGCTACATTTTCTGCAAAAGACACCAAATTACCTATATTCAGATAGACTGGATTTCATACGTATCTTTTCTTTGGAAGAAAACCCTGGCTAAGATTAACAGGCAAGCAGAAAACTGGTTACTATTTTAAGGGCATTTTAAGGGGACAGAAATCAGGCTTTGACATTAGAACACTGCTCGAGTCAGAAAGTTTATTTAAAAAATAAAATGTTGGGAGAAACAACAATGCAAAATCCCAAGGTCTTTAACAGAAAAGATTTCTAACTCTCCACTTTCATCTTTTCTGATCTGTTCAGCAGCAGCAACTGCCCTGTGAGGTCCCTTCTGCTCAAGTGTGCCTGACAAGAAGGCTGTCAAGTTAAAAGTTACTTTTTTTTTAAAAGGTAACTTTAAAAATAATTCATTCCCACAAATCATTGGGACAGCCAGGGAAGAGAAGCAGAAAAGCCAAGAGAGAGAATTTACCACCCTCTGCACTCATAAAATGGATACTTAGAGCAGTACAGTAAATTTCTCCAATTTCTCCACTTTGTAGTTTGGGGGCACCAAGCCCATGAAGCAAACCAGAGTTCTGAAGCCCAAGAACTCCGCAATTCCCCTCCAGCATGGCATTTCTGGCAATGTGTCCCCTCTAATCCAAGGCACAGCTCAGCCTAAACCCAGTGCAGTGCCCCAGGCAGTTCCCAGCCACTTTGCTGATAAAAACCTGCGTTTCTCTGGAAAGTGCCCAAGAGGTGGCTGAGGTGAGGCAGTGCTGTTAGAAAAAACAAATTCTCCTCTTGCTCATGCTCCTAACACCTGGTGATTATTCAGTGACCAGCCTTGACTCCCTGGATCTTACTGGAAAGCTTCTGGGCTTAAAACAATGCTTCATTTCCCTTTTTTAGATATGTCTATCAAGTAAAGCTTTATATTCCACCCAATGCCTTCATTCACTTGGACATTATCAATTTAAGCTTTAGCTCTCAACCTTTTGACCAGACTGTAAAATAAACTTGTAAAAGACTATTTCACTCTCCTCTAAATCAGCACTGGAATAAGAGGTAGAAGAATGCAGCTTCTGACAGGAACTGCCCAGGACATCTCATCAAGTAATTGAACAGAGATGCAGTGATAATCACTGAAAAAGGCATTTACTAAGTTATTCAATTAATAGTATGTTATTTATGAGTTACTGCTCAAGTATTTATAAATACTGAGGATAGTTCATCCAAAGACATTAAAACCCATTGTTTCCTTGAGCAAAATACCCATTCTAGATATTTTAACATCTTTATGCTAGCATTGTCACTGAATCTATATATCCTTTTGAAAATAATCTTTGGCTTTCAAATTACAGCTCTCCCCACCTATCTGATTTTATACTTTCAGTAGTATAAATTACAACTTTCAATGGTCTGAACTTAGACTACAGACTTATTTTAGGGTTTTCAACATATGCTCTGACACACAATTAATTAAATCGACATTTTTTTACAAGGACATCAGTACAAGGCTATTGTCCTTGTACTGATGTGCTGGCAAGTAAAAGCAAAACTTTTACTGGTATAAAGAGACATTTGCCTGGACTAAGAAATTATATAATGTAAATGAAATGGTTTTGAAGAGTTAGAAAATTTAGGTTTCTAGCAAAACATAAGGTACAGGTTTGCTCTCTGGGACAGATGTGTTCTTTTACTAGATTTTACTACTGTGTTATATTTTGATATGAAGGTGATCCTGCAACCAAAAAGTGAAATATCTTATCTATGGGCCTAGAGTTTGGGTTTATATCTTGAATTATGTGATGGACACAGGTGCTCTGCTCCAGAATCCTGGTTCCCCAAAACTCAAACCAGAGTCCTCTTGGAGTGCACCATGGCTACCTTGCTTTTTGCCACCTGGCTACTGAGATATATAGAATATAATGCTATGAATATCATAAGATTTTAAATTTTTATTAGTCAGAAAGCATTTTTGAAGGTGACATTTTAAGACTTCATTTAAAGCTTAGATGTACACGAGATTGTCAGAGCAGAGTTGGGCATTTGGAGATTTTGTAGTGACAATACAATGACTTGGACCTTTAAACAACCAAATTAAAATCACTGTCAAATAACTCCAGTATGGAAGTGTTGGGATATTTCCACGCAGCTCTGTGTAAAGTATCATAAAAACTATTTCACACACACCCCTCCAGCAGCACCTCAGCAGATGTTCAAGGCCAGGCTGGATGGGGCTTTGAACAGCCTGGTCTAGAGGAAGGTGTCCCTGCCCCTGGCAGGGGAGTAGAATGAGATGAGCTTTTATATCCTTCCAACCCAAACCATTCTGTGATTGTGTTGAAGGAATCACAAAAAAAGTGCTATTCCCTTACAATGCTGCAGGACTATCAGATACCACTCACGGCGTGTGTGGATGGAACATCTCCACACACCACATCTTTAAAGTCCCATCTGGACAGTTTATTTCATCTTCATTTTTAGTGCAGCATAAAACCCTGTAAAAAGCAATGCCCAGAATGGGGGCCCTGAGGAAGCAGCACAAACTGCTTGTGGCTAGAACAACTCACTGTTTAGACTAGGGAGGGAGGAAGAAATGGAATGCCATAAAAGTGATCCATGAGACTGAGTCTCTGGAAAACAATGTGTTCCTACAGCAAATCAGGCTTTCATCACACAAGATGTATTTCAGCATGTGCAAAGCCATTCTGAAAAAAAATGGTTATGCTATCGAGTAATCAAAGGGATTTTTTTGGGTGCAGTTGCTCATCGTTTCTGTTCATTGTACAGATGGTGGAAGCACAAGCAGACCCCACCCCATTGTTAAGTGTCAGCTTTGCTTTGGCAGTCCTCCCCATCCAACACTGACTGCCACAGGAATGCACCTCACCACCCACAAGGCCAGAAAAGTGAAACCAGAGATTTTAGAAAGCCCTCACCAATATATTAATGACCTCTCCTCTCTCTAAAGAACCAATCCTCTACCAGAAAAAGGAGACCTAACCTGAAGAAAGAAAAATCCTCACTTGTTTTTATCATTTGCGACTTACAGATTAACATTTGGTTTGTCAAGGGAAATGCAACACACTGGAGGATCTAGCTGTACATGCAAAATAAGCTTCCATCATTTACAGTAAAAAATTTGCCTTCCTTATCCCAATGTGGTACTATTAAAAAAAATTTTAAAAACATAATAGTTTTATAATCTTTCTACCTGGGGAAACCCAAAACCTCATTTAAATTACTGGAGTTATGTCCAGAATGCCAGAATGCACAAAAGTTTGCAGAGCCCAGCTCAGAAATTAATAAGGAAGACTGCTGCAGTCCTCATTAACATGCTGCATTTCAGTTTCTGTCTTTCCCTTCAGGTAGTCACAGGCACAGCATTTTCTTCTGACTTCATTAATTTTTGCTGCTATCAGGTTTTGATTACTTTCCTCTCAGACATGCTCTTCAAGCCAACCAATACAGTCACATTCTGGCAAAAGCACACCAACACCAAAGAAGCCTGTGTTTATGCCATAAAGTCCACACAATCCAAAATTATCCCCTCAGTGACAGCACCAAATCATCACACAGGGAGACAGGAGTTTCTCAGGAGCACGAGATGTCACAGCAGGGTTTTAATTTGCCCACTGGAAAATCCATTCTCAAGTGTTTACAGAAAAGTGGAAAGATAATAGATGAGACCCTGGAGACAGATTGTATCATCTTTCCATGAAATTCATTCATATTCCAGTTCCTCCTTGCATTCAAACTAAGCAGTCTTGCAAACCTTTGCTGTGACAGCTGTCCCTGCTCACAGCAGCAGCTCCATGGATGTCTCACCCAAGTGCCCGTGCCAGGCATTGTGTACTCAGAAGAAAGAGCAGATTATGCTCATCTTTGTCATCTCCCTGTTCTCTTTACTGTCAACAGCTGGAGTCTCTTTTTTGGTGTTTAGATGATAAACTCACTGTATCTTTTCTGCATGCCATGTCTACTGCAATAAGTCTGGGAGCTGTACAATAACAGCAGCACCAAGAAAAAACAAACCAAAACCCAAAACCCAAAACATGTTCTAAAAGATTTTCACTATATTATTATTCCACTATAGCCCATAATTACTGCTAGCATAGCACTACACACAAGTAATGTTTGTTAGGTAGACACTTTTCCACTGTGTGTTTTAACAAAGTTCAGATAGATACAGGAGAGTATTCCAGAAGAGAAACAAGTAACCACATAACTGATTTATTTAGGAAAGAAACAAATTCCCAGAGCACCAGGCAGAAGTTAGTTCATCCCCTGGGTGAAGGGAGAGATGAATTCAGCTTCCTGAACTCTGTAATTGTCTTTATTTGTCACTATAGAAGTCTTATTAAAATTCAATGCAAACTTCTATTAAAATTCAACCAATCATGACATCAAACAGCACTGTCTGAATTTATACAGATGCCTAAAGGAAAGATAAAGGCTAAAAAGCCTTATCTCCTTCAGTGTTAGACAGCAGTCTGTCAGTCAGTTCACAAGTTTCTCTCAAAAGATGTCCATCCCCTTGAAAAGGGCAGTTTAGTATGTGAAGGGAGCAGAGAATGAGAAACAACTCAATGTAAGAAGTCACAACAATTGACTGCGAAGTTCTGAGGAGAAGAAAAAGCAGATTCTTCTTGTTCCCTCCACTGAGTAAGCAACAGAAATGCTGTCACAAATCACTGGTGCAGCAGGGATTTACAGGAGGTGAAACCCTTCCAGGTCAGACACTATCCCTGCAAAAGGGTAGAAAAAGGAGCAAAGTCTATCACAGTTCCCCCATCACTCACATTTCTATATCTTCTCCTTCAAAACTTCTTACCTCTTCAGGACAATGAAAAAAAAAAAAAAAAAAGAAAACTGTAAGGCTTCTGGAAATGCAGGAAGTTAATTTGTCCTTCAGGAAGAATTTATACAGTTCCTCTATTTTATATTATATTAGACATTATATCATGCAGTTCCCCTCACCTATCCACAAAACACCACCCCAAAATCTAGCTGCTCTTTATAAAATATGCTTGTGGCTACTGTTTCTTGAAGAAGGGCCTGATGAAGACAAGAAGTTTAATAGACAGCATTGCAGAAAATTGTAGAGGTGTCAAGAAAAAAAATCTGTCTCTCAGCCTCTCAGAATACAGTTATACTGGATTTAAAGACAGCAAGGTCAGAGCCTTTAGCTGTACAGAGAAATTACTATATATTTTGCAAAATGAAACAGAATTCTGATTAGTAAGGAGAGGAAGACAGGGCTAAAAATGCTTCTTTAATGTTAACTACTGAGGAATGGTAATGAGCAGGTCTCTGAGTGTGCTGAGACACAGATCTCCTTGCACAAAGTCCATCATTTGGAAATGTGCACCCATCAAACCTCCAGCACTGGGGAGCAGAGAGCACCATTTCCCTCAAGGCTGCCTTTGAAAGGTATCTTCCTACAAGCAGAAAAGAGCAGAAATACCATCAAATCTCTACAGCTTACAGACTTTCAGTATAAAAAGAATTATTCTGGGACTTTTAACTAGATCTCAGTATTTTTCAGATGCTTGAGGCCAGTTGTCCAAGTAACATCCACACAGAACAACCAGAAGCCCCCTAGAGATGGAAAGCTTGGAGAACTTGCAAAGACAAAACTGTTCTTCAAAATGGTGAATAATCCAGAATGATATGGATTATCTGGACCCAAACATGCCACTGAGAGGGCCCACCATGATGGGCAATTACCATGTTACAGATTCATACCTAAACTTAAAGGAAGCAGCCTCTGAAGCTGATGTAACCTAGGGAAAATGGGAAGACCAGGAGGGCTGAAGCTCCCTGAGAAACATGTCAACAAAAATATATCAGTAATGTCTTACTCTAGTGGAGTACAAAAGCCTGAGATACAGTAAAGCTCTCAAAGTGCCCTTTTTATCCTCCTTGTGCATCCTTCAGGGTAGGGACTCCCTGCACAGTAACAGAAGGACAGACACAGCACAAGGAATTCCAGATGAGCTCTTGGATGGGTAGATTTGCTATATAAGCCCAAACCCTGCCAGTCCCTAGTTCTGACAGGACACCCAGAGTGAGGTGAGAAGGAATCTTTCAGCTTGGACATCTTCCAGTGAGTCAGAAGGTACTGCAGAGCCAGATCTTTTTCCCTGCACAGCCCAGAGCAACCACATCTGGAGCTTTTCCTCCATCCACTCAGCTGGGATTTGAGAAGCCCCAGTTGCCTTCCTAGAGTTGGATGCAACCAACAGACAGGGTAAAACAGAGAGGCCAGCTTGTCCATGGAAGGAGTGCAGCCTGGAAGGAAGGAAACCTGGAGAACCAAAGCCCTGCCCTGCTGCTTTGGAAGCAGCAGCACAGGAAAACCCTTTGGCCAAGATGATAAAAGTAAATTAGAACGGAAATGGCATCGCCTACTTCTTGATTCCTCAGCTGGACACCTTTCCACCACAGGCACAGAGCATTGGAATGTTATTTTGTCTTGCCACTGGAAGCTTCTACCTCTTCAGGAGCCCGTGCACAGCCTGGCAAGCAGACCATGCAGACTCCTGATGTTACAGATTATTGGGTTTCCCACTGTTTGTTTTCCATCTCAGCCTTTCATAATGCCATCAATTAAAGGCTAAATTTATAACTGGTGTGGTTTTTGTAATAAAAATTTACTCAACACTTCTCACTTGTAATGTGATTATTTTTTCTTATGGTCTCCTAAAGTGTTTCATGGAATTAAAAATTGCAGTTAGCTCCAAGACAGGAAAGAAATACTGGAGCCTATTCTAAGCACCATGGCATCAACCCCCAATTACCATAAAAAAACTATTTATTTAATATGTCAAGGCTAATTGTGGCAGCCCACCCAACACTTCCAAATAAATAATTAACAGCTGAATTTAGGAGCATGAGGTAATCAAGTTATCCACGGCGTATGACATGTTAAAAAAATGTATTGGTTTTATTTGAAAAGAGAGGAACCTTTGCATGGAGAGTATGCTATTTCTGAGTGTGAATGTATATGTATGAGAGAGGAGAGGGGAAAGCTGGAGAAAGAATCATTATTCACTTTTAGCCCTAATTCATATGAATTTTGACAGAGAATTAATAGAGCAAGTAATCTACTTTACCTCTCCTCCTGGTAAACTAGAAGTTAAGAAACTAAAAGTGGGAGAGCATGTCTGAGTCTCTGTTTGTACTCTGATATTCATTTAGTTGCACCTAGGAAAGTTTAAATTAGTCCCAGTGAGGTCCTATGTAGGAAATAGTTTATAGTCAACTCTGAATTTTTCACAGCATCTATTCTTTTTCTGTGAAGTAACACCCAAGCCTATTCTCACTCACAAATTGACTTATAGTTTTGGATCAACAGACTGATTGGTTATTCCAACAATTCAATTTAATACAAGAAAAGTTAAGTGCTATTTTGATGTGCCAAGAAAGAAAATCGCCTTCTCAAAGTCCCAAAGTCACTACTCGGGACAGCATTGGTACTGAGACCCAGCATCCATCTGGATTACCAAAAATCACTTCTTTATGAGAAGTCACATTAATCAGAAAAACAAATACAAAAGGCAGGGCAGGTTCATAGGACACTGCTGCTGCAGCTCATGATTAAATGATGCTTTAAAAAGTTGTGCAGATCTGAGAGGGGCCATTGAAATACTAACTTTGTGGTTTCACACACAAGTCCACAAGTCAGGTTTCCATTCTGTCATCCTTACTAGAACTGGTGAACCTTTACCTTCCCCAAACACCAGCCACAAGCGTGTGAAAGGCTCATCTTCTCTCTTCACTCTGGCAGAGAGCTGTGGTCAGGCTCTAGACATGTTTCTCAGTGTATTGCAGGGATTGTTCCAAGTTTCTACATAAGATTATTCCAGGTTTTGTACAGGTTCTCATTGTTGTTACCTAGCCCTATTTGTATCAGGATCATAGAAGGCAAATACAGCACAGAACCTGGATTATTTTATGGAAATGTCCCTGTTCTACTCACATGTACTGGAATCAAAAGCCTGTTTAAGTGCATCTTCTGGATAACACAAGGTGTCCCAGGAAGCACTGAGCGACCCAGGTGAGGATATCCCCTCTTCAAGATTGCAAAAAACTGCTTCTCTCCAAGCCTTTTGTCTGATTTCCTTTTGGAATTCCTTGGGAAGAGCATTCAGAACTACACTGTCAACACTTTTAACAGACCAGTGCCAAGCCATTGCCCACTACTTCCTGTGTTCCCATTTTAATTAGATTTTTTTTGTTGTTGTTGTTGTAATAGTAGAATACAGAACTGAAATAATTTGATTTTCACTCTAAGATTCTTTTTATGAAATACTTTGCAGGTTATTTTTTTCAAATTATCACCAGCATTGTGTCAAAAAGCACTGAAACCACTGAAACCCTTTTATTCAATGCTGTTGCCTTAGGACACCAAAGACATGGAACAGGCTACTCATTCAGGAGGTGACTTTGTGCCAGTGTGTGACACAGCCAAGAAGGGACAACATTTGCTTTTAATTTTTTCTAATGAGAAGTTCATAAATGATTCTCTCCATGTGAGCCAGTATTTGAAGAGCTGATCTTTCCACATTGAAGTGAGCCCTTGATATTTTATATGGGTAAGAATATATTTTAGCTATGCAAAATAATATATTTCAGCAACAGCAGGTCAGGGGGTTAAATTTTTCAAAAGTCATGGAGCCTTCCTAATCTGCCTCCCTAGAAGAGAATAATTCATAGAGGTTTTTGTAAGTAGTAGGTATAGTAATCCTTTATATTAAAGGATGGTGTATATTGCCCCATCCTTGGAAGTGTTCAAGGCCAGGTTGGATGGGGCTTGGAGCAACCTGGGATAGGGGAAGGTGTCTCTGCTCATGGCAGAGGGGTGGAATGAGATGATCTTTAAGGTCCCATCCAATCCAAACCATTTTATCTTTTTATCAAATAGGTAACTTTTCCTTCTAATGCTACACTGCATTAAAAAAATGGTGAAATACATAAACAGTCAATAAGGAGAAAGAAATAATTTACTTTTGCATTTGCCATTGGTAATATTAAACCTATAACCACAATGCTGTTCTGATCAGAACAGAATGCAGGACAGTAGGGGAGGCAGAAACGAGGCAGGGGAAAAACCCTCCAGGTTGGTTCATTTTCAGTAACAGACTTTAAAAGCCTAATCTGTTTAGTTTATCAAAAAGATTGTAAAAATTACGTGATTAGTGAGTATATCTGTGGAAAGAAAATTAAGAGCAATAAAGGACTCTCTGGTGGGGAAACCTGTTACTAAAAGTAAGAGCTGGAAGCTGAAGCAGAAATTTAAATTAGGCAGGGAACAGGAGGATTACTCCTATCCTGACCTCTTCTTAGGATGACCAGGGCCTTTCTACAACCAAACCTAAGCTTCTGAGCACAATGTATTAGCAAGGAGGGCCAGATAAGCTCCCAGAACAAGGAGGAGATCAGATTAATGGCAGCTTCTCACTGAAGATGTTTCTAAATCCCATGGAGTCAAGGAGATCCACTTGCAGTGGTTAGTGGGAAAGGAAGGAACAACAGCAATAAGCTGGGGCTTAGAATGGGATGTAAGAAAGTCTCTTGTCAAAAGTGGTGAAAGAATCTGCCAAAAAGTGCACTCAGCAGCTGTGAAGGGCAAAGCTGGGAAGCCTGGGTGGGAGGATCAGGAGGGAGGGATGTGAAGGGTGAATGCCAATAACTGCAGCTCAAGCAATTCCTGAAGGGACACAGGCAGGGAATGACAAGAGCAGGGCGGTTTCTTAAATCAGGGAATGTGGGGAAGGAGCCCCTCCCCTGAGACAGAGATTCAATCCCTCATGGTTCTGCAACTGTTCCTGCTCCTCAGTCACCTTCTGGAGATGAGCAACGAGGGAGGGCAGGAGCAGACAGAGACAAAGCAATGAGCCTAAAACACAAATACAAATTATAGCTTTTCTAGATATGATCTATATGATCTATATCTGGTTTTAGATATAAAATAGATGATATCTGAGTTAGTTTTTGAAAAGCAGGGAGTGTCTGACAGGGATCTAATTTTATTGGGTCAAAATAGTCATTAACAAAGTTCTCTATAGAAAAGGAGATAATTTCCAAAGATCTCCTTAAATATAATGCTTTACAAAGAGACATCAAATCCATATTAGCTTGTATTGAATGTAAAAGGGAGGAAAGATCCAGTCAGAGGTCTGCAAAAAACCTAGGAGTTTTTCCATTTTCTTGGACTCAGAGCTTTTCACAAAACTGATTAACTGTTCACCCTCTCACATATTTATTCATTTGGCAGCCTGGTTTTCCCAGAAAGCTATCTCAATTCAACAATGCCTGTGGAGCAGAGACAAAACTTGGAAACAGGGAATGATGGATGGTTTGCTGGTATGGCAGTGTAAGAATGGAATGGCAAGGGCCTCATCCAGATGTCCTCACAACAAATAGAAGAGCATAAAAATATTCATTACCAACTAAGAAAGAAGGCAGAATCAGAAAACAAACAGGAACTGAAGGAAGCCAGGCAGAGCAGTCTGAAGACAGAGGGGATGTGGAAGCAGGAATGGGAATGTCTGAACTGGTGCTACAACACAAAGATGTCATCCCTCAGAAGTCAAAAGCAGCATGTTAATCTTTGTATCATGCAAGAGGCAGAAGCCAAAACCAGTCTGCAGCTCCTGTGAGCAGAGCATGGGCCTGAAGGCATTGCTGCTGCCCATGCTAAGTGGAACTTAAGGTGCAGACTCTTATTCCATTTCTGTGTTGTGCTTCCTATATTGTTTTATGTCATTTTGAATAACTACACCCAGCGGGTCTCAGTGCAGGCTGGTCTGTGGACCAAGAGATTTCACTAACAGCTCTTTCCTTCATTTTCCTTTTCCACATAAAATCATGTTGTGTGAAGTTATAGTTCCCCATGCAACTCTGAAGAATTTCTGGGAGCAACTCAGCAGTGGGCAGGGGTGAATTAATTAACCTAGAAAACTTGCTCCAAATTTCTTCTTGGACAGTGAGCAGTGCCCAGGAACACAAAGACAGGACCATTAGGCTTTCTGAAGCCCTGTTGTGTGAACTGGAGACTGTCAGATCCTATATCCCAGTCCACCTCACAGCCCAGTTCTGTAGTCCAGTTTGTCTGTGTGGATGTTATGGGAAACTATGTCAAAAACTGCTCTCCTGAAATCCAGGGCAGTGAAACTACCATTTTTCTCATCTCCTCAGGATCCTGAATGCCACCATCCCATGGTCACTGCAGCCAAGGCTCCCCTTGACTTTCACAGCCCTGACCAGTTTTTCTTTAAGGGTCAGGCCCAAGCAGATCATGCCCACCACCAGCTCCTCAATCACCTGTCTCTGGAAGATGGCACCAATGTACTACAGAAGCCTCCTGAATAACTTTTGTCCTGCTCTGATGTCCCTCCAGCAGTTTTTGTGATGGTTAAGGCCCCCTGTGAGGACCAGTGTCAGTCTAGGTGAGGCTTCTTCCAGCTGGGAAGAAGGGACACTCAGCACAGCCTCTGCCCTCTGAACCCAGCAGCTCCCAGCTCTCATCAACAGTTTATATTTTACCTCCTTCTGTCTAAACATTTTGCACTACTTACAGGTTTGTTTTCTGTTTGGTATTAAAACCAGAGAGTGACAAAGTGCTCTGGTTTATCTTTCCTGTTAGCGACACTCCCGTGCTTCCCAACTGCCCTTGTAGGGATCCTGCTTAACCTACTTCAGCTCCATATGGAGAATAAAACTAGAAAAGGCTGCACAAAAAATATTAAGAAAATATTTAGAATAGAATCACAGATGGAAATGTTTCTTGGCCATTGGTATTGTGGAGTGTCCCTGGCCCAGCTAAAGTTCCTTCCTTTCTTCCAGGACCATTCACTGTGAAATCAGCACAGTTTTTAGATTTGCATCTCTGTAGCCAAAAGCATACTCTTGAATGTCTATTTTCCACTGCTTTGAGAAATTCTGCAAATAAAGTGTTGTTTTAACAGTTTGCATGAAAACACAGCACTGACTAAGATCCATTACACCATATTTTGAGCCCAGACACCTAGAGAATTAGCTAAATGTGCACAATCTACCTCCTACGTAAATGAAGATTATGGTTAACTCTCTTGAAGTCAATGCAGTTAAGTCAGCGTAAGGTAAGATAAACAGGAGTAAAGTCTACAGCATTATTTTAAAAAGGAAGAAATACAAAAAATAGAAGTAAACAGACCACAGTCTTTCTGCTGGAAAGCACAAACAACCACCTACATGAAGAAAAGTGGAGTAGGTGTGCGTTGGCCATTATTGATATAATTAGGATATGGTTTTAAAAAATATGTTTTTACAGAGGAGAAGTTACATAGCAAAAATGTGTGTCAGCAAGTTATGTTATTTTAATTATGTAATTGAAAATTAGGCTTACATTTTTTCTGTAGATAAATCTCAGAGGATGCAGAAGATGAATATTGCAGAATTCAATGTTGCTCCTAAAGCTAAAATTTCAACATTTGACATCTTAAAAGTTTCAAGAAGAGCAGAGCTTTATTGGAAAAAAGAGACTGCTGGAGTTTGCTCACCTTTTTCAGGTGTTTTCACCTAAACAAGGTAAACTGAATTAAATAAGCCATTTCTTTCTCAGATAGCCGTGTACATGAAGACCAGGATGAGCCCTGCAAGTTTTGTACTGGCAGCAGAGAGCAGAGCTGGTGGGATGGAATGGGAAGGGCTGAAGCACAGGAAGGTGGGGATCAGTGGAGGTTAACAGATGAGCTCTGGCTGCAGTGGCCGGCTGGCACTGAAGTGCAGGAGCAAAATGTGACAAGAGTGGCCAATTAAAAGAGATGAAAAACTGCTGGAAAAAGAACCAGGCATTAATTTTAGAAGCCTGACTGTGAAGAGAACATATCCAAAGCTAGGAATGAAACTAAGTTTGTGGACAATAAAAAACACTGTAAATCTTATTAAGCAGGAAGTCTAAAGAGGCTTTTCTCTCGTTTTGTACCTAAGAGTCTGAAAATCATTGCATTATTAGATTAGTTTACAGAAAGGTAGTCATTCAATATCCCAATCTTATCCATGGGGAGAAAAATTTTTGAAGAAGAAGATTTATAAAAACCACTGATGCCAAGGCCTATAATTGGAGAAGAAGGATGGTTCAGCCCAGAGTTGGGATAACAAATGCTAGCCCAGGGAACACAGACATTGAGTTCAATGGGGATTATAAAGCTTAATAAAAGGCAATACTAGTCAGCTCTGGCTCATTTTTTTCCCAGCATTGAGACAAGAAGTAGTTGCAAGTGCTGGCTGCAATTGTTCATACTGGCTGAACAGTTCCTCTCTGGCCCTAATCAGAGTCAGAGGAAATGTCCATACCCAAAATGAGTTCTCACTCCTCGGTCCAAGTGGGACTGAAAGGCTGCATGAAAAGAAACAAATCAAGAAGGCATTTCACAACTGCAAAATTTAGTCAGATTGCTCTAGTCAAGGACTTGGGGGACCCAGGCTGCTTTCCCTGCTCTGCCACAGTGTTCTTGCACACCTTGAGGCATGCCATGAATTCTCTCCCCTTGCTTCTCAGCTGCACAGCAGAGATAAAAGTTCTTCCCTAATTTAGGAGAGTGCTGTCAGCCAAACAAAAAACAAACAGGGGGTGCTCAGACATAACCACACTAGAAAAGTCAAATCTTAAAATTAAAAATTCAGGAAAGGACTTTGTATTCAAAACAACGTTAAAGCACAAGCTAAATATACAGGTTTATTTAAACCACTGTGGAATAATTAAAAATTTAAGGGCACTTCAGTTTCAGCACATATTCATTCACTGTCCTAAACAACATTTTGAATACAGCCAAAGTATGTTCATTAATTCCTAAAGATGCACATAAAATCCTGAAACTGTCAAAAGAAAAAATAGCTGAAAGAAGTCCAGGAATTGAACTTCCAAACTAGTCTGGCATAGTTAACACAGCAGAAACAAGACCCTAGTGGGGGGCAAAAAGAACCTTTGATTTCATACAATTTTGTACCAAAAGTCTCTATAAATCAATTTACCAGTTCAGTGTAATGCAAGCTACAAGCTTTGTCAAGTATTAGTTATTTCTAAGTATTTAATACTTAAAGCAAATGAAGCATAGTCCCAACTACTGTGACTCACTCAGATGAAACAGAAAAAATTAACTTTTCCAAACCATCACTACGTTATAACCAACCTCCCTTTTTTCAGGGGTTGAAGGATAGTCTCTGCAACCAGATACCAACATGGAGAGACAGTTAAATATTTTTCTAGCTGCTCTTCACCGCTGAAATTTAATCTCATATGCTACATGCCAGCCATGAAGGTATTAGAGACCTTCATGTCCATCACTTTTTAATCATATGCCTGTTGTACTTTCAACCTCTCCTAGTTAAAAAAAACCCAAACATTGGATTTATCTTAGCAGCATTTTGGAGTTCTTTTTGGTTATTTCCTATATATCAGCAAACATTCCCTGCCAGGTTGTTTGTCCAATAGCCTCAATAATCTTAACAGTTGTTTTATTCTTTCTAATGTGATGCTTTGGTTTTGGTTAGCAGAGCTGTTTTCTAAAGCTCTCTGTAGCATCAAACATGAACAAAACAGGCAAAAACACGTGGACTTTAAGCTAGTAAGGAAGCCTTAACCAAATTGATAAACTGGCTTCAATCTGAAGGGTTCACAGATTTTTTAACTGATTATCACAGCACAAGCCCTACCCAATATCCCACATACACTCAGCACCCACTAGAAGAGACAAACAACATTTTACCCTGCATTTACAGAACAGCATTTTTAACTGACCAGAAAAGATGCAGATTGAAGCACAGGATGTCTGCAGCAGTCTCCATGGGGTGTTCCCCTGAACAGAAATTGGTACAAGGCATTGATAAAGTCAGAGGACACCTCTGTCCCCATTTGTGATGCTGCATTGTTGGCACTGGCTGAACAAACTTCTGTAGTGTCAAGATATGGAGCAATTCCATATTTCTAGAATCTAAATGTAAAACATCCTTTTTATCTACATAAAAAATAGGGAAAAATAGGATAATATGCAGTTTCCTTCTGGTAAGAAGATCCTTTTTAAGCAAAACTAATATATTCCTAATTGAGAAGTAATTACAAATTTCTGCTGTTTCCAGTTTTACTTCAAATTCCTCTTATGTCTCATTACCCAATCTTTGCAGATATTACTCTTATTGTTATTGATACCTCTCCAGAGATTTTCTGTCAATTTGTGATGAATTACCACCACTATGAACAATTTCTCTATATCATTAATATTACAGATCACAGAATGGTTTGAGTGGGAAGGAACCTCACAGATCCTCCTGTTCCAACCACCCCTCCATGGGCAGGGACACTTCCACTAGACCAGGATGGTCAGAGACTCTTTAGTACAATTACCATTATATTTTAAAGGAAGCACAGAATCCACACATTGCATAACTTCACTTTGTAGAAAATATTGAGGTCTTTTTCTGATCGCTTTCTATTTGCTGCAAAAGGCTGTTTTTCCTCTGCTGTGTCATTCTCATTAATTTGCCTTCCAGGTTTTCCCATTTATTAACAAAAGGTCTGACTCACCTGAATGTGAATAGTCAGCATCCCTACCAGAGATTTTGTAGGGATCCACCAAGTTTCCGTTCCTAAACCACATGATTTCAAAGAATTTTTTCCAGAGATAATGACAGTTACAAACAAATTTTAATGTACTATCTTGGGATAAGTGGGAAACATTCTGGCACCCCCTAAAAGTACATTTTTGAATTGATGGACATAGCAACTATTTAAGGTATAAAGTAAGGAGATATTTTCCTTTAGGAGTTTTAAAACTGAAAAAGTTGTTGAGAGCCTTGGATCCTCTTCTTGCCCCACTGGTTCTTGGGTTTGTACTTTCTGCTTCTAATGTGCAGCCTAATGTTGAACCCTAATCTGACCAGAGATGTAAATCAACATATTCTACTGAAATTCTCTTAAATTCACAGGAGTCTTCACTCAAAATTGGAGAAAAATATCCTAGCACTGACTGCAAACAACTTCCTGGTGTGGTCAATTGGCCCATTAGTGCATCTCAAGGCTTTGTATCAAGAGAACATTTCTTCTATAATTTTATTTCTGTGACTACCAAGGCTGCTCCAAGCTGTTCTGAGTGATTATCTAGCACTCATTTTCACTTTCTTGATAATAAGTTGACAGCATGAAGCAGATAAATTGATCCACACAGCCACAAAATTGATAAATTTTGAACTGGAAGAAGATCGCTGTTGCCATGCAAGTCAGCAGGAATCCTGAGTTTGGTTGCTTTCCTCCTCTTCTCCTTTCCACAAGCTCAGGCAGAAGGGAGATTGTCAAGAAAACTTTGGGAGGGATAAGAACAATTAGCAGAGGCACAAAATGCTTTCACAGAACAAATAAAAGAACAACTGTGCATGTATACATAGGGAAGAAAAATGCTGTGAAAAGCTTTATCTTCTAAAGCTCTCTTTAGAACCACATCTGCAGTGTGTCCATTCCAGAAGGGAAAAGGACACTGGTCACAAGGTCTCAGCAAAGGCAGGAGTGGGAATAAAGAAGGATGTCTGTCAAGCACCTCCACACCACCCTCAGGTGCTTCCCCACACACAGTCAGTCTCAGGAAAGGAAGCCCAGGAGTCTGTCACCTTCACATAAGTGTGGTTTTCCCAATAGATTCCACATCCAAGACAATGAAAGGAAAGTAAGGAGACCTCAACCAAAATGTGTTCACATGTAAAATAACAAGAGTTAACATGGAGCCATGGTAATTCCCACAATGTATTTTGAGCCAGGCCATTAACTGGGGCCTATGAAAGGCTCCAATGTCCATCAAGATTCAGTCATACAAGAAGCCTTAATTTCTCCATTTCCTGACTCCTTAGGGATTTGACTTTGCTGTTCCTGGCCTAACCCTCTTTCAGCATCATTTTCAGAAATCACAGAGCCACACACAGACTCCAGCAGCAAACTGGCTTTGGGGTGTCTCATAACCAACATGTTTTGATGATGAATCAAAGAAAAGCTGACCAAGAGCCTCACTGCTGAGATTTATAGCCACACAAATCATGGCCTCACCTTGAAACTGTCTTGAATAAAGAAACTGAAATTTTCCTTCCATCTGCAGAACCTGATATTATCACATTACAGCTGAGGATCCTGTGCCCCACTTAGTGGAATAAAGGCTGTTTTTAAGCAAAATGCAGCTTTAGACTACTGTGGTATTTTTAGTGACTAAGAAAAACTACCAAAGGGAATTCCCAAGCAGTAATGCAATTTAGTAGGCTAATACTCACTTGTACTTTGAAAGAAAGCCATTAAATTATGTCAGCATAAAATATGCTGAAGAAATATTTGTAATGGGTGTACACAAACAACTGACACAAACATATTTAAGGAAAGCCGCCACCCGAGGAGACAGTGTTAGGGTTTAATTTCAAACAAAATCAATTTTAGGCACTTGGTGTGTCCATACAAAGGCAGAAGTTTTTGGTAGTGAGAACAGAAGGCAAAGTATTGGGAAGAAATTATTCACTGTGAGGGTGCTGAACCCCTGGCACAGGTTACCCAGAGAAGATGTGGCTGCCTCTGGATCCCTGGAAATGTCTAAGGCCAGTTTCAATGTGGCTTGGAGCAACATGGACCAGTGGAAGGTGTCCCTGCCCATGGCAGGGGGTTGGAACTGGATGATCTTTATGGTCCCTTCCAACCCAAGCCACTCTATGAATCTCTTTTTGTACAGCCACTCTCAAGGAGCTGATGTTCCCAAGGAGTCCATCCATACTTTCTAATACTTCCCTCACCTCTCAGACTTGAAGAGTCTTAACTGCTTTCTAATTAAATCAGGATGTTATTTTTCCCTACACTTGCTCTGATTTAAATATTTGGTTAAATACTTTCTAATTAAGACAAGATATTATTTATATGAGAAGCCTGATACTTCATTAATGATGTAAAGCAGAGAGCTGCAGTTCTTTCCTATGAACAGTCGCAGATCATAAGATTTTCAAAATTATAACTTAAAACCTGAAAGCCTGAGACTTATTCCCTCCCCATTGACCTTAATAAATAAAATCTAACAATTTCAAAATTTGGTGTCTGGAGTGAAGGAGCCTTTCTTCTTCAGAATACTCCTTCTAAAGATTACTTTTTCGAGGAAAAGCTGAAATAATTTCTGAAACTGTGATGGGTTAATTTTCCAGAAATGAAGCTGCACTGAAAACAGCAATGAAAACTGACATTTGACAACAGTATTACATTATTTAGTGCTGACATTAAACAAGTAATATCTTTTGCTGCCACTGCAAAGCTTTATATTGCATCTATCAAGCACTTTTCAGGTTTCAAATGCAGTCAAAATGCTAATCAAGTTAGTTACTGGGCACATCCTGATTTAACGTTTGCTCTGATTTCAGTACTGGTAAACTTCATATTTCCTTATTGGGCCTGAAGTTCAAAACACTGCATGGTGTCAGAGAGGGGGGCCATAAGAAGCCAGTTATCAGAAAAATGAAGCAGCAGCAATCAAGGGTCTAGAAGTCAGCCTATTTGGACCCAAGTTAAAAAAAAAAGCTAGAGGTAGGGAGATGAAACCACACAGACTTCCCATTTGCAAGATTAAATAGAGATAATGAAAAAATGATTCTTCCTTCTGCACAAACTAAGTCAGCCTCTAATCTCTGAACACTAGAATACTACCATTATCATGCTGCATTAATATGCAATATAATACTTTTCCACAATTTTGAACACTCTGCAGGAGTCTGGTGGTTAATATTTCATTTTACAGAAGGCAACACTGTGAAAGGGATGGGAAGTAGCAGGCTCTAGACCACACAATAAGACAGAAGCATCTATTAAGGTAATTGCTTCATCCTCAGGATATTACAGCATGCTAATATTTCCCAATGAAATTCAAAGTCTCAGCCCAAAGGCAGCATGAAAACACAGGGCACAGCCCTAGCTCCTGGACAAACATCACAAACAGCATTTTGCTTAGATACATGCAGAAACCACAGACTCTGAAGTGGCCAGCAGTGCCTGCCTAGTGAATAATCCCATTTCTGGAGGTCTCCAGCTACAACAGCAAGAGCCTGAGCCACCTGTTTGCAGTACAATAATATATATATAATAAAAGGAGCTATTAGCACCTTTGCTTCAGCAGTTCACTGGTAAGAGGTGTCCCAGCACAGCTCTTTGGGGCTGTCAATGAAATTCCTGCAGTTGACAGATGCTACCACGACAGAGCTGCCTGCTCCCGAAGGCAAACATCTTGTTGCCCTGATTATTAAACTCTATAAACCCCACTGAGGACAGTCACAGCCATCTAAGCAACTCCTGTAAGGATCATAATCTATTTTACAGCTGATTTATGTGCTCCCTGTTGAGAAGTAACACCATGCTTTTAACTGCAGCTCTTGCTTGTTGGTCTCACCACACCCAGAGTGTAAGAGGAGGACTGGGATGAGCCAGAGGCCTTGGTGGGAGGAGGACACTGCACTTGCTCTGAGCACTCTTTTTTTTCTTTAATCAGTAGAATCACAGAATAATTAAGGTTGAAAAAGACCTCCAAGATCATTGAGTCCAACTTTTGACCAAACACAACCATGCCAACCAAACCACAGCACGAAGTGCCACGTCCAGTTTTCCCTGAACACCTCCAGGGATGGTGATGGCACCACCTCCCCGGGCAGAACCTTGCAAAGCCTCACAAACCTTTCAGTCAACAAATTCTTCCTGACTTCCAACCTGAATCTTCCCTGGTGCAGCTTGAGGCCATTTCCTCTTATCCCGTTGCTGGCTGCCTGGGAGAAGAGGCTGATCCCAACCTGGCTACAACCTCCTGCCAGGGAGCTGTGAAGAACGAAGACATCTCCAATGTTCACATAGAGAAAAGAGTCAAATGTTGAAGACAAGTGTGTCTAAACATTTGAAATAATCTGACACAGAAAGTATTACCAGGAGTTTCTTCAGTAGTTTCTTCCAATAAGAAGCAGCAGCCTGAAAGCAGAGACGTGCTAATTAAGGTATTTAATGAAAACTAAAGAAGGGGAAAGGCTACTACAGAGCACCTCTCACTGCCACGCAGCAATCCACTGCCCAGCCACAAGAAGGAAGGAAATAAAATCTCAGTATTGCCCAGAGGATGAAGACCCTCTGTTTGAGGGTGGGATAAAAGACAAGTTATATATTGTCTTTTTTTATATATATATATTTCCCCAAAATGTATATTTTGGGGAAAGGTGGAGAAGGGAGACAAAACCCATTCTGAAATAGGAAAAGGAGATGCCACTTAAAACCTACTAGAAATAGTGAAAAACAGTAACTATAAAGATTTCTCTGACATTTGGCAGGGAAGGAGAGGTCCCCAAGAGATCTTATAACAGCTGAGAAACACAAACGTGCCTACACTTGATAAGATAAAAAATTTGAGTCCAAGTGATTAAACTGATTTGCCTCAGGGCATTTGAAGGTTTCACAGCACCTGGGTGTCCACACAGAGACCTCCACCAAAAGCCAGCCTCAGCTTGGGGAACTTCTCTGGCTGTCAGACTTGGTCTGCAAGATCAATGTAGCAACAGAAACTTTTTCTGATCCTCATCCAGATCATCACATTACCCAACAGAATAACTCTCCCTGTGAAAGGACTGGTACCTTCACTTATATTTTTTAAAGCTGATCTGCACTCAACTGATAATCTCACTTTTTCTTCAGTAGGATAAAGTCAGCAATGAAAAGAAAATGCAAAGAATTTGTAAGCTTTATGTCACCTTTTTTTTCCCTATTCCTTTCAATTAAATTATGATTTTCTCTATACCAAATTCCTAAATATTATACTCTAGATAACCTCAAAAATTTTCCTGGAATGTTGAGGTCATACTGCTTTCTTAGTAACTATAAAATAAACCATATCAAATACAAGACAAAATACCAAAAAACTCCTCTTCTTTTATGAGACCATTCTTATCTTTCATAGATATAAATTGAGAAGAGATTGATGTTTTCTCAGATAAAAAAAAAATACAAACCAAAACCAAAGAATAAGGTATTTTTATGATATATTTTGGAAAAAAATTGAAAATTACAAATCAGTGGTTCATTTTTTAATTGTACATATTTTCCTGATATTTTGAGAATACATTAGCTCAGCAGTATCTGTAGTTTACAGTAGCAATTAGCATCCTGGGGAGTCAGCCGCAAATAACAAATTCATAAACAAAGTAGAATTAATCAAGGGAAAAATTAAAAATAAAGAGGAGCTTGCATAATCTTAGGGTGACAGAACACCTAAGAGAAGCCCTTGCTCCAGGCAAGGATTAGTCTGTCAAAATTATGGTCAAATATTTAAACACGCTTCTTTTTTCCTTAATGGTTTCTGAAGTTAATGCAAGGTAGTTATATAATTAAGTAATAACTATATTATGGCCTGTCTAACAATTAAATTTGAACCATAATCACCTCCCTAAACTTCAAGATGTCCTTGCAAGTTTTTCATTTCAGTAAGAGAAGGCACAGGGGAGATGCTCTTACCCATCAATGCATAGGCAGACAAACTAATGGACAGCAGTGAACGAAATCCCAAAGCTAAAACTGTTCCTAAATGTAAAGATGTGGAAGAAATGTCTTCTACCATTACATGGTTAGATCATCAGACCAATAAAAATCACCCCACCCATTATTTTATATACACAAGATGGAAAGGGGTGCTGTGTGGGAACAGCACAGAGCTGCAATGCCACCCCTGCCAGCTAAAGCTGTCCTTCCTTACATGGAACACCGGGCTGGCTTTGGCTTAGCCAGGCTTTTCTCAGACAGTGCCTCCCTCACTATCACGTGCTGGATATCAGGCCACAGCAACAGAAGCAAATCCCACATGGATTTCTTCAACTGCAGTGAGGGAAGAGGATGGACAGAGAGAAGGCAAAGAGGTCACTTGTCTCATTTACCTTTTCCTACAGTTAACAACTCACAACAGAAACTAGAGCTACAATTCTGAAATCCCAGTCATGCTGCTGCATGAAGTGACCACACACTTCACAGTCTGCTAAAATTATCTGCCAAATCAGGCCAAGACCACTGGCCAGCCCTTTACCTGGCTCTGTGCTGGAATCTCAGATTGGGCAGCAATGCATTTCCACTGATTCTTCTATTTCAACTATTCATATTATCAGGGCTATAATTTCACTGGCAGTACGTTGGATTTTTTGTTGTTCCCAATCCATGACAGTCTGGAAAAAGCACTCCTTAAGGAGGATATTTTTAACAAAGTTCAGCACAAAGTAGAGCAGAGATGGGGCTACAGCACTTCTGACCAGCAGACAACTCCCCCAAGAACACCAAGCCCAGAGATGTTTTACCAGCAGCACACAACCTGGAGTTTGGGATTTTTTGTGAAGCTTACCCATACTTTGTGTAACAGTACTTTAACAAGCACATTTATAAGGAGAAAACCACTTGGAAGAAAAGTCCATGCAGTCTACTGGAAGACTTGCTGTGGTAAATCTAATTTACCTAGAAGTGCTGAAGTACTGACAAAGACAGAAACTAAAAAAACCACAAACCAAAACCAGAAAGAACAAAGACAGAACAGAGATAGCATCATCTAAGCTTGTCAGAAAGGCAGGAAACACTGTCTGTCTTGGATACACTTCACTTGAGTATACCTTGCAAATTTACAGGAAAATTCACAAGTGCAAAGTTACATCCTTAAGCAACAAGATGAGGCTGTATTGAAGTGCTACGATTTGTTTTGCATCTCTATCTAAAATAGTTTCTCTTTAGAACATCCTATTGAAAGGCAGAGAAGGGCTCTGAAGTGTTATTTTCCTTACATTTGTGAGAAAAAGCCTTTTTATTTAATATTGGTGGAGACCCATAGTATTTCAGGATTGCAAAGCCCACTCAGATTGCCCATCTCATACATGAAAGCCCTGAGAACAATTCCACAACAGCAGAATTAATACAGTCCTAAAAGAGAAAAATCAATGCAGCATTTGTACTTCTTTTTTTCTTTTTTTTGCCCCCCGCCATGAGCACCAAAACATTCCCTAATTAGACTCCATAACCCTGCTCCTGGCTAGGTAGCAATTATCACTTCCATTTTACAGGTTGCTAACGAAGGAGTTTTGCTCAATTAGGAGTGAAAGGATCAACATCAGGCCATACCACATCTCAAAAGGACAGAGGCCACTGCAACCTGAAGTGCCTCAATCCACTGGGTGACAAGATAAGGTGCAATTAGTTATGCTTTTTCTCTGATCAAAGAGAGACATTTCTAATGGACTGCTCCGCTCTGGCAAAATGTGCCACTATCTTTCCTCTTTGTAACAGCAAAATTACAGTGAAAAGAAACAATTTTCTACAAAGCAAGTCCTAAACACAACAGTGCAGAAGCTATTTTGGCAGCTAATGCTCAACATTTTGCGCTGCCTTTATTCTTAAGGCAAAGGGTACACATTTCATCAGCAAGCTGAGAAGTGGATCTGTACACAAAATGAAGATATCCCATGCCTTAACAGAAAGGAAAGCAGATGAGTCACTTTAAATTATAATCAATGGGAACAATAATCCTACAGCTACATCTTGATATTTCTCAAGTACTTTCATAAATTTCCAGAAGGGGCATTTCTACCACTTAAACTAATACAAAGCTAGGGATCAATATTACAAGGGTTTCTGTATTGCACCAGAGAGATTTGAAAAAATTCAGCTTGCTTCTGTGCTTAAGCTCTTCCTATCTAAATTCTCTCTGTTCTCACTGTCCTTCAGCGACACACAGTAATTAAATAAACAAGCTCAAATTTTTCTAAATATTTGCAATATTTTATTATTTGCACCATTTTATGCAACGTATGTATCTTAAAAGTGTTTCAAGGATATTTGTGACTTCAAACAGAATTGGTGGAGGGCTATAAATCCATGGTAGCCATGAGGAGCTATTTTAATTTCCCAGAGCCTTGTACTAACCAGGGCTGGCTTGCCAGGAAAACTCAGTACTGGGCAGGTGTTTCAATTCTTGGCTACAAAAATACTTCATCTTCCTTCTCCTCAGATTTCTTTCAGTCTCTGGCCTTCATTATAAATCTCTGCAAGGTCTTCAGAAAGCAGAGCTGATCTGACAGTCAAACTGAAGGCCTGAAGCACTGTGTAATGTCCTGTCCCTGGAAGCAGAGTAAAACCAATTGTTACAACAACCACTTTGCACCACAGACTGCTCCACTCGGTGTGCCTCGCTCACCACCTGGGACAAGTCCCAAAAAGGCAGCTGGGCCACCCTGGCTCTGGCAGGGAGGCTGTCAGGGCTGTCAGCTCAGGAGTCTGTGTGTCAGTCCATCATCTTCTGGCCAAGACTGTGATGCTCTTATAAACAAGGAGACAGATTAGAAACTGACTTGATGTATTGTAATGATGGAAGAGACATACGTGGAAACAACACTTTCTCTCTTCTGGCTGTGTCTCATAATCTCTCTCTGCCTTCCCCCATGACTTGGTTTTTTCTATTTATTCTCTTCCATATGTTTCTGTATAATGGAGAAAGCACAAATAAACTGCAAAGTACAAAAAGGAGAAGAGACATCTCTCTATATTTATAAATCTTGTTGTGTGATGCTCTGTAGCTGTTGAACATTTGGGGAAACAGATTTTAAGAACAGGTTCCATTAACAATAATGGGACAAGTTTCCAAAGTAATACAAGCTGGTGCACTTCAGAGGAGCAAAGGCTTCCATGACAGGCTTCAGGCAGTTTTTCCCTTTGCTCTGCTAAACCACTAAATCTAAGGAGTAAAATCCACAGCCTTTGCCTACTTCCACAGTGACAAATACTACAGAGTAAAACTCTGTCCAGGCACACCAATGACATGGTGTTGCAGTGAAAGAATAAACTGTACTGCTTCCAAAGCAGTGTCAAATTCTTGATCTCTAGCACTGCTAGCACTGCTGGTTCACTACCTCTATATGGTGTCCACTAAAGTGCTCAAAATAGGCAAAACTACCTCAGAGAAGTTAATTGATGTCCAAAAGCATATTTAATTTGGTATAAGCAGCACAACAGAGGAGCATGTGAACTATCAGCACACCCAGCTTCATTGTTTACATGAAATAACAGATTTACAGTCATGGGTTTTAGCTTGCTTCTCACTAAGGAATTATTTTGGACCCCATGAAGGAATAGGCATGCACCTGTGTTCATGGGGACTCCTGAAGCCAATGGAAAAGATAACCCTGAGGTGTGAAGGTGAATGTGGAAAGATAATGTGAAAAGGTAACCAAGTGACCCACTGTGGTCCCTTCACACCTCACCCATTCTGTGATTATGTATTTTCCCCCTCTGTCCAATTAACCTGGTGATCATTTTCATGTAGGAATTTGCAACCAGGCTCTGCATTTAATATGCAGAGTGCTAGAAAACACTTGTGCTAAGACACTTTGTTAGACATATTTCTAGTTATGCATGCAAATCCACTGAATTTCACAGAAGCTGGTGTACCATACCTCTGCTTTACCGACATACATCTCCAATGCTCTTTTTTCCCTTAGTTCTTTAAATAATTTAACATATGAAATTGGAAGGTGCTGATTTTTTTTTAGTAAGTTAGAACTTCTTCACAAAACTCAAAGATGCTCTGAGAACATTGGATGGGACAGCTGGAAGCCAGCAACAAGCATTGCTGCAGCTCTCTCTATAGAGGCACAGAGAAGTTTTCAATTACATACTGAGGATGAAGCTGACACTGCTGTTGAAAAGCAAGTGCTTTGCTTAAGTTTGCTCAGTAAATTTCAGAAATGTTATCATTAAAAATTAAAATTAACTTTCAGTTGCTTGGGCTCTATATTCTGTTTCAAGTGTTTTAGATGCAGTGGTCTAGTTTTCATAAAAATTGTAAATTTTTGCTTAAGGATGTTTCTGTATGATTGCCAAGTCTCCCTTTAAACTAATCTCCCCTCCCTTCCCATCCACTGTTGCATTTATCATTACTGCACTGATTAATTTTTAAAGGCTGCCCTTCTTCACAAGAGCTAAATAGGAAAAACTGGAAAGGTGGAACCATGACAGATAATATAAATCTGGAAAACAATTTCCTTCTCCATTCACAGCTGCCAAAACTCAAAATACCCCCCTCTTTATGACTTCATGTACTGCTGGTGACTTACAAGTGAAGAAAGAATTCCTTCCCTTGCATTTCAACAAATATGAGGGACAGCAAATTGGCATGGATGCTTCTTTTCAGTAGCAGTCATCTTGTCTGGCCAAATGCACTTTTTCCTCCTTCTGTGGAGACAGAGAGATCTCCTACCTGGCCCCTTTCCTACAGAGCGAAGCAATACAAACCCAGACGAATCCTGTAATTTCAAAGTATTTTGTCAATTCTGAGCATCCTGCCAGTGATCAAACCCAGAAGGTTTCCTGCTGAAAATATCACCTGCAAAGGACCAAAATTCCTGGACCAAACCCC
Source organism: Leptocoma aspasia (assembly GCA_013399835.1). Taxonomy (NCBI): domain Eukaryota; kingdom Metazoa; phylum Chordata; class Aves; order Passeriformes; family Nectariniidae; genus Leptocoma; species Leptocoma aspasia. The sequence goes on from VXAX01004838.1 coordinate 796,750, forward strand.
TCTCAGTGCTCCCCTAAAGTGGTACTTTAATACAGATAAAAAAAGCTGAATAGTCTCAACAGAAATTAGAGATTGGGTTGCTTTTATACAAACTACTGTCTTTGAGATCATGCCGTGGCCTACAGGACATATAGTGCCATTTTTTGATACAAAGCAGTCACTAAACTACTGAATTTCTACCCAGAAACCTTTTGTTTTGTTTTTTTCACATGCAGTCACCTTTGAAATAATAGTTAAAAACCTTATGTGTTTTCTCTTTAGCCATAAGAAAACTTTCTTTAATGGAACCGCAAAGTCTGAAGCAAGAAAGAAACATTACAGAATCAGAGAATCGCAGAATGGATAAGGTTGGAAGGGACCACAGTGGGGTCATCTGGTCCAGACTCAAATACTACAAATTCTGTTTAACCCTTTAAGGGTTAAGTTATCCCTTAAAGTTCCCTTAAAAATAGTTATAAATTATTAAAGTCTCTAAATGTATTCAAGCTGTAGCTGATGGTGCTCTATGCAACCAAAGATATAACCTGAGCTGCGAGATCTATTTGCTTGTGCTTATTTAATAATAACAAAAATTACTATTTCTGTCTCCCATTCTGTTCAAAAGTAGATGAACAAGTTTTACTCAAAGTTGAAAAGCCATGTATTAGTCTTCAGGCAGATAGCAGGATGGGAAAAAATTCTCCTCAGAGGAAAAATTCAGAAAGGTTTAATGTCACAGTCAAAGAATTAGGATGTAAATATTCATGCAACCCTAAACGTGAAGGTTTTTGCAGTGCTTTTTGTAATCAGTGTGGATGTATTTAGGTAAAAATCTAATTTTCCAGGGAAATCATAAATGCCTCATTTTCCCAAGAAGCCTGAGGGAGACTGCATGTACCAGAGATAACACAGAGATTGTATCAGAATGCAATATCTTTGGATATAAATAACACGAGGAAGCACAGATGCAATTTCATCAAATATCACCTCCCCAGAGTACAGACAAGACTCGACCTCTTTCCTAGTACACATTGAGCATCCTTCTGGTGCATTTAGAGGGCTCTGTATAGCAGAATTTACACCTGTCCTGTTGCCATGCTTCAAAATGTGCCCCTCACCTGCCAGGTGGTGTTGGGATTTCCCTGGCCAGGGCTAAAAAACTGCTTTGCAAAACAGGAAATGGTGCTGGTTTCAAAGTGCTTTACAGCACAGGTTTGTACCCACATTTTGCAGCCCAGTTCATCCCTCCAGCTACAAGGCTGAATGCTTTAGCTCTTGGATAGGAAGAACCACTAATATCTGCAGCTTTTCCTAATATGGTTTTACTTCTCTCGAGAGAGGACAGAAAAAAAAGCTTTGCCATAATTTGGCAATTGTAAAATGCTGTTCAGCCCAAAAATTACAAGCGATATGCAAAAATTTCCATGTTTTATGAATACTAAAATAACAGCCATTAACCAAGTAAAAAACATTATATTTTATCTATCATTAACAAGGATACTCTCATTACTTGAAATAAAATACTGCTGCTTCCTTATTCTCCTCTTTCAGAGAAAGGCTACAGCACAGCTGTTCTAAAAATACTCTTTCTTTTTAATTTTTTTCTTTTTCAGAATCTTCATGATCACCTTTGAAATTTGTAGCTATAACTTCAGTTTAGGATGTGGAAGAACAGGACAGTTCTGAGTACTGTTTCAGATCCTGGCAAACATCTTGGGAATAACAGATGAGCATCCAAAACCACCAGCTGAGGAAGTGGTAGAAATCCCATTTCTAGATCTCAAGAGTAGATTAAAAATAAATACAAAGAAAGAAGTCAGCTTTCCACAGAGATGCTGGAATAGGCCAGGTTTTGTTTCAGAGTCTCAACAGTTCAGGTCTCAAAAACTAATAGAACTCCAAATTTAATTCCTTAGATTAATATCCAGTCTTCAGACATACAGAGCTGGATGCTCATTGGTCTCCCATTCCTCAGGACACTGGTCATGTTTTTGTGAACCAAAACACATCTACTCCAGGCCCCCCTGATGGCACCACCTTACACAGAGCACTTTGCAAATGCAGGTACATGACCAGCAGCAGGGCTGGGCACTCATCCAGGAAAATAGATCCTTATTTAATCCCATGTGCCACTGAGTGTTTCTTTAACACAGGCAAATCTTGTTTTCATCTGCACAACATTTTAAAGACCAAACCTTTTTCATTGTTCTGCTGAAGAACATGCAAATCATATACACAATTCATGTCTTTCTTTTTTCTGCTTTCCCCATCAGTAGGTTTCTTTTTTTAAAAATCATATTTACTTGGATTAAAATAGATTTTTTCTTGTTGTAAGACCAGTTTTTCACATGACAACTCCCCAGCTTTAGTGTTTGGTAAGGCCAGCTCTTTCCACCTTTCTCTCTCATCCAACAGAGACTCAGGAAAAGCACAGCAATAATTCAAAACACAAATGGAATAATGTCCTCTTCTGGCCAGCTGTGTTGGGCTGATCCAGTCTGACCCACAAACAAGGCACCTCCCCAAGCAGCTTAAGACAAATTTACAAGAGACTGAGCAGAAATTCCACCCCAGTCTTCTCAGACCTGTGGAGATGCCCATCCTTCACTGCTGCCAGGTTTAACAGCTGAGACACAGCCCAGCAAGCTGTAATCCATCACAGGATTCCTCCAGTGCATTTAGAAAGGAAGATGGAAGAGAGCACTAGGATCAATGTTGAGAAGAGACCAGTTTCACCAGCACAAGAGTGATGAGCCACCACAGCATCCAGAAGGTATAAAGTTGTCAGAAGAACTGGATTATCTTTTAATTGTGGCCCTTGTGAGCATCTATCTGGAGACAAAGATGCAAAGTCATGACAGTTTGCAGCAGTGGTTTCTAAACATTTCCAACCACAAATTCTTCTCCCTGAGCAATGAACTCATTTTCATTTACTCTGCCAGGCTCTTTCCCCTGTTCTGAGAATTACTGGTCTAATGGGGGTGCACAACAGAACCCATCACAACTCATTTCTGGGATGCTGTACAACCTAAAAGTTCCAACCAGGCACAGGATGGTTTGACCTCACTTCTTCTGTGGAGATCAGAACCATAACTTAAATCAAATTCTGATGACAAGGTCCTGACCCAGGGTAGAACACATGAGAGTATGTGGGAGAGCAGCACAAATACTCATTGGAACATGGTTTCTCTTTTTAATATTTTATAATTTTTTAGCAGATTTTTGCTTCCCCTCGGCAACTGACCAATAAAGTCCAATATTAGTATCCTCCACTAAAAATTAAGACCTGAATTGTTTGCTGGGCACTGCAATTAAAGCAAGTCTAAGCAGATAGAGCAGCTCAGAGTGCTCTGCCTTTCCTGCAGCCATTTATTGACTGTGTCTGATTAAAAAAAAAAATAAAACCCCAAATGCAAATTTTACACATATGCAAACACCCCACATTGACACCAACTATCTGATTAGTATTTTAGATGCAGTAAAATCAAAAGGCAACTTCATACAAGTCTTTCAAACCTATTTCTCCCAAGTAAATCCAATGGCTCAGTAAGACTTTATAAACTTTCCTTTCTCTACCAAAGGAACGGGTTATTATTTCAATTAATAAAGAACATGTGGTAGAGATCCACATTTTTACCTTCAGAGAAGCAGGTGAGACTGTGGGAGGGCTGTGGAGCCATTTGGTTTCTTGTCAAGTATTTTCAAAGATGCTTGACCCAGGTGTGTTCAGCTTTGCTCAGAAGACCCAGAGGAGCCTGGCCTGGGAAAAGGGAGTGGCAGGAGCCACGGGCAGGCTGGTAGGACAAATTTTATGTTCTTATTTCACTTTACATCTACTGTCAGTGAGAAGACAGGAAAAAAATGGAAGCGCCAACAACCAAATTTTATGGAAGTTTATTGCTAAATATTACTTTTGAATTTTGTACTCACAGACAACACAATAATGGGGTGTGTTTATTGATGGAGGGGAGACTGAGCTCAGTTTAGCACTACAACAGACTGAGAGACATTGCAGTGATATGTCAGGAAGGCTTGGTAGAGACTAGACTTAAAAGCAAGCCTCACTAAATCTTAAAAATGGGATTGCTACATCAGCAGCTTGATGTATAGCTTCTATTGTTGTTCACAGATAATAGTTATTTTCTGTACCTATGAAGTGCTTTCTGTATTAAAGTACTCCTGCCATCATAAAACACTTGTGAAAATTAACAGCCAACTTCTCTTATGCACTGAATATTAATTGCTGTATGAACATTTCTTGCCACACAGCTTTCAAAACATCTTCTCTCCTAGGATATTTAATTTCATGTGGAAAGTAATTTTTCATCAGCCTACACAAATTAGTGAATGGAGAGGACATGGTGCATCTGACTGCCTGTCTGAACTCCAAGAAAGAGCTCTCCCCACTGTGAGTTACTGGGCTTGAAGTGAAACATTAATTATGGTTTTTATTTATAAACAGGAATTGATCAAAGGACAGATATGGAGTGGTAATGGTAGATGTCAGTGGGTTTATTAATAAATGTTAAAGCTGTGAGGCAAGTGCTGGACCCGGGTTTAGTTAAAATGAAACGTTTCATATATGTCACTGGAGTGAGCACTGACAATACTGTCAAGATGGAAAAGGTTAAAATACAGGTAGGAATATAGAGTGATCAGAATTAGAGTTACAGCAAGCATTGTAAGTGAAGGGGATTAATATAAAAAAGATGTTTGGGAGGAGAGAAAACTCTCGAAAGCAGCAACCCCAGAGACCCAGAGAACCAGTAGACAGTAACTCAGACACAGCCTTAAACTGGCCAAGACAGCAAGGTCACTGGCTGCTTATGGAATACATATATTAGCCAAATTAGTTATTCTTGTTTGTCACAGAGGACTTCACATCAAAACCAGTTCATACACTTCAACACATCTCAGGGCTAGAAAGGTTCAATGAGATTTCTGAGCACAGTCAACATTAATCATTCAAGAGCTGAAGTGCCTAAATTAGTATGAAAGATACTGCAGTAAATGCAGCTCGGCCAAATAATAATTAAATGACTACTGTGAAGAAAAGGAAAAAGACAGAACGACTGCACTGTACAAGTCCTTGGTTTGAGGAAGGGAGGCAGGACCCAGCAAAGGTGCCTCTGTCTGCTGCACCTCCTTCTGAACATTTCTCTATTGGATACAAGCTGAATTAAAACCTCTACTAGCTATTTTCTCTTTTTAGACTTAGCCCTAGAAACATTTATAAACAACACTAAGTCTTTGCTTCTACACATCCAAGTTGAGGTTGCTGCAAAAATGTTTCCAAGATCAGCTTTCTCCACCTCTACTGAAACTTTACAAGGGATCTATAAGGCTGCTCATAAAACACAATCTAAAAGTTCATACCTTATTTCCCTAGCAAAAGCAACTGAAATGATGCTCCATGCTATAAACTAATTAAGTTGTTGCTTCCTTTCACTTGAGTCAAATACTCAAACCTCTCATATTATTTTCATATTCTTCCTGCTTTGAACTGCTATCAGATAGCCCAAATAAAACATTTTGCTGGTCAAAACCTTAAAGAAAGAAAAGGGAAAAATATATCAGCTTTCTAAGTTTTTTTTTTTAAATATATAAAGACCCTGTCTTGTTCTTGATAGTATGCTTATAAATAATTAAAATACATGAACAGCAATAATAGCAAAATACTTTTCTTATAAGGCTTGAACTCAACTTTCTATCACCATGATGAGCCTCTATTTATCTTGCCTGTGGTAATACTTTATAATGATTACATAAAGAGGTCTATTTTAGGGAGGTTATATCTTTGATCTCTCTTTATATACGTAGAAATCACTTGCAGCTGACAGATCCATTACACTTACACATGATACTCTTTGCAAACAAAATACTTATGGAATCACTTTGTTTCCTGTAGAAAAGTGCTTTCCTGCTCCTCCCAGCACATATCATGGAGTCACAGAATGCTTTGGCTTGGAAGAGACCTTAAAGATCATCTCATTACACTCCCCTGCCATGGGCAGGGACACCTTCCACTATCCCAGGTTGCTCCAATCCCCATCCAGCCTGGCCTTGGACACTTCCAGGGATGGGGCAGCCACAGCTTCTCTGGGCAGCCTGTGCCAGGGCCTCCCCACCCTCTGGGTAACAAATTTCTTCCCAGTATCCCAACTAAACCTGTCCTCTGTCACTGTGGAAACATTCCCTCATGTCCTGTCACTCCATCTCTTGTCCGAAGTCCCTCTCCAGCTCTCCTGCAGCCCTCCTGTCCCCTTTATGCACTGGAAGAGGCTCTAAGGTCTCCCCAGAGCCTCTCCTTCTCCAGGCTGAACAGCCCAAACTCTCTCAGACTGAGTCAGAAATAATTGAAAACACACTGTAAAAACCAAAGAGGGCACTGATTCCTCAGGCAAACACATAGAATTCATCGCATAGATGTTTGCTATTTCGATTTTTCTTTTCGATTAACTGACACATAAACACATCAATTAAAAAAAAAAACTGCCTGCAAACAAGGCATTTGTAAGGCTGGTACAGTTTGTTGGAATTTTCTAGAAAGCAGAGAAAGTGAAAAAGGTGAAGGAGGCTTTTTTTAGTTGGCTTTATGGAGGAAGCACACAGCCAAGCCCTTTGAAGCACAGGACTTGTTCCCAGTACTGCTGAACCCATCTTGCCTCCAACATCACCTTTCCCATCATGTGCTTCACCCCCTCTTTCTGAGGCCTTGTCTTATGTAAGAACATTTAATTCTTCATGTATTCTCAGTCAACTGAAGAAATTCCAGGAATTACAGACAAAATACATTTCCAGATGTTTTTCCCTCAAAGTCTTCAGTAAATGCCTTAAATAGTTTGTGTTCATTATGTGCTTCACCTGGAAATAGTTAGTGATAGCTACTAGGCCACTAGGAAGACACACAGGGACAAAGCCAAGATGCCTTGATATCCTCTATCAAAATCTTCTATCAAATTTGACCTACATATTCTAAAGGAAGAACAAGGTCAAGACCACTGGGAAAAGAAGTTTCACAGGACCTGTGTACCAAGGAAGCAGTATCATCTCAGTTTCTCATCAACAAACTTGTCCATATCTAAGTGTCAGAAAAAAAAAAAAGTTCCTCTGCCTTGAACTTTGATTCCTGAACAAGACAGCTCTTATGGGTTTCTCAGAGTTTCAAAGGGTCCTGGAAATGCTGTGCTGTTTTATCTTTATTTATCCCACACAAAAGACATCCCCTGATTTAAGTCAGATTTAATCACGATATTAAATAGGGAGAACTGCTGTAAGGATAACACAGGCTTATTTACATTAGTCCCAGATTGATCCCAATGATCTGCAAGCAGTTTCCTCTGATTTGATGAACCATATTGACAAGATGGAATGAATGCTGCAAAGTACTTATTCATGTGCAAATAAATATGCATTTGCTACCAAGATTTGTCCAATATAAGCTCTGAACTCCAGAGACAGGGAAAATATGCGCCCCGCTGGGGTACACGCTCTCTGCTAGAGTGTGACTAAATCTACTCTGCTGGCAGACTAGATTTAATAACGTTCTTCTCCTTTCCAAGAATGTCATAAAGCTGCATTAACATCCTCAGGCAAAAGTCTCCACAAAAATGGAAAGGAATATTGTTTCTATTTTAGAGATGTGATAAAACCCCATAGCCAGCCACCTACATAGTAAGTACTTCCATTCATCTTGGTAGCTGAAAACCCAACATTCAGATCACTTCTAAGTTTAGAATAAAGTAGTATGGGAAGTTAAACACTTGAGCAAATTCAGGATTGCAATTACCTTAGTTAAAGTGCAATCCTGATTTATCACCTGATTCTTACTAGGAATCTTTCTGTCATCTTTCCAGAATGAATACAGATGACTGCACAGAAGGCTTAAGGCATATAGCAAACAATATGTACTACACGGATTTTGGAGAAGACGTCCTTTCATGCATATATCAAACCCTAAATGCTTCATTGAGAGACAAATCCACATCCAGTAGAATGGAAAAGAAACCACCAGAAAAAGGAAGGTAAAATATCATTTCAGCACAAGAAATCAAACAAGCAGACCCAAACTGCACTTTCCAAAATAATTTAAATTCATATTTATGATGCTGCTTTAGGTCTCTTTGCTAAACTATCTGAAAAACAGACCACAGAGTTCATGCATAGAAACTTTAGGCAAAGCTCTGGTTTTATTGTTAATGTGGAATATGAAACAACAACTCATTGTTCATGACCAGATACTATGACAATGAGCAAATTGAAAATAGGCTCAGCACTGGCATCTACAGCAGCCAGAACTGGGCACGTTACCAGCACTTGCTGTACAAGTGCTGCCTTACAGTTGTACTAACACTTAATCCTTACCTCTTTCACTTCTCTTTTACAAAGCCTAAGTGTGAAATGGCACTAAATGCAGTGTGAAAACACAGTAATTCCCAGTTGCCTTATTAAAACATTGACAAGGTTGCAGTGAGATGTGCTGGAGAGGCAGCTCTGCAATGTTTTTATCATGTGGTGGAAGGAAACTTTGTCTAGAAAGTGAGTTCATTGAGATGATAGTTTCATATTTCTTCTGACTGATTACCTGTTCAATAAATAAATATATTCCCATTTTAAATAAACATGAAATTTGTAGATTCCTTCATTATTACTTAATCTCCACCAATAAAAGCTTTTCTGTAAAGGAAGGGCACAGCACTGGGCAGAGATTCACCAAAGTCTTTCCAAATGCTATAATGTCATAGTGGCAGCACAAACTACCCATAAAAGCACTTAAGCTGCCAGTACCCAGAACAGCACATAAAATCCGGGAAACTTATGGGAATTACACTGGTACTTACAGAAAAGCTAAGTACACAGACAAATTCCTAACAACATCAGAAAGCTCCATCACTGTCACCAAGCTGGACACATCATGGGCAGGGCCAGTGTTTAGGTGACACTGTACAAACACGAATAATCCACTTGAGTGACATCTTAATTAATGGCTCTTGAATTGCTGGGGAATACATGAATTTCTCAGATACTTTAGAATTGTTAAGTAATGTGGTGAATCCATTACAACAACCTGCCTGAAGTTCCTGCAAGTCTTTGGAAAGTTCCTGTAAGTCTTTCTGGTTACTGCTGTGATCTTTGATGCCGCACTGTCCCCGACACCCTTGGCAGACAGCAGCACAGAGGCAGGGCCATGGCATTGCTGGGAAGCTGGAAGATGCTGTTCTTAGCAGAAAAGGAAGATGGTGAAACGGGTGAAATCAGGAAAAATGCTGGAGCTGATTTCAAGCTGCAGCTGCAGAGCAGCTGCATCTGCATCTGGTCTCCTGTCTCCTCCATCCAGACCTGGACCTGACTCCTGGGCTTCCTGGCTTGGCCCTGGAGCTGTCTCCAGGCTGTGGATTTCCTGGGCTGTGTGTGATGCCGAGCAGTGCCTCTGGACCCACTCCTGTGTGCTTTGCATCACCTGCTCCAGGTGCAGCCACTGGCCACCTCTGCACCCTCTGGCCTCTGGAGCATGACCCCTCATCAAGAGGAACCTGAAATCCTCACAAATCTTCCTGAAATGTTGCTGCTGAGCCCAAAGCAAACCCAGGGAAGGCATGTTGGGATGGTGATGTGACACAGCAGTCCTTCTTCCATGACTAAGGGCTGACAGATGTTCTCTGCTCCTCCAAAGTGATCTCATTGGAGTAACACTGCAAACCCTGGGAGGTGACATTAAACACGACCTGTGCTGCTCCTGGAACAAAGAGCCCTTAACTGGAATTCCCATTCTTACTAACAGCAGCATGATTCTAATGTGAGGATGAAAAGGTCTGTGCTCCTGGTGGTCCTCAGGTTTGTGTGAGAGGCAAAGACCACCATTTCCCAAAACATTTACTACCAAGATCGTAGAAATTAAAAAAGGCTTTTATCATAACTGACTATGATTTTGTTGTTTTAATTCTTCAGACAAATTTGGAAGAAAAGTTCTGCTCTATTAAGACTTGTATAATCCTTTTTGATCCTGGCCTTGTCACCCATCCTGACCCACCCAGCTTTCCAGGGAAGAAAGCAATTGACAGTAGGGACATCTTCCCCATGAGAACAGGGGTGCGGGAACCTTAAACTGTGCAGTTTTCTTGAGAAGCAGCATCAACATGGGCACATATTATCAAGTTATCCATGTGCCAATACCAAGATGAATCCAAATTTTTTATCTTTTTATTTTACATGTGGTGTTTGGCAACAAAGACGGAGATCCTGCTCTAAACTTGTATTCCAAAATGGATTTTGAGTTGTAAGGCACGCTTGGACAGTGGGAAAACTTGGTGACAGCTGTGATTCCTTCAGTCTGTTTTGGCTTCTAGCACAAATGTTTAACCTTTCCCTGTGACCAAAGGGGACAGCAGAAAGCCCTTGCCCAGACAAACATGGTCTAGATATAGAACATGAAAAATTCAGATGCGTCTCTGAGATAAGATTAAATCTACAAATTTATTTGAAAACTAGATTCCTTATTCAAAGGATAGTTCATAAATGCCTTCAAGAATAATGATTCAATGCCATGCACATGGAATTAACAACACAAATCCATTGCTCATTTGTGGCAATTTCACGGTGAACAGAGATGAAATGTCTTCCAAACCAAAGAAAGGATTTTTCTAAGATTAAAAGTAATATGTAGCTTTAAGTGGGTTAATGTTTATGTTAGACCAGTGTAGCAAATCTAAATACACAAAGAAATGTAACTCAAGCTTTGGAGAAAACTGTAATTAAAAAATGAATTAAAATCAAATTAATCTTTGTCCTGTCCCAGTGTAATGATTTAATTGCAATTATGAAATCTGTAGCAGAAAATAATTTAAATGAAGAATAAATTACACATATAACTGAACAAAGGCAGAGAAAGCTAAAGGAGAAATACAGCAACTCAACAATAAAAGTGCTTTGCTTGAGGTCTATGCTTATTATTTGCATTAGAGGTACTTGGGAGTCATATGCATAGCAGAAGAAAACAATTTTAGAGCAAACTTGTGAAGTTTTGAATGAAGTAGACTGGCATCTGGGAAAGGATATTTCCATAAACAAATGTTGACACGTGACAGATGGATACAAGGGCTATTTGAGGACTACTGTATGCATTCATGCTTTTCATACCACATTTCTCTTTACAGGCTTCCTAGCAACAGAATTTCTAACTAAATCCCTCAGAAGCCACATGCTCTCTGAAGGACTCACTACCCTCCCCCTAAGAGCATTTGTGGGGGGAATTCAAGAAAGTCATTCAAGAAAAGTATTAAACAAATGCTCCTCCTGGTTAGCAGAGAAGTACATGAACGATCTGAGCTTGTTGAGCTGGAAAATTTTTAAAAATATCTTTCAGACAGGATTTGTTCCAACCCTGCCTCATTTTGTTTTATTAAAGCTGAGCCCTAGAAACATTTCCATTACCTGTGAGAGGACAAACCACATGTCCAAACCATGGACCAAAAAAACCAAAAACATGGTGAAAGTGTGATTCCTCCAGGGTTTTATAGGGGCAATTCATGCTCTGAGGGCGTAAGCCAGGTAAGCACTGGCAGCAATGCTGAAAGCTGTGAGCACCTGTAGCTGTAAGCTCCTTGTTGGCCTCTGTTTCAGCTTTTATAGTTCCTCTGTCTGTCAGCAGTGCTGGAGATATTGTCTGAGAATATTGGCTCAAACATCACGAGGCTCAAGACCTTAAAGTGAAGCAGCCCTGGAGGACAGGGCAAAGGGGAATGCCCAGGGACTGTGGAGCAGTAAATTTAAAATAATCAAACCACACAAGGTCTTCAAGGCATTAGACTACACATTTCCCCAAATGATAAGCATACATTGCTTCTCTGCAACTGAAAAACAAAATGCTGTAGAAAAATCACTGGAGGATGATGGTAACTTCCTTCATTTGCCAAAGGAAGAGTGAAAAATAAAAAGCCAAACCATTCTGCTACAGTCCAGTATTTCTGCAAATTTTTTCCTAAATTTCAGAATGAAAGATGTCAGAATTGCACTGGAGATGATCCTAGTAAGGTTTCACCCTGACTCCATCTCACATTTTTAACACATTGCAGCAGATATAGCACTTGAAGCCGTTAATTCAACCCAGAAAGAATAATTGAGAGTGTCCAGGACAATGAAAACAAGATAGGAGAAAAAAGAGTATTATCATTAAATGCATTTTTTTTATCCGTAGCCATGAACATACTGAGTTGTTGCCTTGGGGTATGTTTATTAATATATTTATCTTTTTTTCTTTTTTAAATTGAAGCCAAGTAGGTTTTTTATGGCTTCTCAACACACATAGCTGGAATAAGGAGACAGTAGATATGAAACACATCCAAGTTAAAATCATGGTCTGCCATTAATTCACTAACAGAGAGCTACATGATTTCCCAAAGATCAAAGCATGCATTTTTAAGCCACAGAGTGTGAATTTATCAAGAATTAATCTTCTTTCACTGACATATGATAAGGATCCTTTCATGATTTACCCATGCATCACATATGTGAACTTGCTCAAGTGCCAAATACTCCTATTACCTCACCATGTACTTCCCTAAAAATCTTGACGACACAAAGATGTTCCTCATAATTTCCTCACATGTGTTTCAGGCATCTCTCCACCTTCTATTTTAACAAAGACATTATTTCAGAAGGCTCAAATGCCTTATTTAATTGTCCAATTTACACTGAAAACTTCTTATTTGCCATACAGCAATTTGTCTGGAGATTAAAACCCTTCAAATGGATAATTAGTGCTGTGCTTGCTCTTATTTCCACTCTGGACATGCTTTCTACAGAGTCAGGGCAATGCTTGATCCCACTGCCAGTTCCAAAGCCCTTTCTTGGCACATTCCTTTTATTTTAATACATACACCAAGAACCCACAGGCTGCCGGTTTCTCTCAGAAGACACAGGGATCAAAGAGAATACTCTTTTCCTTCTAATCAATACTAACACACAGAAAATGTTATGCTAAAGCCTATATTGAGTGTAGTCTTTTCAAATATTGTCAGCAAAATGTGGAAATAGAAATCCCTGGAGGCAGCACGGACATGGATGGATGTGGCAGCACAGCACACCTGGGACCATTCATTTACCTGAGTCCTGGCTATTACCTCAAACACCCCATTTACTTACATTAGAGCCAGCTCAGTTTTTATGCTCTAGTTTTGATAATTCATGTACTGGTTTTGATATATTATTGGGCATGTTTTCTTTTTCCTTTTTTTGCCATGGATTTGGCCATGTCCTTTTACCGCTGTGGGACTTTTTGCTGTATATTCATTACAATATGGGTCATAATTTTTAGAGAATCTATTACTCTATAGTTCACTGAGACATTTCTTAACCCCTGTCACAAGGAAAACCGTAAGTTTTTGCATTTAAAAGATGCAAAAAACCTCACAAATTTCTGGAATAATTTATTTGATTTATGTCACTTTGTGCTTTTAAATCACAGTGCTGATGACAGATGCATTCCCCTCCGGAATGCTGACTGGGCTCGTGACACAGAGGATTTTCATCTCAGACGTCCAACACCACAGCATTTACAAAACTTAAGACATCTCCATCCATGGTCACTCCCCTGGCAGACACCTCCAGCTATGTCAAGTCTCTCTGCAGTGATGTTTAACTTCTCCTTGGGCTTTTATTATATAAAAACAACTTTCAGTGAAGATGTATTTGGCTACTTTACCACTGGGAAAGGAAAGCAATAAGGAACGGTGCGTTCTTGACTGCTGCATACCTTCAGGGATCAGGTTTATAAGAACCACGAATTAAATGGAACAGATAAATGAAAATCCATCTGCTGTTGGGAAAACCAAGCCTCACAGCCCTGAATCCCCCAAAAGAAACTGTACAAATTTGTCTTCCGAATTAACATCAAAGGTTGTGGGGAACAGACAAGTATGAAATGAAAATATGAATATATCACTGACTTTACCATGGTTCTACCTGGTGAACTTTCGGGGGAAAGGAACTCTGATTTATTTTGCTGAATAGTAGGGCATATAATGATGCTGTTTGGGTTTTGCCTTTTTTCCTTTTATATGCACTCTGTGTTCTCCACACATACATCTGTAGCTCGGTAGCCTATTGTATTAGCAGCTAGTTTTCCCAGTATTTTTCCATGGTCTTTCCCTAAGCAGAAAGACAAAACAAATTCCAGAGCTCCAAGCCCCAGGAGGTCCAAGGCCCTGCACTATCTTGGTTCTTCCTGGGAGCTAAGGCTGAGAACAACTCTTGGAGATACATTCTCATGGACAAAGTGCAACTAGTGCTGAAAGGGGGTTCCAGAGAAGGGGCTTGACCTAGGGGGGTTTGCATCACCACTTGTCCTCCTAATTGGTGCTTTTTATCAATAATGGTAATTTCCCAAAACCTATAAAAATGTACTCCCCCTGGGGGGGTGGGGGAGGTGGCCTTTTGTGAACATCTTTCCATAGCTACTCCTGAAGGCCTTCATTAAAGATCCCCTTTTATATTACCTCCTTACTAAAATTATCTCGAGTTTCATTTCCAGGTTGGGCAAAAGGCAACAAAAGCAGTCAAAAAAAACTCCAGTATGTCCCCAAGCAGAACTTCAAAGCCGTTAAATCAGTGGTTTAGTTTTGAGTGATTAAAGGAAAACACATGAAATAAAATGTATTTGATGTAGTACTAATAACAACTGCAAGTACCTGGATGGTGAAATTCAGCTTACTGGCAAACATATTTGAAAAGCTATTCAAATCTACTTACCTATGTTTATCACAACATTCTGAACTAAAATTTCAATCCCTAATTTAATTTTGTTGAGGAAGAAATCAAGTCACAGTTCAATGGCTCTTTCAAGGCCACTGAAAAGGCCTCAGTGAGAAGCTCCTATTTACATCTCCCCTCACTGGATAACCCATCTTCCTTAGTACACAGCTCAGTAAAGTGCTTCATTTAATCCCCTTCTCATTCAAAATATCAGAAGCTGAAACTTTGCTCTTTGTTTTGTGTTAAAGATTAGTACCTTTGTTTTTGCTCTCTCTGAGAGAAATCCCAATTATGCTGCATTTCCCAACATCACACATGAAACTGCATTTTCTTACTGTATTCCTTTACTAGTTTCCTTTAAGCTGAACTTAAATTTTACAGCTTGGCTGTGAAAAATGTAACTGGAATAATTTCTTCCTGAGGTGACAATTGGAAAAGAAGAAAAAATTACAGAAGAGGCTCATGGACATTTAATTGACTATCATGACAATTATATTACCCCAGAGATACTCATCTGAAGAACAGGTCCTGGCAATAAGACATTAAAACAACTATATTTTCTATGTCTTGGGTATCTTTCATCAGAGGTTCTCAGTGCATCTACAGTCATTCATTAATTAAACTGTAAGAGCTCCCAGTGTCATCAAGCAATTACTGCTTATCTCCCCTTGGTAAATACCAAATCAGGGACAGGGACAGTTAATTTCCAGGAAGATTTTCAATATGTCTTTCTCAACTGACATTACTTTTATAAATGAATTATGTTTCCTAGGTGGGTATTTGAGGTACTGATGAGTTGTATGTGAGGCACAAGCTGGTGCACACAAATGATTGAACATCCGAGGCAGCTCAGAGCCAAAGGCACTGCAGAGAAGTGAACCAAAGGAGTCCCAAGATAAATCTACCCCTCCCTAGCTCATAAAATGCACAACAGCCCAAGGTCCAAAGTTCCTTTACAAGGAAAGCTGCAATAATGGTTGAAACTCATAATTTCATTGATTTACACGACAGGTTACATCCTTACGTACATTTTTTGGCTTCCGTGTACAATGCTTTCCCCAGGTTTTTGGTCACAGTTTTCATCCTTTTTGGACCCAAATGCAAGCCTGTCATAAGATCTTCTAGCAGCAGTAATGTCACACCCATCTCTCTTGTAGGATCCAAATGCACTTCTAACACCAATGATATAAAGTCCCCCTTCCTTCAAACAAACCCAGGACATGAATTCTCCTCCTGTTTGCTAACATTCATCTTTGTACAGTATTTTAGATGCAGATTTTAGATTTTAGATTTTACTTATTATGCTTTTAATGTCCAAGAATTCTGAAGCCTTTGTAAAAGCCTTATGGTTTAAATAAGAATGTATTTATTACTTCAGTTTACCTTTAATTAAACCTTTGCCACAAGTCAGAATTAAAAAGAGAAGACTGCCTTCCTCTGTCAAGTAGGTGTTTTAATCACCCTGAATGAGCAGAAGTATTTCTTTGGGGCAGATAAGTACTCTAAACTTTGAGAGGTTCCAGGGCACAGTGGTGTGCATATAATGTAACAGCCTTTTCCATTCAGGAAGCTGAGATTCGTATCTACATAGGACAGCAAAATTAATTTGATGGCCTCAGTATAGACCTCTTGGACCTAATCAACATTCCAAACCTCTCTCAGAAACAGTACTTGAGTAGTTTCTTAAATGAGAACCCAAACGAAATAACTCTGTAAAGCCTGAGGTGACAAAGCTCAAAGGGAAGAGTCATTTCGGCTCATGATTATGTTTTCTATAGAAGAGGGAACAGAAATGCATATTAATGAGAATGAAGGGTTTGCAGAGAGAGATGACCTCTTCTTAAAAACTTTATCTCCTTTATATCATTAGATATCGAAAAGAGTCAGGCCACCCCTTTTGCACTGTGGTACTATTTGCTCCAACTTTTCACCACCTACTTCCAGACAGTAGTGAAGACAGAGAAACTCAAATTCTGTTTCATCTTCAGTGCTTAAAAGATACTGTGGATTAAGATATTTTACCAGCACTAAGCAATGCATGACTGAAAGATGAGTTCCATAAACATCATCCCTCAGCAGCTCCAGAGCAGATCTAAAGCCATTGGTACAATATGATACCTCAGCCTCTACCTGCCTCTTTATGGAGCCCTTTGAGTGGTACAGATAATGAAAAAAAAAGTATAAAACATGTTCCTACTCACAATTCTAATCAAATGAAACTATTAAATCAGGGAGATCATTCCCCTTGTTTTAGGCCAAGAGAAATCATGGGTGTAAGTAAGACTTAATGAAAATGAAGTTTCTTAGAAACATAAAGAAACCTAACCAAATCCCATGTTAATTCTAATTCTCCTTGCAGTTTTTAAAGAGGACATCTGAGAAATTTCACTTGTGTAAGTTTGACGCCAAGCAATCATCAGCTGTGTAATTAACGGAGCAAAAGTGATAACTTAGCAGAGCCCAAGTAAATCAGCGAGGTGATCTTGTCTAACCCTTCAGCCTTAAGCAGTCACTTGGCACATGCATGGGATGAGGCCTTTTTCCCATTTTTCATACAGAACAGGATTGCCTCCTATCAGCAGAAACGAACATTCCTCCATCCTTTAAAAACACTTCACTTCGTGTTTCTCTGTTCTGTGTGAGCACACTATAAACTCCAACAGCAAGGCAACAATCTCTGCTCCTGTAAAATAAACAGCAGGAAGCTTCCTAGCTTCACACATTCAACAGCAACAAATTTATTTTAGTCCAGCAGACCAAAGACACATTCCTGCTAAAGCGACACTCGCTCCCAAAACAGCAAAGCCATTTTCAACACTGCTGACTCCTATTTTGAGCTGCATGGCATCAAACTGCATTATGTGGGGAAGGAGCCTACAGAAAGCAAGGCAGGAAGCTGGTCTCTAGGGCATCAACACCTCCTTTTTCATGGACCTCCCTAATGAAGAGTGTGGGCACATATGTGAAGGCAGCATGAGAACTCACTGTGTTACAGGCTTGCTGTGAGCCAGACATCTGAGCTACTTGAAAGTCCCAGCAAGTCTTTGTCTGAGAAAACAAGTAAATAGCTCTTTTTATTTGGCTTTTATTGGAATAATTGATGTTGCTATAGAGAACACAGTCATAAATTCGATCATCATTCCCTCAGAAAACCAAAACAATCTTTCTAAGGAACAGTCTCAATGCAAGCACCGTAATTTAGCAGATAGATTAAACACAACCATAACTGCACAGAGAATTTACCTTGCAAATTAAGAACCTACAGGTCTAAATCTATATATTTAAAATGGTACACAATGCTACCTTTCCTCAAAGGCAGATCCAAATATCAAGTGAAAACAGAATTTTCAGATATCATACACTTCAAACATTGACTTTTGACAGTTTGTACTTGCACAGGAGAAAATCATCCCAAAGAACCGAGGTTCCAATTAAATCTCAAACTTTTTTATCTGAGAATTTGGTGGCCAAAAAACTCTTTCAACTATGGGCACAGTAACAGAAAGGATTCAGGATACATTTTTTTTTTCTACCCAAAATAACTTTCAGCAGATTCTCTCAAAACTGTCTTGTTATCCATCCTTTTGAGCACAGATGCCAGTGACTCCATGGGGGGGAGTTGGGAAAGCACCCTTAGAGACACTTCTTGCCCTTTTCTTGCCCTTGCTTGCTTGAGCTCTGTCTTGGCAATCACTTGCTGCTCTCTGAGTGGTGGATGAAGTTCACAGTTCAGACAAAGGCAGCTTGCTCAGGGCATTCTCCACTGGGGAAACCATCCACAAGTCCACTTACACTCTCTTTTCTCCTCCTGATAGCAATTCATTAAAAAAAAAATTAAAAGTACTCTAGGCTGCAAGGTAGATTTGAACCCATTATTATCCAAAAGACAAAACCTCAACTGGAGCTTTCAGCTTTCTTTAAAGGGTTCTTTAAAATCCCTTCTCTCAAGATGGAAAGATGTAACAATTTTCCCACCAATATGTCTCAGAAATGTCAAATTTCACTCGTCTGTACATCCTCTGTCAGACGGCATCTGTGGTTTCAGTACATGAAACATCAGTAATGTAATTTTATGGAAGTTCACGTTTGTGGAAATCAGATGCTGAATTGCACACAAGACTCATCTAGACCAGCACTCTGCACCAGCCTCTGCACCAGGTACTCCAGGAGGAAAGGAAAAAGCTTCATCCTCTGGTACAGTGGAAGGGCTAGAGACAAAAACAGAGCAACAAACTCTTTTACTTCTTCTGCTTTGGTCCCAAAAAACCTAGCATTTAAAAAAAACCCTTGAATTTTCCAACAGAGGCTGGAAAATGGTACAAAACTTTTTTGGAAGTTTCTTCATAAAACACCAATGAACTAGGAAGTGAGTACCATTTTTTAAATAAAAGTAACTTTCTCCATTTCCCACAGGTTTCTCAGTTTTCTGAAATGCCACTCAGGTCAGCATAAAGTGTTTAAATGAACGTTCCTCTGCACCAAGGCATTCCTTCCTAAACAGCAGGGAGAAACTGGCAAAATCACCCCCTCAGCATGCCAGTGGCACAAAACAGGATTTTTATGGGTCTGCAGACAAGATCAGACAGGAAGAAATAAATTCTCCCTGGATGAGCCAATGGGAATTGCGTGTCAGCACTTCATGAGGAATCAAATTTCCTTCATTTACTACAAATCACATTATATTCCAGGAATTCCTATATGAAATAGTCATTCCTCAGGCAAGGTCTCCATTTACTCTTGCCTGAGGTAGACTCTGAGTCAGATCTTCAGAGCCGGGCTCCTGGGTGTTGGTGACACACTGGCAGGGGGAAAAGCTTCTGCCAGCCACTATGTCACACGCTGATGGAGGGCAGATCCCCTTAATTTCAACAGGAACATGGCCTGGGCCCATCACTTCTGCCTTTTAGAACCAAAATGCATAAATAAGTATCTCAGGGAGTTCCTTAATTGGCAGCTTTCTCTGAAGAGAGATCTGTTAGCAAAGTATTCTTGGTAAAAACTCTCAAATCTCTTCACCCTTAAAGGGCAGAAAATCGAGTTTGCAGCTCCAGTCTAGCCTGCTTCCAAAATTTGAACATCTGCAAACTTTAAATCCCCTTTTTACTACAAACTCAAAACAGGCTTAACCAGGAAAGAGTTTGTACTGATTATTGAAGCCAAACAGTACTAAAAAAATATTAAAACCTGAAATACTAATTATTAATATACCCCTTCCTGAGACAAGAGTGCTTTGTAAGAACATGAGCAAAAATATGAGTGACATCCAAAAAATTACAATTCTGCTTCACATTTTGGGATTTTGATTTGTCAACAAGGGCCTGTGACTTTAACAGGTGATTCAAAACCCAGGAAAATACCAAAACAATAACTGTGTTTCCTGGGGAACTCACCCAAAGTTAAGACATTTATAATTTCTGCATATTAATGAAACAAACAAGACAATCTCATCTATTTTTCAAGGTGTTAGAAAGAAAACAAACAAAAATTCTCCACTGCCTTTAGCTTTCCTTAGTCTAGCCAACAATCATGTTAGATACCTTTTCACTTTACAGTTAACCCTTGAAAGGGAACACTAGGTAAAGATTTATAAAGACTTACCTACTGGTAACAACTATGAATATTCAAGAGCCTTTCCTTTCCTTTCCTTTCCTTTCCTTTCCTTTCCTTTCCTTTCCTTTCCTTTCCTTTCCCCTTTCCTTTCCCCTTTCCTTTCCCCTTTCCTTTCCCCTTTCCTTTCTCCTTTCCTTTCCTGTCCTTTCCTTCTACAATAAATCATTGGGGGTCAAAATCAAACAGATGCTGAGGATCATCAATTAACCAGAATCACCAAAGACTGTGGAATCAAAGGATATGCACCAATCTCCTCGAGGGGAGGTGCTTTGTGCCATGTTCTGATATTTATACCCTTAAGAAGCAAAGCTGAAGAGTGATGGAGTGTGAAGGCTCGAGGGGAAAATGGACATCTGCTCTTTTTCACATGACTATTAATGGTCAGAATGTTTGGGGCTGTGTGCAGGAAGTGTTCATACAGAATGTCCAAGGCTTAGAAAGAACATTATCTGGCACAGAAACACACTTCTGGTAACAGAAACCAAATTTTACTAGAAAAAACCCCCTCAATAGAACCTTAAATATAATGTGATGGAAGGCAAAGATAATTTCTGAAAAATTATTTCCCAGTGGCTTCCACCAGAGAAAGGAAAGCAAGATAACTTAAAACAGAGCATGCAGACCTGCCTTTGCTCTAGTCCTGTGGAAGAAAGACACACATTATCCTCAAATTCACTTTCACTTATTTTCTGTAAGTTCTAATTACCACCAGTACTTTAATTACTGCATTTTGCAGAAGACCCATACAATAACCATTGTAAAAAGTCATTAAAGCTAATGAAAAATTCAATTCCAATGACTTCACTAGGTTGGCTTCCAAATTCAGCTTTTAGAGTCTTGGAATAAAAAACTTAGACAGTATACATCGTTAAATAATTGAATGTCATATAAATGTCCTCTTTTAGTCATCATTCATTTAATTATCTCCACTGTTGAAATAATGCAATAAGCCCAAGCTGATCTGTATGACTTAGCACTTCCAAACCCAGATCTAAGAATACAAAACCAGTTATAGTATTTTTCCTCCAGAAAGTTCAATTTCAATTTAAGTGTATATCTTCTAATATATATGATTATTAGCTCCTACTGTTGGGTTCACCATTCAGCTCAGACTATAAGAGAAATATATATTTACATATATAAAAAAATTTTAAGAGGGTAAGAACTGCTGAAATCAATGAGGGGTTGAAATAAAGAAGAAGATGCTGAAAGTCAGATCAAGCACTACTTTTTTTTCTCTGTATCTCTACAAAGAGATTATTTTCCCTTTTCCAGTAACTTGTCAACCTTTTGTCCCTGGAGTGTAGTTGGTATTTCTTGTTTAAAACTCCATGGTAGCAAACTGATCACGGTTAGCCCAGATGTGGGATTTGAAGGTAGAAATACTGCTATAAATTTTTTTGAAGCGTATGTGTATTAGAAGTCCATATTGGAGTTTGTAACATAGTGGTATCTGAGGTATTCTTAGAATGGATGACACAATGTGCAGAAAACATAGTATTTTGTGTTCTACTGACTAGTACAGATCAGTAAATGTGTATTTTATTATGATTTATTGGTCAGTAATAATTTTCCCATTTAATATAATTTCAAGTAGCAGTATCTCTATATTACATCCATATACCAAAATATTTCAAACTACACTTACAGGAACTCACAAATATGATATATTTACATGTGTGTGCCACTGCTACAGGTTTCTGGCTGCAAAAGAGAGATGCCACATGTGAAACAGAGATACTGTTCCTCAAGGCTGTAAAGTCACTTTTATTCACATTAAAAATAATCATGCACATTAAAAATACTTGTGCTGGCTACCAGGAAGAATCCTCAAGCTTTTCCTGTCCAAAAGGGACATTTCTGCTTCTTACAGGTTGTCCACTTGCAACAAAAGAAACCTGTGACTTACATCACTGCCTTTAGGTATTTAATATTCCAGCTTCATTCACCTCATTCTCTGAATTGTTTTCAGCAACTATAAAATGCAGAATATCAACAATTTTTTAAGGACAGCAGGTTCACTGGTAGCATGGAATCAATAATCAACCAAGAGTCTGACCCTTTCTGACATTCTTCCAATATTGTACTACCTCCAGTGAGGGATGAGTGAAAAAAAATCTAAAAAAATCCTACATCCTTCTCTTTGATCACTGAAGACTTGTATAGAAGATCTCAATTTAGAAAGAAAATAAAACAGAACAAATAAACCAAATCTGTACAAAAGGTCTTGAAATACAATAGGCACAATTCTTGCCATCAATAAGCATGGACTTCTCTAACCTTCTGTGGAGAACTCAGCCTGTGGCATTAAGCTTGCACTGGGAAAAAAATGCAAATTTTAGCATTCTTATTTTCAATCTAAGTCACGCAATGGGATGAACCATCTGCCTGAGAGTGGAGCAGAAAAGCTTATCACTTTGAAAAATCATTACCTAGGTGTGCTGGTTACAATGATTTCCCTCCAACATTACTGGGTAATGAGGAGAACAACTGAACTTCACCTTCTTGTCATGATGGAGCAGCGACTGCTCCTGCCAGTCTGCCTACTACACACAAAGGATTTAGGGCATGAGGAGTATTACCAAAACATCCCAGAATCCAGAAAGCAATCACAGCCCTGAGGAGAGCTGACACCGAGGATGGCTGAGCTCACCCAGAGATCTCACTGTCACTTCCACAGGCTGCACCATCTCTAGCACACCCACCTGCCTGGCCCCAGCTCAGGGAGGAAACACTTCCTCAGAACTTGCAGTGTGACCTCCACAACACGTCCAAGAGAACCCTCCAATGTGTCTGTGTTCACATGGGAACAACTTCTAGAAAAACACCAGGTGCTGAGGGCTGGTAAATCCAAACGCTCCCTGTGAGTGCCCCTGTGATTACTGAGTTGTTCTCTCTGGTTGGAAAAGTGACCTGGTTCAAGTCTGAAGTCCAGCTTCAGCCTCTGGTTTGGTGGATCATTTCTTCGCCACCACAAGGTCTTTTTTTCTCCAATTTTCCCATTTCATTCCTTGAAAAAGATATGCACAGATTGTAACCAACAGCCCAGATCCTTGTCTTCCTACAACGAAATACACTGAGCTCCCTCCCAAGCTTTTAACACATTTTTTTAGTCATCTGAGCATTTCTGAACCTCATTCAATTTTTCAAAACTATTGCTATTTTTCTTTATATCAACAAGCTAGATGTGACTATGATGGTCTAAAGATGTAAGTACATCAACATCTGCTTGTGTTGAGAACCCATATAGCTTTAACATAACATTTTAAAATCTTTATTATGAAAATATTACTTGACAAAAATGGAAACATAAAAATAACCTACAACTGAAAATGTGCAAAGAGTATATATAAAATGGATATCTATATAGATAGATATATATATTTAGATTACCATATTCAGGTTTTATCCAGATTTCCATAATGCTGTTACATAAGATAACTGGAAAAAGACTGAATTTAATGTACTATACATGATGTCTGCTGCCTTTAACAATGAAATCTTGCTGGTTAACATTTTCTCAAAGGTTTCTTTGTAAGGAATAGGGCCAGCTCAGAGAAGAGAATGGGCATAGACAATCTCAGCCTGGAAAACTGAAAACATGGACAGTGAGGTAAATCTCTAAGAAATAATAAGTCTTCCTTTGCATGCAAACACCTAAGAAAAATAAAAATGTCCACAGTCTGTCATAACAAATTTATAGATAATTCTAATTGTGGGCTGGCAAAGGATAGCTGGTTGAAAGACACACATCAAAAACATGCAACCAAGGCATGTGTGACACACCATATGGGTGTAGACAGCCTGCAAAACCTGCATCATTCCTTGATGCAAATTTCTTTCAAATCTAAAACATTTCTGACATCAAAGTATTTGTCCTGCCTTAATGGTAATTTCAAGTGATGAGCTTACAACATGGCTACAACAGTACAGTAGGAATCAATTGGAACCTTTTAAGTGTACATTTTGCAGGAGTCATAAGTAACTCTGGTTATCAGTCTCATAAGCAGCTCTAAATTCAGTGATATCTGAAAAATGCTTCAGGTAACCAACAAGCTAAGTGAAAATATTTCTGTTTTATAGAGTTAGTTGCCCCCGGATTTGAAAATGAGCATTTGGGTGCAGTGAAATGAAAGAGGCAATTGGAAACCAATTAGCTGGACTGAAAATGGAAATGGTTTCAGCCCCATATCTGCAAACTGCAGTGAGACTTGCATCAGTGTTCTTATGGTATCTTGTGCTTTGAATTGGGCTTCATGAGATGAAGAGCTGCAAACGCTCCCTGGTTTGGTAGAACTGGAGTATTTTGATATTTAGCAACAATGGCAGTGACACAACCACCACCCATGGTTTGGGTTATTTGCATTCTTGAATTTATAGCTGTTTAGGCAGGTGGGATTTTGCCTATTTAGAGATATTAAATTCAGACTGGGTGTTTTCACCCAAGGCTGTTCCTCCAAACTGTTAGAAATTAATTCACCAATGGCATTTACCACACCTAACACAGTCAGAGTCGGGACACTAAAGAAAGCCTTCCTGGGCTTCCCACTTCCCTGGAATGGGCATTTGGAAAGCAGATATTTGGTCACAGTTGGGTTTAATACATTGTGTTATGGAGCAGCACGTGAAACACAATTATTTTTTTGGAGCTGCAGAGATCTGTTAATGAGACATGGCAATGTGGCCTGCTTGCTCTCACTGAATAAACTTCGCTGTAATGGTAACTGGTGAGTGATTTTCCACTCTTATGAGCTTTATCTCTTACTCTCTCCTATCCTGTTGAGGTAGAGGAGCAATTCAGTGCCTGGGGGGCCATCGGGCAGCTGGTTAAGGTCGACCCACTACACACCTCCCCCAGGAAATAACTGCTCGTGTGCTAGATAAATTTAATTCTGTGTGTACATCCCTTCCACACACATCTAGAGTTCCAGTGTCACAGACTTCATACTGAATGCACATGGTATTCCTCAGAGACTATCATGTGGCTACAGCCAGACAGAAATACTCCATATGGTGTTGCTACCGTACCTATAAAAAGTCTCTAACGAATTCTGACTTCATCCCGCCACATAAGAAGTATGGAAATGTAATGCCTGCCACATTTTGTTGCTCTCAGCCTCTCCTGCAGTCTGTCCTCCTGTGTCTTTTCCTCTCTCATTCTGCACTAGGAGGCTGTGCTCACCTCCAGCAGGCGTCTCGGAACATCCATCGCCCATCTGTTTGAGTTTAAATCAAGCTTTTTTCTTCAATCTGTTGCTCATGCTGCCCATTGGCTCCTGGAAGAATTATGCTGCTTTACCCCCTCCTTGAAGCATTTCCTTGGCTTCACAAGGGTGGTGCTGTTGACATGTTAGAGATCACTGCCTGTTGTGCTGAGCCACAGCATCTCCTGTTTGTTTTGTGTCCTCCCCAGCTCATTCAGTAATTTCATTTCATCTTTCACACAGATGGTTATTTCTGGACAGAATGTCCTTTTTTTGTCTCTTTGTTTGCAGGGCACCAGTTATTCAGCAGGATTAGCAGGATTTCTAGGTTCCATGCTTGTACAAATAAGAAATTATAATTAACTGATTTGGAGTTTGGGAAAATAAATAAGCAATTTTTACATTTTCATAGATGGTATTTTCTAATTTGTTTTCCCACTTTAGCACTTATTAATGCTTTCAAAAAAGATACTTTATTTTAGGTTTCTCTTTATTTTTCCCCTTTGTAAAAGAAAAATTATCCTAATATTAGCACTAAAACTATTTCTAAACATTAGAAAACTATTCCTATACATTAGACACAGACACGTGGAAAAACAGTCTAGCTTGAAGATACCAATGGGATTTTTATTGTCAAATAGGAACAATTTATATCTCTGGTTAATGGCTGGCTTTCCAAAATCCTCACCAGGATTCACAGACATGGACAGAAAAAGCAGCACTATTTTAGGTTGCTGGAAGAAGGCCATTAGTCACCATGAACACTTTACAGCTGGTGCACATTGCAGGGGCTGTTGACCAAATGAACCTTTAAAGGAGAGCAATTTTAAGCCTACTAAACTCGGACACATGCCAACTCACAAGGAAAAAAATCTTGGGAATTAAGGAGAAAAAAGCTCTGTTAAATCACACAACTCCTTGCTCAACATGTGCAATAATCCCTCCTACAGCCACAAGAAAATGAAGAATCCCATGGAAGGGCAAGTTGAATATTGTCCATTTAGAAGGTGCCAATGAGCTCAATCAGTTCTAAATACATAGAATAAAGGAGGTTAGGGTTGTTGATTTTATGTTTGGGGGTTTTTCTAAGTTTCTGGATGCACATTTTAAGGGGATGTTTTACCTGAACTGTCTGGTGGCCAAATGTCATGAAATGAAATTTGAATTGAATGTCATGAAAGACATTCAAGCCTAGTGAGAGGAGTAAAGGAATTCCAGGCTAAGCAGTCAACTGGAAACAAGAAAAGGAAGTTATGAGGCTGAGGCAGTTTCAGCTGAATATTTCATTTTGGGGTGGGAAATACACTGAGGAGTTCAAGCTTATGAAACAGAAAAGGATTGGTCCATATTTTCCCATGTGTTTTTCTCAAATAGTGACAAAGGCCCTACAGTGATTGGACAACCACAACTTTTCTTACTAGAAGACCTAACACACAGAATTTTCTTTTTTTCTTTGGCTTTAAATTACATTCCTTTGCATCACATAAAAATTCATGGTCCACACTGCAGAAAAGCAAAGCTGTAACAATAGAAAGTGGGTATTGCAAGGGAAACAAAGGAAAATTGTTACTACATTTGCAGAAATTCAGTATAATGCATTACAGCTACCTTTTGCAATGCTCTAGACAGAGCCCTGCAGAGCTGTCAACAGAGGCTTCAGCTCAAGAGATCTCATTTGTTTTGAAAATGATCTCTCTTTATCTGAGTAGTATCTGATTTCTGGGCTACAATTTAAAATAAAATATAATAAAGAAAGTTACTCAGCTCCCACACCTCCAAAGATCAAGGGAACAGAGAAAAGCAAACAAACAACAACAGTTTAGCAGCCAGTTTCATTTACTTTCACATTTTCAGAAAACAAATTTGTGTTTTAATATTCCAGGGGCAAGCTACAGTAGTTGAGCTGTCAGATTTCAAGACACACTCTGAAGCTGTTCCTCCTCTCAATTTTGTGTATTAAACAGCCCATCTGGTTTGGGTCTGATCCAGTAGAACTAACCTGCATCCTTCAAATCTCCTTTAAATGCTGCATGCTGGAGTTTTAATAACTTTATGAATATAATGTGTATGCTGCTCTTCCTACTCAATGAATCAAGGGCTTGCTCATATTTCAGTGTTTAGCAGTTTGTGTGCCCCTTCAATCCTGCCCTCAGACACATTTAGGAATATTACAGAGCATTCCAGGTTTCCCAGAAGCAAATTCCATTGTGAAATTTTATCTGAGACAATAAACATTCCCTAAATTACTTCAGTGCACAAAGCAACTATTTAAGTAGAGTTCTTCAAATGGCATCACCTTTTGGTATTACCAATCTCATCTCATTTATAGTTTATATGCACAGGGCTTCCACATTCCCTTCAACATTTAAATATTTATATACCAGTACTGCTCTGGGAGGGAACACATGCCAGTGGCTGTTAGCAGGATGTAAAGCAACATTTGGATTGGTAGTTAGTGCAAACCTTGCTTGACTTCTTAATAACTATCCAGATTTCATCACCATGCCACCCTAAAGCACGCTGCATGGCTGGAGTTGTTCCAGTGCTGTGTTCTGCAACTCACAGAGCTGGGGAAAAAAACAAACTCAGCTCCTTAATACAGGAAGTAATTAAGGCAGAATTCAGCTGAGCAAACGTAGCTGGGTTTCACTAGTTTTACACCTCCCTCTGATGTGTAAGGCTGATGGGGGACACAGACATCCTGACCCAGACAACAGCACAGGCCAAGCAACTCAACCCTTGCCAGTGCCTCCTGCTACACCTCCAGTGTTAAAGGCAGCCTCCTGCAACAGGGTGAGTTATGGACAGCTACACAGGGTAGCTTGGATCTTGTCCTTCCTGATTCTGTTGGAATACATCTTCCTTTCACCTGAGATAATTTTTAAAAACACATATAATTTTTTCTTGGATGTTTATACAAACAAATGAAGAGTCTCTCTAATGAATGCAAGGTTGCTATTTACTTTCTCCTTAACTACTCAAATCACAAACCTTGCTTTGAATGGAATAGATTTGTTGGTTCACTTCCACAGCCTATAGCAGCCTTTCTTCCAATAACCCTGCTTTGCACCTCTGATGCCAAATAGTGGATTGGTTTTGAGGGTTTTTTAGTGGTTTTTTTTGTTTTTTTTTTTTTGCTGTTGGCTAGAAATGGAAAGGGGAATAGTAGTGTGTCATAATATACCTTCATCAAACAGTAAAATGTGATGTTAACCCCTCATGTAAACTCTAGGCAGGCCAGGAAGTAAGAAATTACAGGCATGGTCTTCCCTCTTTTATGGATTTTATGAAGCCATGCAGATCAGTGGGAAAACATCAGGCAGGAACATTTATCATTTCTGCAAAGATAATCTGAGATTTCAGGTTCTTATATACCAAGTGAAGTGCTGCTGTTCATGGTGCAGAGAGGCCAACCATCAACCCAGCAGTTTGGCTTGAAATAAATTCAACAGAGAAGTTGCTCAGATTTATGAATGTTTCTTTGGGGAGCTTGTCCCTGATTCAGACATTACCACCAACAGGTAACATTATATCTTCTTCTTCTCCGACCTCTTGTACTTCCCAGGACATATAATTTCATTTCTTTCTCCTACTGAAACGCCAGTCCCTTGGACATGAATCTCCCCCACAGGTTTTCTCGAGATAAAGTTTATGGTTTTCCCTTTTCAAGGGGTCACAGATGAATCTCTCCTGAAAGATGCTGGAGATTCAGTTTTCTAAAGGAGCTCTAATGGCCTTAAACACTAAATTTGTATAAAGAAATAAAGCCTGGCCGGGCAGGTAAGAGTCATGGCAAGTCTCACAGGGTTCAACTCCATTCCTCCCCAAAAGAGTACATCCTCACAGCTCCTATTATTCCCTTTGAGGCTGACAAATTGTATGATTTGTGATTGCAGAACTAGAAGAACTGCTGGAGAGATCTTTACATATATAGATTCTATATTCCATATTGTCCTTCTCATTTTCTCCTGAAGGAAATGGGAGGCAGGGATGGAAGGGATAGTACCTCAGCAGGAGCCAGCTACTCTGGCTCTCTTATTTGCCTCTTGTATCAGCAAAAAGCTAAAATAAGCCACTGTGGCACAGGGTTAATGGCTAAAAGTGGACTGATGCTTTTGATTTTCTGGCTTTGCTTCCTGAAACATCTGCTGGCAAAAACTCTTTCCTGAGAGAGCTCAGCAAAAGATTGTTTTTCCCCCAAAGTAAGTGCAATTCCAGGTATAATTCAGAACTAGAAAAACACACTGCGGAACCGAATCATTACATAGAAATAATGATTTAACTGTTTCAAAGACAGTTGGGAATTTCCCTCTAAATGAGAAGAACTAGCAACCAGGGGTGCCAGGAAAACTAATGGAGGCTCTAAAGACCCAAAATTGAACAGTAGAAGCAACACAACTTCTTCCACTATGGCCTGAAAAAGTTAATTTACCTTTTTAAGGACCTATGAGCACCATGTAGAAGGCTACAAATGAAGCTATTTGCTGCAGTTAATAGCATTAATAACAGGTAACAAAATACAATAGATGATATACTATGCTATAATAAGCAAAGCACAAATCCAAGAGGGTGGGAAACCATTTGACAAACTGAATAACATCCTTGCTTGGTTCACAGCAGTGTGAGGAAGAACCACACTGTGGTCACTTCCACAGGAAAATTTCCTACATGGCAAAATACCAAAGCAGAATCTAAAATGGGAATGTCTCTTTTGGGACTCTGTGGGAACAGGAGGAAAAAAACCCCAAATCTTTACCTCTATATTAATTATTTCTTAGTTTTCTTTCCCCTCAGTCCTAATGTTTTTATGCAACTATTTGCATTTACTGAATTATAATTTATTTCAGAACAAAAGGAAAATAAACATCTGAACACCTTGTACTGGAAGAGAAAACCAATATGACAAAGAAAATTACTAATATGATAAAAAATTTATATCTAACCAAGGCAGAATATCAATCCTGCTGCTTCTGGCTCACATTCAATCTTATGAAGAGGCGGAATGAAAAATTTTCAAAATATATTAATAAGTAACGCCACCCCTGTTAAAAGCAGGATGCCAGGGCAAAGGGAGCCTAAGCAAAAGCACAATCTAAAACATTTCAGTATGAGTAAGAAGAAAGAGGAAGAGTAAGAAAAAAATACCAATTTTTTTCCTTATCTATTTTCACCAATGAAAGTACTAATGGACCAAAAGGAGTCAAGAATAGCAAGTCCTTGGGTATTTATTTATTGCATTCCTAGCCAGTGACAATCAGGTGCCTTAACTTGGTCTCTTCGTGACTGGCAAATGGTCACAACCAGCTGACAAGAAAAGCAGAGAGAGCCAGCAGAAATCTCTCACCTCCCCAGATTTCAGCGGCTCCGGAATCACTCCCATGGTTGGAGATCACTGATCTGCCTTGTGGATGTTCACAGCTCTGCTTCACCACCCCAGCACAGCTACAGGCACGACACAAGCTCTGCTCTCCATTCTCAGAGCCAGCTCTGCAATGTGCACAGTACTTCCAGGGCAATTATGTTACACGATGCTCTAAAATAAATTCAATTATTAAACAACACCATATGTCACTTCCCTCCAGCTGGAAGCACAGCATACACTTACTTTGGGAAAAAATCAAAACCTGCTGAAGGAAATAGTATTGAATGTGACTGGAAAGCCTCATTCTCTGCTGTGGGATGGGGTGATAGTGTGATTATAAGTTTGGGTAAACTTTCACCTCCTCTCTGAGCACTTGCTCGATTTCTCTCTCATTTCACTCTCCCACCTGCAAAATGTTTGCCTATGCAAGTTCTCACCTCTGCTGTTAAAATTACCTTTCTACCTGGTAGTCTGGAAATATCCTTCCCTTCCCCCCAGGCTACCTAAGCTATTACTGTATTACCCAACATGTCACCTCTAAAAACAGCACGTGCATGTTCTTGGCCATTGATCCTTGCTTTGTATATTGGATTTTATTCCTTCTTGTGGCCCTTTGCTCCTTCTTGAAGCCACCAAGCCCACAGCCTTTATTACCTCCTCACTTTTGTTCTTATTGTTTCTCTTTTATCCTCCCTCAGTTTTCCACAAATGGAGCTGAAGAGTATCTACTGCTGCAACGTTTTCCATTTAAAGACGTTTCATTACAGGAAAAGCTCAACGATTTCCAGACAAATTCTATATAAACAAATATAAAAATTTGAAACACTTAACATGTTATAATCTTAAAACCAGTGCTTTGTAACAAGAACAAATTTTGGATTCTTAAAAGTATCTTTTTCTCCTGTGCAGAAATCATTACCTGCAGAAGCATTACAATTTCCTTTGGGGTTTATAAGGATACATGTTATGATAATAAAGAACACTGGCAGCATGGATTGGCAATTTAAAAGCAAGTTCAGGTACTTTAAAGTCTGTAAGACACACACTCCCTGGTATTAGTCCTTTACAACTGCCTGTTAGTTGCATCCAAATAGTTTTTTTAATTTCTAAATTTGCCTTTATGTTTAAATTGTTAAAAATATGAAAGGGAAGAGGAACACTAAAGAGACCAGGACCCTAGAGTGCCACTGCTTGATGCCAGAGTTTGAAGGGGGAGAAGTCAAAATTTTCCAAATATACCAGCCCCTGTTCACTCTCTACCTGTACTCCTCTGGTTATGAAACAGATACTCCATGGAAGAGAGGAATTACCTGTGCTGCTTCCCAACAGAAATTCCCAGGAAGGTTTGCAGCTCTGGATACCATGTGGGATTTGGCAAATAAAATAAGGTTGCCCAAGTGGGAAACAGAAAATGCAGAGGAGACAAAAAAGAGCCTTTACAAGGGGAGAGGCTCCTGATGGGCTGGGATCAGAAATCCAATCTCCAAAACTGAATCAAAGAGGCACTGCAAGTACGGGCTCTAAGCCAGAGATAAATGCATTTTACAAGCTACACCTAAGACAAGACTAGTAAAATAAAGATTATTGTTAAAAAAAGAAGATAAAAATGTGCTCTACAGAGAACATGGAGAAGAAGAAAAGCTGTGTGTTATAAGGCTTCCAGAGGAGATATCCTATTAAATATTAAAGCAAGCCCATTATTCCCTTCTGGCTGCTAAGAAATACACTGAACACTGTAGATACAAGATCACCCACCAATTTAGGGTGAAGAGGCTGGAAATAAAAAACAAGCAATACCCTTAGAGATTCAGCCCCTCAAAATTATGAAAGATTTCTCAGAACAGAAGAAATACATAAAACTTAGAACTGGCTACCAGCATGGCTATGATGAAAAGCACCCTTAATTGATAAAGCTTCCAATCCTAAAACCCAGGCACTGAATGCTATCTGACAAAAATCTCATTAGCCCTGGAATTTAAACACAAGGAGATCTAAAACTTTGAAAAGAAAATAGGGGAAGGAGAAGCAGCAAAAGACAAGGTAAAGAAAACAGTAGGATGCTAAGTTTAAAGGGAAAAATGAACAATGAGGCCGCTCAGTTCATTCGGAATAGCAAGAAATATCTGATAACTAGTTCAGAACAAACAGTAAAAGTTTTTGGACATGTTTTATGAAGGATTATGTGGAACAGATACATCTTCACATAAAAGACAACCAACCTTCCTATGGATTGACACCAGCTTCAGTGAAAACAAGAAGGTGAGAGGATAAGGCTGGATAATCCAGTTATACATGGGTTCATATCTGAATTTTACATGCTTTAAAAGTGCTTAAAACATTTATTAGTAAGTCTGTTTTATAAAATCTTGCAAGTAAAAACATTTCCTTCTCCCACGACTAAGGAGAGTTGTACACATGAACTGGAACAACAGCTTGTTATATAAATCTCCTGATAAAAATGTTGATGCAGAAATACTTACTAAAATGCCAACATATAGAATAAAAGCTATACTAATTGGATTTATGCACTTAGAAAAGGATTTATGGTAAACAAAAAAACCCACAACTGCAGGTAATCATAGGAGCTCCTTTAGGCTGTCTTAAAATATACATTAAAAAAAATCACTCCCTGTGATACAGGCACTGAAAAGTACAAGTGGTTTCAAAGACTAATTAGATAAATCCATCTGAGAAAGTTCAGCATGACCAAATAAATACAAAACTGTGGATCCAACCTCTGCTCAAAAAGTGCCCAGGATGCAGTTTTCTAAAAGTAGAAGGGCACTCATTTGGTGAAGTGTTACTTTAGGCTTGACATTTTATTCCCTAAAATACCCTTAATGCTACTGGCCACTGTCAGAAGAGGGATACTGGGCTGGGGAGCACCTCTGGTCTCATTAAAACAGCTTTTGGTGTGGCTGCTCTTTCTACACCCCAAAAAGCTGAAGAGAAGAACTGAAGTGCTCTGAGAAAATGCTTATTTTTCAGTTTAACTTATGGGCACCTGTTTTTGGTTTGTATGAAGGCCTTACACCTGCTGGATGGCAACACAGGAGGGTCAGGGTGAGACTTTCTGATATGTGACTTCCCACAAGCTCAGACACAGGGAATGCTACTGAGAAGTTCAGCAGTAAAATGCAGGAAAGGGCTTGTTATTTATAGGCAGGCACCAGACAGAGAACAAAAGGGGCAAAAGGGCATCTCAGGTCTGAAAAATTCACATCACTCTGTCTAGAAAATAAATGAAACTCCAGTTATTTTTCAATATGCCTTCACTTCCCTGCTTAAATATGAGAAATTGTGATCTTCTCCTACTAAGTAAGAGTTTTAAGGGTGGTATGATCTGACTCTATGTGGTCCAAACCTCCCTGGTAAAGTATAAGAAATCTTACTAAGAAAAATATACAATATCCCAATTTTTCCAGTGTTCTCCAAAGAAAAATGAGAAATAAATATGAAAGAGACCTCTGTGGACCCCCTTTTGAGGGACTGAAATGCACAGACCGATACTTATTTTTATTTACTTCTAGACTATGAACTTTTTAAATGTAGAAGGGACGAGCTTCTTCCCTCTCTGAAAACTTTCTGTGTTCTAAGAAATCCTCAGAGCTAAAAGCAGACCTCAGTTCCATCTCTCAGAGAAGTCAACTTCCCAGAGTCTGCATTGCAAAGACTGAAATGCAGCCCTGCTCTGTGTTTTAAGGCACTTCGGAAAACATCCAAACGTGCTCAGGGTTTAAATGTGTTTGTTACCTAACACAAAAAGTATCAACACTCAAACAATGCATAAAAGCTATCATTTGTCCTCTCACACCAACATTTGCCTCTAACCATGTGACCTTGCAATCTCTCCTGTTCAGCCTCAAATTGTCTACACTGAAAAACATGGAGGTTTTCTATTTCTTCCCCAAAATGCACTGTTACGTAAAATATATCTGCAGATGAAGAACTCCGTATTTTTCCTTTTTGTATTTTTTCCTGCTGAGCTTCCAGCATCAGGTGACAGCTTCCAACAACAGCTGGGCCTCTAAACTCTAGGAATAAATAATTTCTTTGGTGTAAACTTTCTAGAAGAGGTAATCCTTTTGGGTTGGAGCAGCTACCATGGCTGGCTACCACAGGGGTCCAGAGCTCTTCCTCACATCCTGAAGTAAAGCAGAGCACTGATAATGACCCCATGAGTTAAAGATTGGCCTCATATTGAAAGGCATTGAGAAAGCAGCTTCTACCAGGGCTCCAGGATGTTTTCACCACTGGATTGGGAAGGTCTCAGTGAAGCCAATGAGGTGTATAGTGTGGCAGCAGACATTTCCTTAAGCTGGTGACTTGCCACGATGCAAATCTAGGACCTATATTTCTCAAGAAAACAACTGAAAGGGCTTTTTTTGGCCTAAAATAAGAGAGTAAATCCATCCGATTTTCCATTTTATATCCCAGTGAGGAATAACTGAGCAACTTCCAAATCACTGCTGCCAAAATGGGAAACCATTTGAGATGGCCTGATGAGAAAGAGGCCACTGAGTGACCATTAGCCCCTGACATAAAGGATGTACATCAGAAAGGAGTGGGGACAATGACACACAAGATCAACTTGAAGCATAGCTGTGTCCAGCTATGGTATTTCCTTTTTGCTTTTATCTGTGCTGCAGACAATCTTTATTTTACTCAAATCTGCCACATGCCACCAGGCAGTGGCTTACCCAAGAAATGTGCTGTACTCACTGCTTAACACTGCAGGACATTTTCACGTGAGCCACAAACACATTTGGATACAGGACTCATACACTCTAAAGGTTGTCCTGGGTTCTTCCAATCCTATCCCACAGCCATGTGCTGAAAAGCAACCTAAATTCACCCTAGCTTGGTATCTCTGCTGTGACAGCCAAGATCTGAAGTCGCTGCCTGTGACAAAGCAGAGCTCTCTGCTAAGGCACCCAGGCAGGAGCCTTGTCCAAACAAAAAACCCACATCCCCCCCACAGAAACATTTTGACA
The DNA here is from genome assembly GCA_013399835.1 of Leptocoma aspasia. NCBI lineage: Eukaryota > Metazoa > Chordata > Aves > Passeriformes > Nectariniidae > Leptocoma > Leptocoma aspasia. The sequence goes on from VXAX01004838.1 coordinate 832,647, forward strand.
AACACCATTTACACAGCACAAACGTGGGATTTTAGGGTTTCCTCCAAGCATTGGATGAGTCAGCTAACAGAGGCGATTCTTTTTTGGTGGGAACTTAATTCTGTTCTAAGCCCTCTACACCAGACACCACAGCCAATCTTTATGACCACTGGGTGCTGGCAAATGTGTTCAGTCTAGACTTACATATAAAAAGCTGCCTGCAGAGCTACTGGGGATAAAAACATATTGCTGTTAATCAAGACAATGAAAACGGGGCAAATTTTGTGTATAAATTAATTATTGGAAAGAAGAAAAAAAAAGGCATATTCTAACTTTCCTCCATGTTCTAGTCATTACTGTTTATTCAGTGGCATAAAAAAAGCTTGACTTCTACACCTGGATATTCATACAGCAGTTGAAGGAGTCACCAGCAGGGACTTCCTAATTGCAATGAAAATTTCTCAACCTGTAGAATAGAAGGGACCTTTTCAGTTCCACACCTTGCCTTCTCCCAGTCCAGGAGTTCCACTAATAATTCCCCATTGCCAGACATATTTTGCTGTCATAAATGAAGCAAGGTCTAAATGAACCCCTTGAATTTTCCTTAGGAATTTGTATCCAAACTGATGGGATACACAAGTGGGAGAAAAGGAATAGCAGGGATGAGACATCATTAAACAAACTGTGTCTTTCAAGGCATGACACTGACACCAACATTGCTTCTGAAAATTGAATTCTGTCACTTATGAGCAAAACAGAGTACTCAATTTTGTAAAAGGGTATGATATTTAACATTTAAAGCAGTTTGCAGCACACACAAAACTGGACACACCAACCACCCAAGATGTCACACCCAAGTGAGGGCAGCTTTGGAAAGTTGAACCTGCTTGCCAAGTTTGATAGGGAGGAGTTGAATCCTGGCCAATGTGTTCTCTTCTCACATCAGAAAAGTTTCAAGAGTCTCTCCATATGCCCAGTACTGCTTTGTTTTCACATCAAACCCATAAAAGGGTGTGAGAGTTGTGGTGCTCGAAGCTCGTTTTGAGCTAATTCAAAGGACACAAGAGAAAAGGCTGCAGAGATGAAAAAACTCTGCTGGTCATTTTCAACCAGCTGTGAGATCTGGCAATTGATTAGAAAACTTAGCTGAATATCGATGACTGACTCAGGAAACAAAAGAAGGAGACAACTTTAAAAAAAACCTGGAATTTCAGAACATATTAAAAAAACCCTTTTTCTTCTAGTTGTAAGTTTGAGGCCTGGAGGTGACCCTTCAGAACAACACTGTACTTACAGAAAAATAAAGTTTTGTATTTTTATACAAGGCTAAAACAGATCTAAGATTGAAAGTCTACAAAATTGAGAAGAAACATATGGCTGTTTTAAACTGTTATTAGCCTCATTCAACTTTATCATTAGCTCAACTCAGAGGTTAACACATTACATATTTCAACTTAGCCAGTCATATCTGCTACAGGCATGCTGAATAAATATCATATAAATCACAGAGCCTGACAAGACTTAATAGGAAAAGCTGCTAAACTGACCTATAAATATAATGTATTACAATGCTTCAGCTGGTGTTGCCACTTTCTTGGAAACAGAGGAAGAATTGGGATAGTTGTCTAATACCCTCTTACGAGTTTTTTTACATGACTATGGGATGAATATTCAAAAACTTAAACCCAGGGAATTAATCCCACATTCAGTGTTTTACACCTGAGTTATTCTTCAATAATATATTGAAATTTACAGCAAGACTCCAACACCTTCCCCTGTTCTAATCTTCTGATCTGTCTGAAGCAACAGTTCACCTCTTTGACAAGAGCATTCACAGTTATTTTAAAATCACTTTTTTGAAATCCAGCAGTTCTGCAAACCCAATTTGCTTTGAATCTCATTCCCTCTTTGCTGGGGGAGGCAGAATTTAATATTCATGATCAGTGCTCCTGTAAGGGAGTATTTGCAATTCTTCTGATACATGTTACTGGGTTAATCATATTTTCTTTCTCGAAATGTATCTTTTGTTCCTGCAAAGGTAATGAAGGAGTGTTACTCGTCTCCATAATGAATCTTGAATGTTAATTAAACCTATTTAACTGAACATGTCAAATGTTTGTCACTTTCAAAGCAGCATAAAAATTACACTTAGTAATAAATGTTACTTATTCCCATATTTCCCTGGGTTATATTGGAGCCACACTGTCTATAACAAGATCCTTATGCTATTTTATTCGATAGTAATGTGATTTATTATGTTATAACAATGTATTTTATTCACTCCTCTGTACCACCAGCAGCACAAGGATAAATTGTGTTGTAGAACATGCTGGTATGTTCTGTACCGTACACCCTGAAATAAATGAGTCTGCAATGACACAGACACACTCTCCCTTATCTCCCTTAACTTTGCATAACACACTCAAAATGCACTACTTATGCATCTCCTACTCTGCAACGAGTCTAGTCAAATGAACAATCCACATGAATAAACATCAGGATGTAAGAAAGCATGTGAAAGATCAGAGAACAAATTAGCAGGGTTGGAACATCCTTTGCCATGGTACCTGAATATCTAATAAAAGTACACAGTATGAAGGACACTGGAGATGAGAAGCAGATTCTGCTTGGAAAAGCATTCCTAGACCAGAGCCTTGTGGCTTTCCATGCTAGGAATGCATGCTGCCATGCTTAGCACAACAATTCTGCTCTCCTCTAAAAGCTGCTGCTCCGTGATCAACCCAGGATCTAAAACTGATCTAGACCTGAACCTGTTATCATCTCCTCACTGAGAATCACCAACAGCAAAGATCCCACCAGTGCCATCAACACCAGCTAATTAACACATCCCTACAGTTCTTAATGTCTGCAAGGGATCTGCAGACATCCAAATTATCTCCAAATACTTTGGGAATAAGGAATCCATTCCTCAGATACAACAGGATCTGAAGGCTGAAGAATTGCTGGCCATGCCCTCACATTCCAAACAGCTTTGCCTTTGCTAAAAGAAATATATCATGTTAATGAATTACTTACTTAACTAGCTCCTGTATTTCCTTACATCCATTTTTTTCTTGGAAACATGGCAAGAACACCAACAGGGTTCATAAAGTGAGATGTCACGATGGATGCACTACAGGTAACTGCATCAAAGGGAACAAAAGAGCTTGTTTCCAACAATCCAGCAGAGCCCTTTCAGGAAGGCTTTAAAGCCTCATGATGATGATGCACAGGCATTAGTTGGCTGTCTTTGGTGAGCTGCCTTCCAGGGTCCCAAGGAATAAAAGCAGAAGAAACACTTCGCTGCACAGCTCAGCAAAAAAACTACATAGAAAACAGAGCCATGAGCAAGCTTTGAAGAGTGGCATAAAGCTTCTTTCTAGATAACTCCTTTGTAGGTAAAATTGGGAAAAATCAGGTTGTATTATTATTATTATCTGATAACTCCAGCTGACATAAACACAGTCAGCTCTCTGCACATTAATATGCAAGTGTGACAATGTCATTTTAGTTTTCATTACTATTAGCATTGAGATATTTGGCTAATAGAAATCAGTGCTTTCACTCCTGTTTTGATGTGTTTGGTGAAAATGTAAATATGGAAGTGTTTTAATCAAGGAGGTGGACGATATGCAGTATTTCCTGTAGGTACAAGTTAAAAAAAAAACTAACTGCCTTCACAGTGGGCTTTAGATTGTAGCATAAAGCACCCTGGTTTACTCTGTTAAAATGTAACCCAAACAAGAAACAGGACTCTTTACCTGAACCCCCAGGCAAGAAAACATCACAAGAACCATCTCTTTTATAAAATTTTTGTCAGTCAGCATCATCCTAGCTTTCTGAAGGGCTGGAATTCAGAAACACTGAACAACATCAGAGACACTACCATAATTCACAATCTTAATGGATATATTCTTATTCCATTACACCAAATATTTATTTACTCTGTATTATTACAAATATTATGGAAGCTGATTGACACTGATCTGCTTTGCATACTGGTAATCAAAGAGAAAGAAGTATAATGACCAAATCTATAAAGAGAAACATTTTTTTTTGCAATGAGATAATTGCCAGAGCAAAGTATGATGATGCTAAAGTCAAAGAGATAAGGACAATCATGATGTTCATGTGGAAAAAAAAATCCATCTAAACCCCTTTCTCTCGTGATTAACTAAGTGCTAAAGCCAAGGTAGCCACATGGAAGCACTTGGAATGATTTGGAATTTCAGTGACACTCATAACTTGCAGAATTACAATAATAGGCATAAACAGCCCTTAGAAAGAGACTGAAACAGTAGGATTAGGAAAAAAATACACAGGCAATGCCTTATATCTAAATGAGATTACAGTAAATGAAAAGAGAACAAGAGTGGTATTTAACACTAAAACCAGATGAACATGGATGGGGACAGAAATAACAAGTTTTGGCCAAAGGGAGAATCAACCTCAGGCTGGCAAAACCGAGATTTCCCCTGCGTTTTCAAATGAACGCACCACGAGCTCCCTGGTTCAGGCTCCAGGCAGGGGAAATGACAGAGGGCAGACCTGCAATTGTTATGGCAAAATACCCTGAAGGAACTCCAAGGGGAGACACTGCTGGAGACCAGGGGAAGTGGGAGGGAGAGGAGGAACCAGACAACTTCTGCCAGATGCCTCGGGGAGACTTTCTCGCTTGCTCCAAGTGACAGTCACACATCCTCAGCTGAGTGCAGAGGCACATTACACATCTATTTCCATGGATCTCAAAATGATCAACTCCAGCTTGCATCCTTACATAAGTGCTTTGCCTCCTTGTTCTCCAACATTTCCAAAACTTCCTCTAGGAGGTTGTGTGAGTTGGTCAGGAGACTCGTCAAATGACTTTTTCTCAGTTATTTAATCAAGCTGACTGTGGTCTTCTGTGGCCAGCCCAGCATATGAGTAATTTCATAGAATCATAAAATGGTTTGAGTTGGAAGGGACCTTCAAGATCATCAAGTTCTACCCCCTGCCATGGGCAGGGACCCCTTCCACTATCCCAGGTTGCTCCAAGCCCAGTCCAACCTGGCCTTGAACACTTCCAGGGATGGGGCAGTCACAGCTTCCTTGGGCAACCTGTGCCAGAGCCTCACCACCCTCACAGGGAAGAATTTCTTCCTAATATCCTGCCTTCTGTCAGTTTGAAGCCATTCCCTTTGTCCTATCACTCCATGCCCTTGTCCAAAGTCCCTCTCCAGCTCTCTTGTTGCTCCTTTAGGTACTGGAAGCTGTCCCAAGGTGCCCTCAGAGCCTCCTCCAGGCTGAGCCCCAACTCTCTGAATCTGTCCTCACAGCAGAGGTGCTCCAGCCCTCTGAGCATCCTGGTGGCCTCCTGGGGACCTGCTACAACAGGTCAATGTCCTTTTCATGATGGAGGCCCTTGAGCTGGACACTGTGCTCCAGGTGAGGTCTATGGATATATAACAGATACAAAACATCTTCTCATCATCTGAACAGACAAAATACTGCTTCGCATAATCATTACGTGAGTAAGTTCCTATTGACTTTTAATAAACGTCTTACGTACAATTTGATCACTTCTACAGCAGTAACAACCCAGGACAGACTTTGGAAACTCCATCCAGGCTGCAAATCAATGCTGCTGGGCATTCAAATCAGATTAGACAAAGCAGGATGATCCTCCAATGAAAAAAACGGCCAAAATTTGGCTACATTTTTGTTAACAGCTATTAGACAGTCAACGTGCAACAGTTTTTGCAACTTCTTGCAGGTGATAGGTTTAATTAGCCATCCTCTAATACAGAGCCAAAACAATTTTAATCATCTGTCTTAAATAATTCTTTACAAAATTTAAAAAGTACTCTGATCATAGAAAAAAAAGAAGGTACAAGTAGCACTCATTCTCAAAGCAACTAGAGTGGTGAAGGAAAAGTCCTCAACTCCTGTAGGAAGAATGATTTTTTTTAAGTCAAGGACAATAGTTTAAACATGGAAATAGATCAGAGCAACTTCCCAGGACTTGCTCTGTGTGTCCAAATATCGACTGTCTTGAAAAATTCGTCATGATGCTTTATAGCCACACAACTGATTTAGGAAATTCAGACCAGTCTGTCTGGAAACATTTGGAGAAAGGCAGATAAAGAGATAAAATCTACAGTTACATCCAAAAAAGAACAAATTGTTTTCTGATCACTATGGACATGAGGTTATGAATTGAAATACATGCAATTACATTAAATTAATTCATATTTAAAAACAAATTAAAAATTAAAAAAAAAAACCAAACAAAACAACTAGAAGGATTAGATGACTGGAGTCTCTTACTAGAGAAATTCAGGGCAGTGCAAAACTTCTAGGAACAGAGATTTCCCCACATGTCCATGCAAGGCAGTGTGTGGAAAAGCACATTTGTTTCTGATGGACTGATAAAAAGGAGGTAGAGAAAATGTCACAGATCCTCCAGCCCTATGCAAATCCAAACCTGTTTTGCTTCTCTTTTCCCTGTCCTCTTAAACATTCATTTACAGTAGGCAAGCAAACACTCTGTAGGCTAAGAGATGCTTGTTTCATTTTTCTTCTACAGAAGACACGGAGCAAGGATGCTACAACGATGATTCACTTCAAGAGAGGCAGATGGATGTTTTTGGTCTGATGATCTGATGTTGCACCACACACCAATGCTGATTAACTATTACTACTTAGCATATGAAAAGACAAAGTCCAGAAGCCCAGCCCATTCATTACTTTGCTAGTTCACATGTACTTTAAATAAGTGTTTAAAAATGCTGCATCCTATCAGTGGATGGATACAAAAAAGTGATCATCAATTTACAGGCCTAATTAGGCTTAATCTTCTAGAAATGACATGAGGGGTGGCATTAGGGAAACATTTTTCCTCCATGCACTAAACCATGCAGAAGGAATTTAAACCCAAAGAAAGCTGCCCCTTACTGATCTATACAGGTAATAAAGAAATGCATACATACATACATACAGATATGTACCAGAAATGATCCTGAAAACTGTTTCTCATCTCCCATTTCTTTGTCTTCCACAATGAAACTTTTCTGTTCTACATGAACATCAAAAGGTTTGGGTTGGAAGGGACCCTAAAGGTCAACTAGATCCAAGGTTACTGCCATGGGCATGGAAACATCTGTTGTGATAAAACTTCCCCAATATCTGCAGAATTACTTGTGTGCAGTTCACACCCCAGCTCGTGCAGGGTTCACACCAGGGTTGTACAGACACGTGGAGCTTTTTTGGCTGGTTTTGTCAGTCTGAATTTCTGCAGTGTGCATGTGCATCCCACGGCTGACAGGAAGCAGGGTAAATGTGGGGTGTCCACCTGCACACTCAGGGACTTCTCTTTCTGGCAATGAAGGCAGAGATGAGACAGAAGTGGGAATTTCATGTAACACAATAATAAAAGAAAAGCCTTTTGGTAAGAATATAATCAGATGAGTTATATTCCTCAGGAAACTCTTAAACCTGAAGGATTAAAAAGTGTAAAATATGGATATATTTCTTTAGGAGGAATCAATATGTGCTTTGCTGTAGCTGTAAGTTAATGCACTGCCTCGATTTTAATTTAAGCTATTTCACCCAGACAAGCTGATGTACCTTTTGAGCTTCAGCTGGTGTAGGGGACAAAAGGAGCCACAGAGTGTTACCATGATCCTTTAAAGGGGACAAAGGGAAAGCCACATTCAGGAAACACAGAAACACAGAATGGTTTGGATTGGAAGGGGCCTTCAAGATCATCGAGTTCCAACCTCCTGCCATGGGCAGGGACACCTTCCACTAGACCAGGTTGCCCAAAGCCCCATCCAGCCTGGCCCTGAACACTTCCAGGGATGGGACAGCCACAGCTTGCCTGGAAAACCTGTGTTAGTGCCTCACTACCCTCACAGCAAAGAATTTCTTCCTGATATCCAATCATCTCTTGACTGAATATTGGCTATTGATTGGTACCCTCTTTCAGTTTAAAGCCATTCCCCCATGCCCTAGTCCAAAGTCCCTCTCTACTCTCTTGGAGCCCTTTTAGGGACTGGAAGGGGGCTCCAAGGTCTCCCTGGAGCCTTCCCCTCCTCAGACTGAACTGACCCAACTCTCTCAGCCTGTCTCCAGAGCAGAGGTGCTCCAACCCTCTCATGAACTTTGTGGCCTCCTCTGGGCCTGCACCAGCATTTTGGGGGCCCCAGGGCTGGATGGTATCCATGTAAACAGAGCACTCTGATTAGGTATCACAGTCCTGCCTTCAGAAGTAATTTATTTTATAGATTTTTATGGCTTCTGCCTCATGAGCTTATTAACATTTTAAATCTGTGCCTTGTGGTTCAGGAACCTTGAACAACACAACTTCCACAGACCTTGAAAATACAGGATCAGCCCTGAAGGGCCAAGTGCTCCCCACTCCTTCTGTGGCCCTACATAAATTATATTTTGAATACTTTATTCCTTGCATACAAAGCTGATGTGGGGAGCAGGAGCACCTTCTGAAGATGACTCAGCACTGACTTTCCAGGGAAAGGTGTTCTGATATTGTACATGATGACAGGAGCGCCAAGTGTGGGCACAGAGGTATTCACATCATATACAAGGGAAAAAAAGTGAAGCATCGAGAACATGATTAAATGAATAGATCAGACAGACAGCAGAGTCTATTTTTAAAGTTCCAATAATAACCACCTATGAGAAAACAAAATAAAAATGCTTTAGGAGATCAGCCCTAACATCGGCTGCCCAGTGTGCTCCTCAGCTTTATGGACACAGACAACATAGAATGAGAATATAAAAATCTATTTTGGTCATAGTTTTATGTACTTTAAGTTCTTACTTTCTTGATACAATATAAACCATCAATTGACAATGTAATTCTGCTGCCATACCTTTCCCTACCAGAAAACATTTGCTTAATATTTTTAAATTGATAATCCTGAGGAAGTTCCAGGACTGTCTGCTTGATTTGGAATAAGTTTTCAATGCACTGAGATGTAGCAGTTTGATTATAAGGAGATCACATCAAACTAAGAGGTGTAATCACTGAGCACACAGCAGTTACTCTTCCCATGGAGCAGTGCTATGGATGTTATCCAACTGCAAGTACAATCTAACACATGTACTCTACTAGTTGTAGAGTCTGCAAGCCTAAAGGAGGGTCAAAATAAAAGATTTAAAAAAAAAAAAAGTCTTTCTACCCTAACTGCCAAATTCTGAACTTCTGTTTCTGTTCCTTGGAGACAAGCAGTAGTATTTCTGGGTTTGCAGAAGCAGCTCAGGAATGTGTGAAATAGAAGACATGACTGGACAACATCCATGCAGCTCCATGCTGTACCTCAGTCTGCTGCCTCTTGGTGCAGAGCAGAAGGGCTTTTGCAGAGCTTGAGGGCAGGTGATCCGTGCCAGGCCAAGTGCAAACCTCTCCCAGCCCGTGGCAGAGCCGAACACATCCTCAGCAGAACGCAGCCCGAGCGCTGAGTGCCGCCTAAAGCTCTCTCCTCCTCTTCCAAATGGATTAATTTTTAAAGATAACTTGCTTTTCTTTTCCAGCAGGGAAAGAGTGGGGACAGACTTCCAAAAATAGGCTAGCCTGTCACAACTGCTAACTGTCACACAGTGCTGAGATTGGAGCTGATCTCTTGGGGAGGCGGCTGAGAACAGAGGGGAGTAAGGAAGGAAAGAGAAAGAGTAATTTCTCTTTCCACAGCCCAGCCAGAACAAAAATGAATAGGGAGCCTGTAATCAATCACAAATAATGCATAAGCCAAAAATCAGTCATTCTGAGCAAAAATACATAAACCTATCAGTTTACCAGCATTTATTAGCACAAGTGCTACATTCTGCAGTATCAGAAATGATGCCCAAATGTACTCTCTGTCCAAGGTCTCACCAGGAAAAATACAAGATTATTGCCCATTTAAACAAATTGACCGAGCAAATTAAACCAAAATGCTCTCTTCAAATTCAATTTTCAAAATGCTGTCCTAAAAAGGCCCCTATCCACGTGGTCTCTGCAGTACGTAGACACTGAAGTCACAAGATGACTAGAAAAAATGATGTTTAGACTTTTGTGCGATGAAGCTCCATTCAGATTACACAAATTGAAATCTTATTTAAAAAAATAATAAATCTACTTAAACCCAGGCAAAATTTACCCAGTACTAAATATTTAAAGTTAAAAGAGATGTAGGAAAAAGCTACAACTGCATCATTATTAAATGGATGAGAACATAATCTCATCCAACAGTGATCTTAGGTCTGTGCATTCATTTTATTAAGAGGTCTGAAAAGGAATATTTGAAAACAAAATCTTATTACAAAAGTCTTCATCATCCTTGCTAATGTTTTCTCCTCACTGCTGCATGACGGAAATGGATTTTTTTTTCTGTACAATCTTTGCCAATAACAGACTAATTTTTTTTCATTGCCTGCCTTAGTCACATGTTGTAGAACATCAAGTATGCACTTAGTTGAACTGCTACACCAGGTGTTTTCTGATGCATCTGTGTAAGATGCTAATCTCAGCATCAGGACAAAAAAATAAAAGACAACATAAAATTGGATATCATCATTAATTCATGAATTTAATTTCCCTTTTTAGGTCTAAAATGCAGCCCACTTGTCTGCAGACAACAACAGACTTTCATTGTGTAGAGTCATGAAACACTGATTTAATAAGACAGAGATAGTGAACGAAGAAGATTATTTGATTTTTTTGAATGATGACCATACCTAGAGGCCCCAGGAATGACACAGCCATGATTTTAGGGGCTGGGTACAAACTGTGCCAGCGTGGGCTCTGACAGCCTGACAGCCCCTTCCTTCTGTGTGCTCACTTCTTTATTTGTACTTCTCAATATCACTCTCACAAAACAGAACAGGAGCTAAATTTTGTTACTATAGTATTTCTTGAATCCTGTATAAAGCATTGCTCTGCTCCAGACATGAATGTGCAGTACAAACACCAAATATTATCATTTTCCATGGATAAACACTGTGGTGCTCCTGCAGAGCTGCACACCAAGGGGCAGCTCCCAAGCCCAGAGTCCAGGAAGGGACAAGAGAGCAACAACTTCAATTCCTGCTCCTCAACAGAAAGTTCTTCTACTAAATGTCTATGATAACCCATTAAAACAAGGCTGATTTGATAGGGAACACGGATGAGTAAGGCCTGTGGCAATGCACACCATCATTACAGTCATCATAGATAACTGAGGGCTCTCACACAGGTGTATCACAGCTTTGTCCTCCCCTCCAACTTCAATTACCAAAATAAAAGCCTACTTAAAGAAATAATAACCAGTGGCAATTTTTTTTCCTTAATGTCAGATATAAAATAAAATTAATTCCAGTAAACCACTCCTGAACTGAGAGTCTGAAAAACCGTACATCAAAAACACCTTTTCAACAAGCCCTCGCCGGGAGCCCTTTATTCCCACCCAGTGTTTATGAAAGCTTTTTATGAGAGCTTTTGTGGGGCTCATCCCTATCAGGGCAGACACAGATTACTGTCGGGGAGAGAGCTCTAATAACACACGTGGCACCTCGCTGGGAGCCAAAACACCACAGCAAAACGTCAGCCAGATCACAGAGCAGCCGGGAGAGGAACAAAACAGCAGCTTCTTCTGGGTACAGCAGCAGAAATCCTTCTGCAACCAGGAGGTGACTGGAGTCCCAAGGCAATTATTTTGTTATCTAAAAGAGGCTTTCAAAGTCAGACATTCTGCCCCAAGACCCAAGCAACAGCAGCGTTTAGGTGGCTGCATGGAGGTTTGTCGCAACAATTTTCAGATATTAACTCTCTTCTAGTACAAGTAGCTCAGGGAGAACCAACAGATTTTATATTTATCACTGGCTCTTTGCTCATCTCCTAATGGAAAATTAGACCTAACTTGGATCTTCTCTTTCTGTGTTAAGGATACCCAGGAATTATTGGTGGGTTAATAGAAAGAAGGGGGGAAAAAAGCCAAATATTTCTAATAAAGTAGTTTTAAAAGACCACGGCTTTAAAGCAATGGATTCTGCACAGAATAAAGCATCTAGAAACAATTATTGCAATTTCTTCCCTGATTTGAATCTCCTCAAAGGTACTTCTTTCAGGCAGATGGCAAAGAAAAAAAATACTGAATGTACAACATGGTCATTTCTTATCTCCTGAAACACCTTGGCAGCCTCAAAAATTGGCTCATCCCATGACTCCAGCTCAGGGACTGACCCTCACTGAGAATATCCATCTTGTACAGTCATCCTAATGAAGGAGCCAGTGTCAAGAAGCAAACTTTGCACTGGTGGGGAAAAACCTCTCAATTCCACATTTCTGGGTGGAAGGGCAGGATGGGAAAGACAACTCTTGGGGGCACACAAAAAAATCCTCTTTCACTTATTTTCTCAAGTCAAATCTAAAGGTTTGCCAAATTGCTTGGACACTAACATGCATTTAAGCAAAATACTGATTCACTGTCCTCACTGGAACACAGTGATGGTTAATACTATTTGCCAATTATCTGCTCCTACCTTTCCATTACTGAGATAGCAATGCATGTATCACAAAGGGGTTTTGAGTGTGTCACAAAGAGTTTTGGCTACTGAAAAATAGTGCTGCACAATTTGCAAACCCAGAAGGTTATTTCAAGACAAAATTGCCATGAAACACTGTCATTTAAATAATGAATGGCTATGCTTGCTCGCTTGATTTCTTTCTTCTAAAATAATTTTTCTTGCTTTCTGTCAGTTGCCAACAAATACATCTTAGCATTTGCATTTCAAGCAAGAAGAGAAACCCAGACAGTTGCTCCAAAAGGACTGGAAAATGTACTCTGAACTCTGGTATGTACAAAGCTATCAGAGCCATCCAAACATAGCCATTAGTACTTTGTCAGGAATTCAGAAGGAACCCCAACTTTGCTTAGAGGATTTGGAAGTTGCTCTTCCCTCCCATATGAAAATGCTTTTCAGTCTCATCCCAGTGTGCAACATCCATTCAAACATTCAGATGAAAAAGGGCAACTCTCTCTCCCCATATCCACACAAAGAGACACAAAATGTCCTGTGCATAATTTATGAGCAAAATGGCTCACGTAGGGTCAAGTCTGTAGTTGTTACATTGGGATTTTTTCGGTGGTGTTGTTTTATCACCAACAGCCACCGTGGAAGTCACAGGTCAAGTATTCAAGAAAAATATGCCCATCCAGGAATCATCAAATAGGTCTAACTCTCATTATTATTCAGAAATAAACCAAAAAATGGGCTCCATTGCTATCAGAGTTCCTGTTTGCAACAGTCTACCTTAAGCAAAAGAGAGATGTGGAAAGAAACCCTATTTCAAGTGCTTTCACCACTATAGAGAGCAGGGCAATTTTGGGTAACAGATTTTAGCCCTTTTAGTAAGAATACAAAATTAGATCATTTGTTTGGGCACAAGGGAAAATAAAATTAACACTGCCCCATCAGGTTTTATACAAGTTTTTGGCTATGAGATGCCTATGAAGCCAACTGGTCAAGCCTTTTGTCTGATAATTTTAGTTTGCAGCCTCATGGACACAAAGCATCTCCTTGAGAAGCCATCTCAGCTGATTTCTTTGTGTACTGTGGGCATTTGTGAGAGGTCCCAGGATGAAAGGCTGCAGCCTTGGCACCTTCTTCTCCCCCCTCAAATGGAAAGGAGCACAGAACAAGTCTTCCTAACCCCAAATTCCATCCCAAAGGCAGCTTCACCACCCTTTTGCTGCAGTGTCTTACCAAGTTAACAGTAAAAGAAAACACAGTGCACGGACAACACTGCTCAGGAATAGTCTGGGATTTGTTTAATCTCAGGTAATAATGATGTTAAATGTGATTACTTCACTGATCCATTACCACATCAGAGTTCACCATATATAATTTGCTGTGCATGTTGACACTTAACTAATGGTTGTGTGACATATGTGTGACTATGTGTGACATAAAGAATCTAATTGGACCTGGACATAAGAGTTATACGACTTCCAATACACACACACATGTGTACAAATGCATTTAGAGAGACAATAAAGATCTCCACACACATTCCCACTCTTGACTTGCAGTTTACATGCTGCCATGTTTGGGTGTGGGATGCTTTTAAAAACTGTCATTTTATCTCTGTCTCTAAGACAGATTCCTTGTGAAAAGAGAGAAAATATTAAAAGGGTTTAATTATATTTTTTATCTTTTCCTGAGCATTCAGCAATCCCTCAGTGAATTATTTTCACTGCATTCAAACAGGCAAAATAAATCCACCACAGGCTAACTCCCTCCCACCCACAAATAAATCCTAACTCTTGCCCACTTCCAAACAAAAGAACACTAAACAGCAACACCACAGACTTTCAGGTTAAGATGAAATTAACAGAGATGCAACATTCAAAACTATTTTAAAACATGGGCAACAAAAAAAACACAGAAGAAAGACACAAGATACAGAGCCACTTGTAGAAAAGTATTTCACTGAGTTCTATGAAAGATTAGCATTGAGGAAATGCAGAAAACAAGAGATTTCTTATCCATATCATTTAAACTGGCACAATACTTCTGTTATACACAAATATATATATATTAAGACTGGTGAGTTTGTACAGGCAGAGGGTGGGTGGGACGACCTCCAGAAATTGTCATCTTTGGAACTGAAATCATTCTATGGAAAGGAAGCAATGACTTTGCAGGATGAACTGAGGGTGGTAAATCCCTGTGGAGAAAACATCTTCCTAGGTACTTGAATAATTTATAGCAGCATGGTGCAATGGTCACTCCTGGTAAAATTCTGCTGTATTCAAAGATTCCACAAATTCAGAAGTTTTAATCATTTTATATATTAAACTCATGTCTCCGCATTAACACAGACTTTCAGAATTAAAAAGGTTTTCACAGTAGCATATCAAGTGGATGATTTTAATGGTCTTTTAAACACAGTGCCAGGCAGAGACTCAAGTGACATAGCTTTGAGGAGAGAAAGTGAATTTAGAGGCAGCTATTTATATCTTCCTTATATTCCACTTTATTTCAAAATATAACACTAGTTCTAAGAGATTATAAATGCAACAATTTAAGACTAATGCCTATTTTTTGAGTCTCTAATGAAAACATTAGGCCCCAAATTCTTCTGCAGCCTCATACACAATTGTCTTTTGCATTTTTTATCCATAAAGATGCTCTAACTCAGAATGACTTTTGGCAACATTTTTTCTCAAAATCTAAAATAAATACCAAGAGAAGCTGGCAACATTCAAAACAATCATCCCTGAGATCAAAACACAAAGATAACAACCCCAAACAACAGTTATTAAAGAAAATAGGCAGAAAGCAGTCCTGTTGTCAAAACCTGGAGGCCCAAGGCCACCATCACAGACAGCTGCAGCACCCAGGAGGTGACAAAGGTGTGTATGAAACCTCTCACAGCTCTGAGGGTACCCAGCACCTCCAGCTGCCCAGAGCCAAGCAGGAAATAAACCAAAGCTAGGTAATAAACCCTGCCTTAGGGTACAAAATGTGGCATATTTTTATATGCATACCCCACTAGAAAAAAATCCTTCCAGTTTCTGAGATGTGCTCTACAACCATTGCTCGTTGCCACGACATCTGCTCCTTTCTGAGGTGTTGCATTTTTTTTGCTTCTGTGAAATAAGCTCATGGGCAATGACAGTCCAGATCCAAAAGCAGTTTTTTACCTGGCTCATGGGAAGTCTGGTAGGATCTCAGCCTGACTAAAACTTTCTTTGAGATGTTCTGCACACAGGTGCAGTGTTCAGCAGTGTTCAGCACCTCCCACGTCCATGTATCAGGGCCCATTTTGGCTTAAAATAAACAGCTGCAGGCTCCCAAATCAACAATTCCAGCACAGCCTGGCAAACCTGGCAGTCAGATTTAAATGATCTTGTTCCCATCTTAAAATACTCATCTCTGCTATGTTTTACTATTTGCAAGGAGAGTAAGACTGAATACTTGGTAAACCAAGTGATAGAAATTTCTTCCTTGGATTTTTCTGTGTGTGTTCAGATTATTCTGCACACTGTGTGTAAGGATGCCTTTAAACTCAGCAGCAGAAGGGCCCATCTCTCATGCACCACACTGCTCTGAGGAGTCACAGCATTTTTTAATTCAGGTTCATAGGACTTCTGATCCTGCTGGCCTCAGAAGGACAACTTAGGCACAGACATTAAATGTGCCCTTTATTATCTCACAAGAACATGGCCAGTGATCAGGACCTTGCAGCATGTTAGCTCTTCCCAAGGCAATTTTCTCTATTTTGTTACCCAGAAAGTCAATCAGTGAATGTAGTGATTTTCCTCTCAGAATTTGCACTTATTTTTAAAAAACATGATTAATGGGTCTTAATGTAGCAGTGGCTCTTACACTTGACAGAAAATAAAAACTCAACCCAACATGCTCAACTTTAAAAAATGCATAAGGGTAACTAGAGCAAAAAAAAGCAGTTATGTTCTACAATGCCATCTCAGGTCTGCTCCCAGAAAGCATTAAAAAACTAAGATATATTTAGTAAAAATTAAGGTGGCACTATATGTCTGATTTATTCAAAAACCTCAGAGGAACTGGGGAAAAAAAAAAAAAAAAAAGACTTTTACTTTCATCCCTGCTTTTGTGCTTCCTGAAATGTTAGCAACCATGGCTACCAGACGTCAGTGTGCACTCATTTTCATCACCATGAACTACCAAAAAGCAATACATTCCCACTAAACTTTCTCTCTCTCTCTCTTTTCTGAAATAGAAGCTTCACATAGTTCAGTATCAGCACAATGGCAAGGTGACCCCACATATCCTACCCCTTTTGCCTAAGAACTTGTGAAATCAGCACTCCTTAACCTGCAGGGTAGATTAAAATCAGGAGCTACAGTGGTAAAAATTCACAGAAACATAAAACCATAGAATATCCTGAGTTGGAAGAGATCCACAAGGATCATCAAGTCCAACTCCTGGTCCTGCATGGGACACCCCAAAAATCCCACCATGTGACCAAGAGCTCTGTCAGGCTTGGTGCTGTGACCACTGCCCTGGGGAGCCTGTTCAGAGCCCAGCCACCCTCTGGGTGAAGAACAGTTTTCTAACACTCAAGCTAAGCCTCCTCCAGCCATTCCTTCAGGTCCTGTCACTGTCACCACAGAGAAGAGATCAGTGCCTGCCCCTCCTCTTCCCCTCATGAGGAAGCTGCAGACCAAAACTGGGCAGCATCAGTCTTAAACAACCTTAGGACATTGGTCTTCAGCAACATCTGGGCCAGCATGATCTACAAGAAGAACAATGAAGCCCCTTTTCTTCAGTGTTCACTTACTTTGGAGACAAGAAAAATAAGAAACAAAAGATGTAACCTCCTGGGAGATATGAACAGTGGTTGTACATGCTGGGAGGTGAACTTTGATTACCTTCAAACACATCCTGGTTCTCCCATCCCAAGCCAGAGCAGCATTTGTGGGATAAGAGGCTGCCTGTCTGCTCTCCTCCCAGAATAAGCATCTGCAGCAGCTTAATTATCAAGTTACAAATAAACATATTCAGCTTGGTGCATACATTCAATTACAGATAATGAGCTCTAGACAAAAGCTATTGAACTATAACTGAAATTCTATGAGCTGGTACACAACAAACCAAGATTAAATGATACGGACTAAGGACAAGGAAAAAAATATATTCTTCCCCTGAAAAGCATGCAAAGTAAGGATATTTTCTGGGGAAAATCTGACAAAGAGGTAATTGTCAATACCTATTATTTTCTCTAGTCTCATCCATTTTTCATAATGTTCCAGCAAAAGTTCAAGTGGTACTCAAATTTTTTCACTCTGACTGTTGCTGTTAAAATGAGATGTTTACAAATAAAAGCTTAGTGTTTGCTCAAAGTTGAACTTTATAGTACCACCAGGATGCACCATAATATGCTACATGCCTGCAAATAAAAGCTAAGACAAAGCGAAGCCTGAAGGCACATTTTGGAAATTTCTGTAATTTTAAACTCTGTAGTGATACACCAAATAAACTCAAAGTATTAGAAAGTTGGGAAATTCAGACATACAGTTTACTTTAAAGGAAATGAAAACATCAAGGGTGCAGACAGGGAGAAATGAAGTCAGTGGAAAACCCTGACGTCTGTCCAATGCGTCAGGCACAGTCAGGAGCTGCACAGATTAATTTTCTCCAGCTTCAAGACAATTTACAAATGTACACAGAGTTCTTTGAACACATTATGACTATGAATGGCTATGAAAATGTTTTGCTCTCTCAGTTTTCTGACATATGGGAGTGTTCTTTACATTGGCTTTTTTCCTTATAAACTGAGTTTTTGTTTGCAATGGCATGAAGATTCTAGGATTCCGCACGCAAACCTTATCAGAAATACAGTTTCTTTATCTCTTCAAAAAGGGCCTGTTGTAGTGCTCCATCTGACATGTTTGCTGTAATCCTTCACCCTGGATTTAGTTTATTCAGATTCTAAATATAAAATAATCTGGAAATGCTAACAATTGCTTCTGCTCAGTATCTGTCCAGTAGCTGCAAGTTCATCATAATTTTTTATTTTGGACACGTCAGTTCAGACTGCACTCTCCTGATAGCACAGAATTAAAACCTCAAGTGCTGCCTCCTACTTCCAGCATAGCAAAACCCAGACACAGACAAGCAGGATGATTACAGATCACAGAGGGCTTTTGGAAGAGGCATTTCACTTTGTTACCTATTGCTAGAGAAAATGGATTTCTCTAACTACAACCTGTAGCAAGCTTTCACAAGACTGCAGCTATGACCTTACAAGCATCCCAGTCAGCTCCTGGATAACCAGGGAGGGAGAACAGGCAACACGGAACAGATTCCAAAGTTGACTTCTTCCCCATCAACAGGATGCTGAGAACTTGCTGCACAGCAAGAAGAGACAGGTTTTCCTCCTTTCCAGGTAACTGCAAATTAGTGCAATCTGCCAACAGCCAAGGAAAGTTCACCTCATACAAAATAACATCTTCCAGTAGACCTGGAGCATGTTACCCTGACAAAACCCAGCTGCTTTCTCATAACTCAGCTCTCAGATGGCCACTGCCTTGGAAAATACTGCTCTGTGAAAACACCTGCCTCCATAACCCACTGCCACAATGTTCCATATACAGTGTTTCTGCATCTCCTCTTGGAGCCATCTCACTCTGCTGTTAGGGCACTGAGGTCACTTTCTTCCCCTCTTTACTGTTACAGCTGAGGACTGGAGTTGTATCTGGAAGTGGCCACAAGCCTGGCAGAGTTCAGGGAGTATCTGGATGAGGCTTTAAGTCAAGTCATATGGTTTACCTTTAGGTAGCTCTGAAAGGAGCAGGACTTGGACTCGACAATCCCTATGGATCCCTTCCAACTTGAGATTTTCTATGATTTTATTATTCTATATAACCCTTTTTCTCTTATGCAAACTCCAAAACTGTCAAATGACTCCTGTCATCCAGGACTTATTGTGGGGATGAAGAAATTTTTCTCAGAAGATTTAGTCTGAATGATTACACAGAGTGAGAAAAACTGGGCTAGACAGCAAAAACAGAACAAAAGAACACAGAGTTTTGGGTGAAAAAGAGTTGAATTTGCTTCATGTGCCTGCAGAATTTGCTTCATGTGCCTGCCTTCAACCCATTGGCTGCTGCGTGGCAGTACCAAATGAATCAGACTTTCTAATGAGGTGGGAGTCAATCTTTTGCAAGGATAAGCTTTGGATTTATTTTCTCAGGGTTTATTTTACAGCATAGGGCACGGTTTGTTATTTCAAATGATCTGGTTTTCTCTCAGCTGTATCAATTCCTCTCTAGTGCCCCAATCTTGGCAGTGAGGCACTTGATGTTTATTACTGGTGCCTGGTACAAACTGTGTGTCCTGAGAGGTGAAACACTCACCCCAGAGGGTGCAGCTGGCCTCACACAGGCTGTGCCCAAACTCAGCACTCAGTGCCTGCAGCTGAAGAACAGAACATCCAACAGCTCTTCTGGAGGGTCAGGGATGGGTGACTGGAAGGATGGAGATCAAGGTGCAGGAACATCTGGGGACACTAAGCCCCCTGACAGACAAGGGACATCTGACCTGACCCACTGCTGGCAACACCTCTCTCTGATGGGAGATGGGACTCAGGACCACCATGGGGCCACCAAAGTGTCTGCAGCTCAGTGGAAGGTGAAATTATATGAACATTTTATAAATACCCAAAGAAAAAACTTCTTCCAGCCCCATACAAAAGGCTGCTCTAAACAATGTAATATTGAAGGTCAGGAGGACAAAGCAATCAGTATAACCACAGAGGGGATTAACCAAACAGATCCTCAGGCTCTATTGTTGCTGTTCCCAAAAATACCTTCTGTCCCATTTTGATGCCTAAATCTTATCACCAGGCTGATTTAAACCCATCCTTTTTGGTCAGCCACATTTAAACCTGTTTTACACATCAAGTTAATTGTGGTGTCTCCATGTCTCTATGGTATATTTCATATTTCTGAAAATGATTTTCTACTTATGACTATCCTGTTAGAAGACTCCAAAAGAACAACAACAAAAAAAAAAAGAAAAAAAAAGAAACAAACCACAAACTTGCTACTCTAAATAATGTGCAAGCACACTAAGCAAAAATCAATACCTAGTCGTGTCTTGGCTCCATTACAATTGACATGTTCTTTTAAATAAACTATTATTATGACATCATTCTAGGAATACTTGTGCTTCTAACAATCTCTACTCCCAAAAACGCTGCACAGCTTTTTCCTTCCTCAATTTTTTCATGTAACTAAAATATAACAGAAAAGCAATATATCTTCTCAATTAATCTACAGGGTTAATTCCATTAATTCACCCAAAAGCAAGACAACAGATAAGCACATGAAAGCTCTGAAGTATGAAGACATTTCCTGGGACAGGCAACAATGGGAAGAAATTGCAAAGATTCTTGTTAAAATTATTTTTCTTGAACTTAAATGTAGTTGTCACCAATGATCCAAGCTGTGAAAATGCTGAGAACTCTTCCCCTGGTCCCACCAATTATCTGCACTTCATTCTATTTATAAACTGCGCTCATTTGTGCATTGCTTTTGATGTACAGAAGAGGAAGGGATCTCAAAGAAGCCAGAGATGGTCAGCACCATGGCAAACCAAAGTGGCATTTATTCTGCTATGAATAATATGCAGTGATGAACAGAGACAAGGAGTGCCAAAGTGCCACATCTTTGTCAAGAACTGAACTTCCAGCTCCTGGTCACTGTCACATTTTCATTATGCAATTTTAGAAAGAATTTTATGTTATACTTGTAAAGAGTTTGAGAAAAATCACAATTCAGTGTGTTTTAGAATTAATTCCCAGCAGAAACATCAGCATTTACCTAAAAAAATCTACAACATTAAGTCTTCTGCCACTGGAATGTGACAAAGTCTGATGCAAACACTTTAAGGATGAAGCAAATTTATAAATGAGTTTCAAAACCTCTGAAACTCTCTGGAACAAAAAGCACAACTGAAACACAAAATCTGAGGGCCAAGGCACACAAACTGAAGTGAGGTACAAGCAAATAAGGTTTGGTACAGGATTTTCATGAAGTTACAGTCTGGTCAACAGAGGTTCAGGAAAGGAAAATCATCCTTTTAATATGAATTTAAACAAAGCAGTTCTGATAAGGAATCTATGTGATCTTAAAAGTGAGCTAAACGTGCTACAAAATATGTTAGAGGCCACAGAAGAGGAAAAGAGGCAATTAGCTGAAAAGCTGAAAAAAATAAAGCAAAGCAGAGAATGTGGAACTTGATTTGAGAGGTGAGAGCCACAAGTTTTGGAAGTGAAGCCAAAGCTCTTGTTATCTGATCAAATGATGAGCTGGAACCCAGGTGTGAAGTGTTTGATACAGTCAAATACAGGAGTGAGGATGTTCACTGCAATGATTTCCGTTCACACGGTATCAGAAGGGTACAAAGAGTGTCAAGGGGGTCGATTAAGAACATTTATGAGCAGCTGAAGGACACTGCCACGAATCTCTGCAACAACCTGAATTTTCCAATGTCTTTTGCATCCTGTATCCGATGCCTGGGCACTACAGTAGCTGAAATAACACTGGGTGTGGTAACAAGGGCACCTTAACATAAAAACAAGGCCCAAATCAAAATGCACATGTGAAAGAAGCTGATGTTACTCCCCTTGAACTGGATTTGGGGGATGCTTGCTCTTCTGTGTGGAAGAAGTGAAATTCAGACAGCCCAGCTACTGCACCCACAGCTTCTGTCACTAATATACACTTCAGTAAAATTCTTAAATAAGGAACCTTAAGTGCATTTTCTGCCTTTTCTCTAAGAGTTAGGTGAGTCAAAAAGAGATACACCAAGTAAACTACAATAAAATCATACCCCCAGCATATTAAAATAATTGGTTTTGATTACTATCTCACTGTGACATTTAATTTTAAAAACGTCCAAACCAGTGAAAAATAGAAGACCCAGCACAGTGCTGTTGTTTGATGTAATACTTGAAGGCAACTATAAACAGATCCACATTAGAGTATTTCCTCTCATCATCTAATTTCAGACTGGCTGGGGTCACACACCTGAATGGGAAGTGTGAAGGACACCTGGGCTGACGAGCTGCTGCTGCTGCATGGACTCCACAGATCCAGGGAAGCTCCAGAGGGGGGACTGAGCTCAGCTGGGGGCACGTGTGGAGGTGACAGGTGCATATTTACATCCTACCCCTGACTGAGAGCAAAATCCTTTCAAACAGCAGGGAAGCAGTTTTGTTTCACTGAAAGCCACAATCCTGATTTGTCTCTGAGCGGAATGCAAGTGTCAGCCTTCCTGGAGAAACAGTCACAGGCTAAAGAACTGGTTCTGCCTTTCTTGAATTCTCCTAAAATGTGGGGATCTGCCTCTCCCACTGCCCCCAGCATGAAAAATGCTTATCAGGAACACCACACTTCTCTGACTCTTACATGTTAGGGAAAAAAAAAAAAAAAAAAGTACCAATTACTCAAGAAAAAAGAGAAAGACAATGAAAATGGCTGTGATGCTCTGCATTACCTTCCAGGTAAGATTCCCTCAAGCCAGATATGTTGAAGAATCTCCTCACTGTGGCTCATGGTAACAATTTTGCTGTCAAACACACATGACCAGTCTTCCAAAAAATCATGCAACTGGTGTGGTTAACCACTCCTGTAACAAATCCCACCATTCAACAGCTTTGTCCAATCTTCTCTTTGTCACTTCTGCTAATAAAAAATCCTCTGCATATTTCACAAGTAGTTTGGCCACAAAAATTTTCACTTAAATAATCAGCAGTGAGATCTCTCCACTGGTACACATGTATTATTCATTACTACGTAATCTCAACAGCTTGCTCAACATGCCTGGAGCTTCTTTAACTTCCTACAAAAAGGCTGACAGAGAAATTTTTTCCCATTTTTAAGCACTTATAAGTTCAGTTTAGTCTATATGCTAAAGCTTTTCCGCTTCCTCTTCCCTCAGCCTTAAGCATAACAAATTACCGTCCATCAGGAAGAAGTTTGAGTAAATGATTTCTCAATTCATCACCTGACTATAGTTTCAGTCTATTGTTAGGATATGAATAAACCTGACTGTGTTTGCACTCTTCTCCTTCTATGTGAATAAAGGACAAAGCAACTAAAATAGAATTTTGACCTGTTTTCTGCACAGGAATTAAAAATCCCCCACGTATGATAGCAAAACCACTTTTGCTTCAAGAAGCAGAAATTTTAAATGGGCAAAATCCTTATACAAGTACTTAGAAAGTGAGTAGCACCACAGGAGAAGGGGAAGGGCAGAGAAACATGAGAATCTTCACCCTGTTTAGGGCTATCAGTTTGGCACAGGCATCTTTTTTGAGGAAACATCTCTTGAGTGAAAACAAATCAGTATGACTCACTAGATCTCACTCACCTTGTAGTCACCAGATGCCTTTTCACTGCTGAACTTTGGAGCCCTCAAATGTACATTCAAGCAGAGTAATGAGTGTTGCCAGGCTCAGAACAGTTTAATTCTACTTGACACTCATTCCTGCAATTGTTTCTTCCTGAGGTAAACTCACCATATGAGCTACACTAAAACAACTCACCAGAATACCTTCCCCAAAGCTCTGCAGAAACTGATTTGTGCTATTGCAAAGGAAACCAGGCTGGAAAGGAAGGCTCTTCTTGAGAATGAAAGCCATTTTTTTCCTCCTTTCCTTAGTTTCACTGTGTCTTTGTCTTCCCCAGCCAGGACCATGTGAATGCTGGCCTTCAGCTCAGTGACCTTGCCATTCCAGTGTGCCATGTTAATTCCTCAGCGATAACATGCTTTCTTCTAAGCCCTACGGGACTGAGAATTCTGGGCTGCCCCCTCCAAAAAATTTCTTTTCTTTCCCGACCTTTTTCATCATTGTCCAGTAGCTCAGATAGAAGCCAAAAACAGTATTTCCAAATAACTTTGCACATGCTGCCAATCTGTAGCGTCCCAGTGTGGCTGAGGCAAATGTGTGAGGATTGACTCTGCATCTCTAAACTGCATTTAATGTTCTCATACACCAGTCAATAAGCAATTCACTCACAAGCACATACTAAAATGACATTGATAAAAACCATATGAATGTGATTCAAAAGCAATTGAACAGGTGAACAGCCAGGTGCCAGCTGTGTGCAGCCCATGAGAAGAAAGATGAAGCATCTTCTCAAAAGCCTAAGTCGGGATTCTACTGGCAAATGGATTTACAGGGGTTTTTTTGCCTTATGAATTTATTTCTAAATTCAAAATAGCTATTTTTGATTAGCCATCAATAATGCAGGATGCCTCTGAAATAACAGTTATTCTTTCCATTCCACTATGAAAAGTGCCAAGAATAAATCCTTCCATTTTTTGTGATAACCGAGTAATGGAAAAATTCTACTAACCCAAAGCATATTGCACTGAATCTCACCAACTCACTGATTCCAGCAAAGAAGCCTTTCAATGACAACTCAAAGTCATCTGGCCAATCAGGCAAGAAAAAAACAAAGTACTTCTAAAAATCAGAGCCTGTGTTTATGGTCTGTCAATTAACAGACGACCAGGTTTTTAAACAAGTATTCAGTAAATACTCTGACTTGCTTTTAAAACTAAAAAGACCTCTTGTTGATTATATGAACGTCCTCCACTATTTGACATACAGGCTTGAACATTGTTTTACCACACATGACAGTTCAGGTCAGGTCCCAAGGAAGCAGGTTGTGAAAATCACATCAGTGACAAAAATAACTGGGTCTGTGACACACCTTGAGAACTGCCAGAAATGCATGATCCTTAGGAAGAAGCGTGATCTTTTTAAGCATGACTTTTGGTGTCGTACAGCACTGCCCCATATGTCCAACCAAATGCCATTTTTAAACCCTGAGGATATATTTAGCACAACATACATCATCCTACTGTCGTCATTCCACTGAACAAAGCAAAAGACAGGATCCTGCTAAATGATGCATCCTCGGCTTTTGTCAAGAGCACAGCAGTGAAAGGACTGCAATGCCAATGACGGCTAAAACGCAGCCAAGTTAAGCTGAAGAAATAAGATGGCATGATAGATATCAATGGATTTGAATTATGAAGTCAAGAATAAAGAATGGAAACATAAAACACGCTGACATACGAACTGTATCTGCTCCTGACTAATCTCTGCTCCTCTGCCATTCGCATAAGGCACCATCTGATCGTTCAAGTTCCTGCATGCATGATGAGCTCTTGGCTACAGCCTGGGCTGGTGCAGCCAAATCTTTGTGATTCCACCTGGGCAGGACAGAATGCAAGTTATCACTTCCGACTGGCACCATTTCCCATGCCCAGAGTGACCCTGCATGACAGCTCTATGCCTCATTACACCAGCCAAGAAATTAATGTGCATCACCAGCCCTGTAAAGCTTACTGTCATCTCAGCAGAAGCTTGAATTATTTACCACAATTCAGAACAACTGATGAGTTTTTTGAGTTTTAAAAGCAACATTTATTAAAGAATAAAACGTAACTGTTTTGGGAAAAAACTACAGATAACTTTTGTTTTTCTGTACTCAATGCGCACCACAACAAATCATTTGTTCATCTCACCTTCCTGCTAATAAACTTTTATTTCTGATGTCTTTGGAGCCTCGTCAATCACTTTGTACTGGTTTGTAAAGGATGAGACCCCCTTTCCCCAAACAAACTTGAGTGCACAATCCTTTACTGCACAAAGGAGAATCAAAAAGCAGAGCCAACTCATTCAGGATGAACTGAAGGACAGAAGCAAGCAAAACAGCTCTTGGAATGTACCCGAGTTTTAAAGTAGGCTTTAGAATGTGAGTTTTGTCCAGTTTTTAGGGAGGTATAGAAGGTACTTAGACACACTTCAGAGAGATGCTTCACCATTGGATACTGCTGATCAATCCTAAGGGAATCATTTTGTTCAGTATTTACTCACAACAATAACCAGGCTTTGTGTTGAGCAGTATAAACAAAAATCATCTAGTAAAGAACCAGCAGAGTGAACTGGTTTTAAAAACAGGAGTTTGAGAATAAAGTAAAGCACAGCCAGGGCCTCGTGCAGGAGTCCTTGATGCACTTCAGGTGTCCACACCTGGCAGCTGCTATTTCCTACACCTTTTGTTCAGAGCTTGCATTAAGACACAAAATAACTTGTCCAAGCTGCTAAAAACCACCAGAGCAAACAGGAGAAGTGCCAAAGGATGTGTGTGCTCTGCCTCTCCATCCTCTCCATCACAAGGTCACCTTTGCTAAGCAAAGCAGGTAAGCACTGGAGTTAATTTGGACCTACAAATAGTTGCTGCCAAACACAAAATCATTAAGGTTGGAAAAGATCTCTAAGATCATTGAGTCCAAACATCAGCCTAGCAATTCCAGCTTCACCACTAAGCCATGTCCCTAATAACCACATCCACACCAGCCAGACAAATTCTTCAGATTCTTCCCAAGTTCAATAGCATTTGGGGTCCTTTTCTTCAATTTTTTGTAAAACTGATAGATCTTTAAATGACATTTGAGTCCTCCTCCACTATTTTTAAATTTGGGTTTGGTTATCAGATAGGTTAAAATGTAGTGAGAGTGAAGAGAGATAAGCAAAAGCCAAATTCCACAGGGATCAGTCAAAACATACTAATAAATGCAGGGAATAACAACTGAATTCATAGTACAGGTGTGCAAGAATGGGATTCTGCTCTGAGATGATTGCCTAAAGACTTGACATTAAATGCAATTCCTCCTCACATAAATCTGTTCAGTCAGAAAACACGTGCACCTTTCAAATATTTGGAGAGGAAGCAGTTAATTTTGTTTTATTCCTTGAATGTCCCATTTAAGACATTTCTACTAAATAAGTAAGGCATTTTCAGTATTGATTTGGGGGATTATTGTCAGCATCAGCTTGATACACAGTTCATCCAGTTCTTCAAATCCAACATTATCAAGGTTAGACTGAAAACAAAATCCATAGGTAGACTTTCTTGCTGTATCAAGGAAGGGAAAATGCTTCTCTCTTTTCTCCCCATGACAGGCACTTTATTTCCCTTCTGCATTTTCGAGAACAAAAAAGAAAAAAAAAAAAAAAAGGCTATTTTCATAGAATTGTCTAACATAGAAAGCTCATTTTTGAAGCCCAGCTCTGCCCAAAGCACAAGCCAAGCCAAGCCACTCACCTGCTTCTCTGGACAAATCCGTTCTCATCACCAAGAATTTGCTGGTCCATAACAGATTATTGTGCTGTGTCAATCTGGGAGATCATGGACTCACAGACCTTAGAATGGTTTGGGTTGGAAGGGACCTTCAAAGTCACCTCATTCCAACCCCCTGCCATGGGCAGGGACACCTTCCACTATCCCAGGTTGCTCCAAGCCCCATCCAGGCTGGCCTTGGACTCTGCCAGGGATGGAGCAGCCACAGCTAAATGAGAGCACATCAGATAATTCAGGGAACTTCATGATTTCACAGGACTCATGTCTGCAGTGAAATATCCCCCCTGCTGGCTTTCTGACCTGGTAGTTTCTCTTTGCAAATGCTAGGCCTGCATTTGATTTTTATGAAGATTTAGTGCTCAAGACTCCCACAGTTTGCTCAGAGTTCATGAATGTTGAAACTTTGGACATGCACGGGAGATCACCTCTGGGGGAAGGTTACCTACTACATCCCGTGCTACCTGCTGCTATAATTAAACAAAACATCAGATTCTTCTTATCAGGACTTCTCTTGCAGAGTTTGCTGGGCAGTGGAACCCCCAGAGCTCCCACACCTGCTCATTCTCTGCCTACACCTCTGACACACCTCAGGGGACTTTGAACTCTGCTCTTCCTGTAAGTGAGAGAAAACCCCAACTACCAAAACAACTTCATATTAATACAGAAAAACAAAAGGCAGAGTGTGAAGATAGATGAATCCAGGTTCTCAACCATAGAGAGAGATGACTGAGAACTGCCACTAGTGCCCAGTGAACACCTGAGGTTCACATCAAAGTGTCCCATCTCAATTCACACTTCTCATCATCTTAGCAATCTCTTTGCAATCTCATCAAGGCTTATGGGCTGACACATCCAAATTTCAATTGGAAGAAGATCTACAGAGCACACAGGAGATGAAAGCAGGGCAAATTGAGGAAAACCTCTAATAGAAGACAAGTGGGAATGAGAGGATAGTCAATTTAGAGATAGGCAACACTGTGTACCAGGTACATTGTCAGAAAAACCACCAGTGGTAGCAGCAATTGCCAAATATTCCAATTATTTCTGCCACCAGACGGCACAAATAACAAATGACTGAAAACTAAAGTACAGAATCCAAGCACAGGAATCGTCTTCTGGTCATGACTGCTAGTTCCTTCAGATAACCAGGGCTGAAAATTTCAGGACACGAGAATAATTTCTAGGGAGTCAGACTGACACCTGGGCTTCAGATAGAGAATATATTCACAGCAGGAAGAGTGGAAGGGCAGAGCACAGCTGACAGTCTAAATCACACAATTTTCTTCCTGTAGCACAGATATGTACATATGCTACCCAGAATGCCCAGACCCAGAAAAAACATTCTTTATTAAGTGTGGCTTGATTTACTCTGAACCCAAATACATTTTCTCTTGTTACACTATAAAACTGAATACTAAGAATACAACAGCACTGCAAGAGAAAAGCACAAGTCCTGCATGTACCATTTACCTTGTGTATATGCATTGCCTGTGTGTGTCAAGATGACATCCACTTTTTCATCTCATTCTGGGAAGTATAAAATATTTAAAACATGGTGAACCCTTCCATCCTAACTACAGCAAAGGGAGATATCCCACGAAATGGACTTTGTACTCCTCCTATCACTTATTTTGTTATACCTTTGCTGAACAAGCTTCCAAGTCCTTAACAACATCCTTTCTGAAGCACCCACTCCTGTTTGGAGAAGTTCCAGGATTCAGGGTAGCATTTTACAAACGTGGGGCATCACTGCTTTGAGAGTAACGTGCTGAGATGAAACACTTCACCCGTGTTTGGACAATACTCTTATTTAATCACAGTAACTCAGAGCTGTGCCACAGCAGTGTGAAAGGTATCACACCACTGATCCCAATTTTTAACAATGACAATATGTTCAGCAAGAAAACGTGTGAGGGGATGTTTAGGCTGGATATTAGGACAAGGTTCTTCACCCAGAGGATATTTGAGCATTGAACAGGCTTCCCAGGGCAGTGGTCACAGCACAAAGACTGACAGAGCTCAAGAAGCATTTGGACAATGCTCTTGGGCACATGGTGTGATTTTTGGGGTGTCCTATGCAAGGCCAGGAGTTAGACCCAGTGGTCCCTGTGGATCCCTTCCGACTCAGGATATTCTATAATCCTATACATACCAGTCGTGCTTCATTCTACATTTATCTGCTGGTCAGACTTTGCTGGCTTCCAAGTCTTGTTCCATACCTTCAGAAACTTTTTTTTTTCCCCAGTAGAACACATTCAATTTGTCCTCTTGCCCCTCCAGATGTACATGCCATCAGATAAGGACTCTTCTTTACCATCTTCTCAGGCCATTGACAAAGAAATTAATGCCAAATTTCTACATTTTATATGAACTTTTACTGGAAATAGGTTCTGAAGCACTTTAAACACTTCAAACTGATTGCAGAAACTATAAAGCAAATTCTGCCCTTCCCTTCATCCATAAAAAATTCTGCTTCTATAATAAGAGCCAGGGCATAAACCACGGTGATATGATGGATTTCAAGGCTTGGATGCAACATGTAGAGGACAGTTAGATGTCTATGAAGAAAAGACACCCTCATTTTCTCTTGGGAGCTCTCCTGTGCCCCCAGGGGAGTTAAAACAAAGCCTGCTTACTTCATTCAGGCGTTGCTGAATAGTGGAACATGTGAAGAGGTCCCTGGATAAATTTTGAGGAGAAAGTCCAGCTCCTCTGGATATTTAAGGACCTCTTAACTGTCTTGTTTTGGGTTCCTGACTTTATTATGTTAAAAAAAAAAATCACAATTTTTAAAATAAAATTCAAATGAAAAATGAAAAGGCTTTGGTTTAATTTTTAAGGATTAGATAAATTGCCTGATAGTCTGAAGTACTGAGCATTCAGCAAGTCCCAAAATATTGCTTGGCACTGGACTGACTGTAATTTCTACATGAATTTAGGAACAGAACTGCATGGGGTTGGGTTTTGGGTGAGTTTTGTTCAAATCCCTGGGCAACTTCATGGTACAAAAGATTTTACCATTCGTAATTCAGCACTACAATATCAGTAAAATTGACTTACATTAATCTATTTGTAAACCTAAAAAATCCAATGCGACCAGTGAAGTCCTTATGATTAACACAGTAATGTTATACTTATGGAATTTGCTGTCTTCCACACTTGAAAATCATTCAGGAAAAGCCAAATAACACAGTAAGATCAATATTACAACTAAACAAAAAAAAAAAAAAAAAAAAAAACAAAAAAAAAAAAAAAAAAAAAAAAACCAAACAAAAAACAAAACCCACAAAAAACCCCAAATTGAAACAAACACCACATCAGAAATAAAATGTACATGATTACCAAAGAAACAGTAAATAGTGCATAGATGTTGCCATCTACAAATTGCCTTATTTAGGATTAGCTGATACACAAAAATGACTGAAAATTTGCCTGAAGAAAGGATATTTTAAATGGTTTTAACTATCCATGTGAACATATTTTGAAAAGCACCAGCTTGTGTAGGAGTACACATGAACAATTGGCAATTTTATGGTTGGACTCAATGATCTCAAGGGTCTTTTCCACTTAAATGATTCCATGATTCTGTGACTGGTGGTGTGCAGCTATGGTGCTTCTCCTCAGCTGGCAAAGACACAGGACCAAAACAGTCCTCAGCAGTTATGGGAACAACACCAAAGCACAGAAAATCAGAGACACAACTCTTAATTAGCTCTGTCTTACTGTCCTATTAACAAAGGTGATAAACCCCAACAGAGCAGAGAAAGGAGCTGTTTCATACAGGCAGATATGAAACCTTGGCTCCTTACCTGGCACCTTGGGTCTCTAGGCTTGTCCTACTTTTAAAACACTAATTTAGCAATTCTGTAGAGAGCACTGAGGATCATTTTCAAGAAGTACCAACAAGCTGTGTTCAGTCCTTAATTTTTGGCACTGATGTGAAGACTCCATTTGGTGATGCATCTGCAGTGCTGGGGAGGTGTTTGAAAGGTGGGAGAGGGTGATTTCCCTCCTCCAGCATATGCTGTGATTATTTGGTGATTTCAATACACATTCCAAACACCAGCTGTGGTCAAGGGGACCTTCTGTTTCTGTGGTGTGTTGTGTTTCTGTGTGAATTGCTGCAGCTCAGGAAAAATCAAAGAATGGTTTGGGCTCGGAAAGGCTCTTAAAGATCATTGAGTTCCATCCTCCAGCCATGCCACACCTTCCACTATCCCAGGTTGCTCCAAGCCCCATCCAGCCTGGCCTTGGACTCTTCCAGGGATGGGACAGCCACAGCTTCTCTGGGCAACCTTTGCCAGTTCCTCACCACCCTCTCAGGAAAGAATTTCTCCATAATATCTGATCACAATCTCTCCTCTTTCAGTCTGAAGACATTCCTCTTGTCCTGTCACTCCAACTCTTGTCCAAAGTCCCTCCCCAGCTCTCCTGGAGCCCCTTTTAGCCACTGGAAGGGCCTCTAAAGTCTCCCTGGAACCTTTTCTTCTCCAGGCTGAACAGCCCCAGCTCTCAGCCTGAATCTACAGTGGAGGTTCTCTATGGCCCCCGATGGTCTTTGTAGCCCGTGCCCCAAAATGCAGCTGATTTCTGTGTTGGAACATTGTCAATGGGTGGAATTCATGCTCAGATACACAGATTTTTGCAAAGCAAAAGCATGTATTTTTTTATCATCCACTGCACCTTACAGAACTGTTGGGTGCAAAACATACCTGCAAATATTTCTTTCTAATATTAAGTATTCTATATGGTCTGACTAGGCAAATTACCAGTGAACAGCATAGCAGCTATGTCCTAGAAAAAAAAATAGGTAAACTTTTTAAAATCTTTAGGCCCAACCTGCTTTACATGCTTTTGCTTCACTTTGTTTCTGGATAGGAAAAAATAAAACTTGTCTTTTTCTTTTTTTTTCCCCTGGAAATTCTGGTAGAAACTTTATTCTGTTTCCTTTTGTACTAAATACTGTAGATAAATAGCCTGAGAACAAACAAAAAGAAAAGAAATAATCCATCCTGTGATCCTGGATTCTGCTGACACCAAACTTTTTCTAAGAATATGCATTTCCTACTCACAGTACTGTTAATTCCTGCAGCACTCTCATGTTTTGTTCATTAACTTCCTTTTAGCACTACTGTAGAGTCGGGGAAAAAATATGCAAATGGAGCAGAAAACAGAGCAGGGACTACAGAAGTTTGCTAGTTTAACATGAAGTTCCAGGAGCAATAACATTTTCAAACAAATGCAACACAAAATCCTCCCACACTGCAGTGTAACAATCAATTTGTTTGCCCAGAGAACTTCTAAAGCTCTCATAAGGGAAGAAAAATGTAAGACAGACACCTCAACAATATCAGGAGATGGAAATCCATAGCAAAAACTCCCTACAGCAAACTGTAGGCAAAAAAGAAAGCTTCCAATGAATAGACACAAATTCATTTAAAAACAATAATTAGCAGTCCTGTGCTTATTTCAGTAACACTGACCCCTTTTGCATGAGTTTTCATGCAGAGAATGCTCAAAATAAAGTACTAAAGTTGGGACGTTTTGCAAAGGGAAAAAAAATTCAAAAGGGAAGATTTCTGGGAAGAATTGGAAAGCTGTAGGAACAGGAATGCTCCAATAGTACCTTACTTCAGAAGCAATCTACCCAATCTCATGTCCAATGCATGAACTGCATAGTAAAACTGTGAATAAGGCACACTTCTATGCGTGTGCCTAAAAATTCAGCCATTCTCACAGAATAAATGAGAACATGGACACATTTGAGAGGAGGGAGAGGAGTTCATAGAGATACAGAAATAAATTACAAATAAAGCCATGAAGGGTGAAAACACCACCTCTGATAGTAGAACCTGTGCCCTGTTTCCCTTAAATGAAACTCCCTGCAAAGACATATTTCATTATAAATTCTAGAAGTTTAAAATAAATAGCTTCCCTGAAAGAGAAATCTTTAATAAAGACAGATGCTCTGCAGATGCATCAGTGCCTGTACATTTTTCTTCCTTCTAATTAAAAGACCATTCTAACTCCTGGTTGAATTTTTTCCCATCCCAGTGCAGTGTATTCCAGAGGACTGCAATAACACAACTTCATACACGCATCCAAACAGGATTTCACATCTGCCCAACAGTAATGCCTCAGATTTGCCTCAGATTCCAATTTACTCCATAAGGGATGGAGTACATGGCAGAGATTCATTCAGCTGATTTCCATAATGACAACAGTAGCTGAAAAGAAGTACTTGCCTACTAAATGGAAATGTGACATCAATATTAAGGTAAAGATTCGAGACTTTATTGGTAGCTGCACTATTTTAGCTTCAAAATAAATTTTCCCCAATAGCAGCTTTTATTTAATTTCAAATCCATCAGCTCTTCTGGCTGCTAATTCCCAGAGCTGCCCCTTCAAGTTTTTAATCTTATCTTCCCAGTGTGAAAGTGCTGCAGACCAGCACTTTTAAACACAACAATGCAACAGTTTCTGAAAGCTATATAAATCGTGTGAAAGACTACCCTATTAATTCCCTTTCTTATTACCGATTTTTCTTTTTTGTTTACAGGGCTTGGGGACTTGAAAATTCAGTTACTTTGAGGGAAGGAAGAACTTCTGTTTCACTGGGACCTCCCTCTGGCTCTTGACATTTTCAGAAACCTGTGGGACAATAGCATTCAGGTCAGCCCAGACACGGAAATTATGCTAAGCCTAAACCAGAGCAATTTTAGTTTGCAGCTCTTAGATAACGACTTTGTGCTCAAGGCATTTTACAGAGACACCAGCAAAACAAGATATCTACCTTTAGAGTATCAGACTGGTATCACTAAGAAAACCCTGGCTGGAAAACAGGTTGGTAAACTGATTAAAGAGCACCAGAGGGTAGAGAGGCAACTGGTTGTTTTATTCTGCTCTCAAGGACTAGTATCTTTGTGCCAGGTAGGGAAGAAATTATCCTGTAAGCTTTAAATAGACAACTTTCCTGGTTTAGATGCAAACATCTGCAAGTAACAGACACAGAGAAACTGAAAACAAATATTTGTTAGATAATTACCAGAGTGCAAGCCTAATGTTTTATGGGACTTTCGCTTTTTAAACATTAATTCTCCAAGGAGGGAAAGGATTAAGATCATGCCACATGCCACTAATAAGCTGAAATGTTTTATTTATCTTCTCTGAGTTAGAAGGATTGATCTAAGTATCTGGAAATTATGAATATTAAAGATAAGCTAAAAAACTTGTCTCTAAGGCAGCAAGTTCTTGCTGACAATGTAACCTTTTGCACCTCTCTAATCTGGGCCATAAAATTGCAGCAGCCATCTGGATCAGGATCTCCCTAGACCAGCCTCCTTTTCCTTCTAGTAGTGCAGTGGCAGCTGGAAGCACTCTAAGAAAAGAATATTTGCATTTCTTCAAGCCCCCTTAAAGGAGATGCCACACATGAAAACTCTGTGCTTGCCAACTCCAGATAAAAAACTGATTTTGCTGCAATAGATGACCTTACAAACATCAACATCTGCATGATCAACTCACACCACCAAATGACCTCCACCAGCTCACCCAACCTCTTGAACACCTATTTAGGACAGTGTCCCCATCCAATCCATCTCCCCAAGTTCAGACATCGATGGCATTCGGTGCCACCTAGACACTTCTGGAATTTCACAGGCTCAAAAGTTTCTTGCCTGCATCCCATCCAAAAATAAACCTTCAAAGATATGAGTACCCTTGAGCTGTGCTCAATTCCTCCTTGTCATACATTTGGTTTGCTCAGAGAATTAATTGGCTTTGTGGAGCATGAAGAAACAGAAATGGCAATATGTACCTCAATTAGACTCTATTTTTAAAATAATTCTTAAACTTCATAAATTATGAGACTTTAAGGCCTTTAACAAGTTTGTTTGATCCACTTTGATCAAACAGCGTTAGGGACTCATTATACCATACATGCAGCTGTTTAACAACATTAAAATACACCATCAAGTCAATCTTTCTCTAAGTGACTTTGCATCACACAGCAAGCAGATCTAAAAAACCCTGTCATTTGCAACTGGCAATCATCATTCTGGTAACACTGCAAGAGGCTTTCTTAATTCCACTGGTGTTTAAATTCATGAGCCAAAACTCATCATAAATTGTCTTTTATGGCTGTCAAGAACAATGATGTATATTCTCTTATTTAGCCTTTTGTGACTTTTTGGGAGCCTCTGAGTGCCTGAGAAGTGTTTGCTTCACTGAACGGTGGATTGAGACTCTCCTATTTTTATGTTGGAAAGACACAGCACATTAAGTAACAACCTTAGAGCCTGCAGTCCAAACCCACTGGCTCTTTATAAGCATACTCACATCAGCTCTTAATTATTTTTATAGAAATTCTAATTATTAGAAATTTTTAGCATGGTGAAAATAGAGGGTGAATGCTCCAACTCCGAAAGAAAATGCCATCTTCTGCCAGAAAATTGAGGCTGCTTTGCCATGCTCTACCAGTGCCTAAGGGGAATATAAATGGACTGAGGAGGAAACACATGATGTGTCACTGATAAAATGATCTGGCATTACAAAAGGACCCGTAGCTACGGCTCCACAAGAGATCAATAAAAGTGCAAATAGCAGCCTCTTTAGAAATCATTGCTTTCCCTCCAATACATGGTGACAAACTCTGTGACAGCATTTACTTCATGCTATCAGCCTCATTAAATAAAGCAGCCTGTCCCCATCCACCCACAAGGCCAACTCCAGAAGTCTATGGAAAATATTGATTTTTCTTGACTATGTTCAGGTCAACGATGCAATGCAATAAAACAGCTTAAGACAACTATTCCCTTCCCAGCTTGTAATTAGAGCCTTGAAACCCTGTTTCTAGGTCTTGGTCTGAGATCTGTTGTCAATTCACTTTGACCTTAGGCAAGCAAATTTCAACACTGGGGAACGGGCTGCTTGCTGTAAAATGAGCAGAGTTAACTTCTCTCAGAAGGCTGGTTTGCTGGCTTTGAGACTTTTTGATCCTTTAAGTTTTAATGATGTGATAAAATGCATTTCAGTTTGAGTTTGTCAGATAAAATACATCCTCAAGTGAAATCATTATGTGAATGATTATGCACCTGAGGATCAGCGCCAGGAATTGGGCCTCCCTGTACGTCAAGCTTGGATTACAGGCTCTCCAGAGCCCGATTTCCAGAGACACCCTGCACCATCAGTGGAAGGAGTTTTTCCTGCACTGCCAGTCCTGGGAGGAGCCACATATTTTCCTGAAAAGGATGGAGTTTTGAACAGCAAAGAGACACTGTTGAGACAGTTAAATCTAGAAAACAATAAAAAGCAATTTCAATTTCTAGGTTTAGGTAAGAAACAGAACTATTTCCCAGCTATTGCAAGGACTAAAATCAGCCTTTTCCTGCTATCTACTATATATATCCTATATACACTGCACAAAGGATGGAGCCTTGAGGAACCAGCAGAGGTATCAAAGCTCATCTTGCCAGACCTTCCATATAGAACCATCCCTAAGGAATGGACATAGAACTTCATGGTTTTTTTTTTCTTGTTGGATTAGCTGAACCTTCTTTGATTATTTTTACCATTAATAGTGAGCATGTATAAACACCACTTTTTCTTCACTCCACACAGCAGCTGATAGCTGAGGTAGGTGCACCCCACAACAGCTACAAGAAGAACCCTTGAGTCACACTCTACACAC
Source organism: Leptocoma aspasia (assembly GCA_013399835.1). Taxonomy (NCBI): domain Eukaryota; kingdom Metazoa; phylum Chordata; class Aves; order Passeriformes; family Nectariniidae; genus Leptocoma; species Leptocoma aspasia. The sequence continues at coordinate 869,985 of VXAX01004838.1, forward strand.
ACAGAAGGGAAAAAAAATCTTTAGTTTATTTAATATATTAATGTGGAAACAGTTCAATGTTTTAAGAGAAGAAGCAGAAGAAAATTGCTGGCCTTTTCAGCAGTGTTATTTAGTCTTTTATTGCTCTGCAAATTTAGACAGTGACCTATGGGGTATTCCTGTGTGACACCAAAATTTTGAGGAGAATCTTCTTCATCCTAAAGTGCTCAGACAAGCCTCAACAATAGAATCAAGGGTTCCTGTCTTTCCAGACTAGGACCAAGCAAACATTGGCAATCCACATTATAAATTCAACCTCTTTTACTCTCTTTCCTCATGCTGTCTGCTTCAATTTTTGAATGTGTGAGAAGAGCCTGAGTTTTGTGGCATTTCATGAGGTTATAACTTCTTTCTAGTTTAGGAGCTGAATATTGAAGGCTGTTACGAACACCAAGCAACCTTAACTACCTTGCACACAAAAGATACACAAAATCATACAAAGTCCTTGAGAAATTTGGAGTTTGAGGCTCAGCTTTCAAACAAGAAGAGCTATCATCTTGTTTCCCATTTCTGAGAGTACAGCCCGTGACAGTAGTGTGCTGACTCTTCTTGCTTAACTCTGTGGTTTCAAGGTGATTTACTTTTTTTTGGGCACTGCACACCCACCTACTGAGAGTTAAAAAAAATTTCCATCTTTCTTTACCATTTGGGTAATCACATAGCTCTCAAAGGAACTGTGATTTATATGTACCAAAAATATCCATCCAATAACTTGAAAGTAAATCTTGTTCCCTCTCTTCCTTATGGAAAACAGAGTAATAAAGGGACAGTTTTTGAGTCCTAATGCTGGTGCAAAGTCCATGTACTTTTTCAGTTTTGGCTTAATATTTTCCCAGCAGCTGCATCCCAAAAATCATGCGCATGAGCTACACAGAATCTCAAAAAGTATTTTGAAGACAAAAATGCTATTTAGTAGTGAAGTATCAAAAATACCGAAATTTAAATCTTTAGATCTGATTTTTGCTGGATGGCATACAAGATGCACATTCAGGTTATTAAACTGCCTCTTCAGGATATATTTATAGGATTTGTATGAGCAAAGAGTTTCACAGAGGCAGGGAGCTTGATTCCCATGGAAAAACACCTGCTCCTCCAGCCAGCAGAGCAAGGCACTCACTTGGGCTCTTATGAAACCTCCTGGACAGCACTGGGCTGCCACCAACTCACTTCATACTTTAGGTCAATGCCACCATCCAAAAAGTGACAGGCATCCAATATATAGACAAAAATTATAGAGTGGCTTGGATTGGAAGAGACCTTAAAGAACATCTCATTCCCCCCCCCTGCCATAGCTTCCACTATCCCAGGTTGCTCCAAGCCTCATCCAACCTGGCCTTGAACACTTCCAGGGATGGAGCAGCCACAGCTTCTTTGGGCAGCCTGTGCCAGGGCCTCACCACCCTCACAGGGAAGAATTTCTTCCCAATATCCAATCTAAACCTTCCCTCTGTCATTTGAAGCCAGTCCCCCTTGCCCTGTCACTTCACGCACTTGTCCCATCCCTCTCCAGCTCTCTTGGAGCCCCTTTATGCACTGGAAGGGGTTCTAAGGTCTCCCCAGAGCCTTCTCATCCCCAGGCTGGACATTCCCAATTCTCTCAGCCTGTCTGAGCCCCAGAGGCAGCTTTAACCTTGTTACCAGTAGCCATGCTGGCCACAGTGGTGTCCTACCATGGGCTGATTCACCTCGCTCTCCTGGAATGATTCAATCTCAGCCTCAGCAGGAGCACACAGACAAGAACTCCTTCTCCATCTCCAAACCACAAGTGCTGTCTGAGTGTGGCCTTTTGTACCACTGAAAGAGCTCTGAGTGATCCATCAGAACTGTTTTTTCTCCAGAGTGAGAAGCCACAGTCTGGTAACAGAGCATCCCATTGTAAAGGAAGGGATTTTTGGTTCCTCACCCCACAGGTACCTGACACCCCCACGCTGTGCAAAATCTTTATGTCCTGGTGCAAACAAAACCATTTCAACTTACAAAGGACATGAGATTTAAAATATAGGACTAAGAATTTTTTTTTTAATGTTACAAGAGGCAGCTCTCAAAACTGTTCAGAACAGCAAATGGCCACCAGCAAAAAGAAAGCAGAGAGAGATAAATAAAACTGCATCACCAAATGAAAGAGCAGCTCCTAAGTCTCTTCTTTTTTGGGTGCTTTCACCATAACTTGTTGCCATGAGCACACTAATCCTAGAACATTGTTTTTATATTGATATGGAAAAAAACCTGCATAAAGCACTACTCATAATGTAATGACAATGTATCCAGCTTATTAAAACTGTCCTTTTATTTAGCTTTATGAAATTGCAGGAAAAATCAAGAGGTCTTGAATACAAACACAGTTCCAATGTACTACACAGAAAGCAGGAGAAGCGCAGAAGCAAAAACATGAACATGCTGAAATATGAACAAGCTGAACATTTTTTAAAGCCATCAGGATTTGAAACTGATCCAAAAAAAAGTTAGTAATTGATGAAATTTGAAATCAAAAGTAGAAACTATTTTAGAAAAGACTGGTATATAGAATCTCTTCATTATTTGCCTGCAAAAAGCAATAGGATTTTGTGAATGTCCCCTGGCTCACAGGGTTGGAGGGATTTTTTATCACCATCCTTTTCCTTCTGGTTTGTTGTGTGTTATCAAACCTAGTGATGTTAAATGGCTGTATGAAAGCCATGAAGTCTGGTATATGGGGTGCAAAAACAGATATGAAAAATGAGGAAAATAAGAACGTGATGGTTCAGCTCAGGTCCTTCCTATCAAGGCAAAGTATCAGCTAAATATAAAAATAACAGCATCTTTAATTACAACAGTCATCTTCAAATATTACACAGCTTGACAAAGCCAACTAAGGGACAATCAGAGGGGTCAGCATCAGAGCTGGAAGCAAAAAACTCACTGACTTTTAGGAAATTAAAAAAAAAAACCTAAGTGTTAACATGCAAACACAACTAAGACTATTTAAACACTTGAAGATCTTCTGTATTGCCATTTGTCACTCAAATGCAAGCTGCCAGAGATGTGGCTGTGCTTGCTCTCAGCAAATCTTAAGCCATTTTTTGAAGGAACTTTTAAAACAGTCTTTGGAACATCTCTCAGGTTGTTAAATTCCAACCTGATAAGGCTTTGGAGTTCTTTGTTTTCCTGTTCTCTCATTTATCCTTATATACTTCCCTGCACCTCAGCATGTGGTTTCTGAAGAAAGGGTAAAAATGAAAACTTTCTATTGCTCCTTTTTCTATATTCTGCAGAACCTTAAACATAACTTCTCCATTTTAAAATCAGACGTTAAATTTGTAAAGCTGACTACACATTCCTGCTTCCACTGCTAATTAACAGCTTAAAATAAAGATATTCTTGTTTTTCAACTCTGCTGGAACACAATTGTAGAACAAAATGCCGTAAAAAAGTCAAAGTTACTGAGACAGGCTGCTATTAAAATGGAAAACCAAGCAGGAGAGTAACCAGCAATGTCAACTTGTCTATGAAGAAAATACTGGGCTACTGAAGATATTTTGGGGACCAAAACCAAGATATCTATTGGAAGGAGAGTAAAAAATAATTGGAAATTGGTAGCAAAATGAGTCAAAGCAAAGGAATAGCTCTTAACACCATTAAATTCTTGTACTTTATTTAGTCCTACTGGACATAACAGCTACAAAAGACAGCTTCAATATTTTGAAGTGAACTGGCAAAGCAGCAGTTTTGCTGTGTCTTTTTAATTTAAAATCATCACAGTTCAAGAAGTGGCTCAAGAATGTAAGAAGTCTCATGAAACCCAAAATCTTGAAAAAGAGGAAAGAATCAATCCAGTCATCCTAATAGAAAATGTCAAACCCAACAACTTTCAGGCTGACAGTTCTGCCAAATATTATTTATGTGCATAAAAGTAAAAGCTCTGTCCTTTTCTGTATGCAGCAATCTCAGAAACAAGTTAGCACTTAGTGACTTTGGGCCAGGGTGTTATACTCAAGGATTTAAGGACGAAGCAGTTCAGATCAAAGGCAGCATCTGGCAGCCCAGGACACAGCTGAAGTGAGAAGGTGCCTCAGACAGGGGGAAAAGCTGCTGATATTTAGCTGCATCCATCCAGTGAGGGCTCAAATTTCCATTTTTCAGCTAACAGGACAATAATCACAGGGACAGATGTTACCACCAAGGGGAATTTAAAATTTAGCAGTATGCTTTGAATAGTACGACTATTTAAGAAGCAAATCTATTTCTGAATGGTAATATGCAACACACGGTCAAGTTGTGAAAACAACTCTTAAATCCCCACGTTCTTCCTCTTTCCTAAGTGACCTTTTTTTATTTCTCCTGTTAAAAAAATCCTCCCTGAGGCCTTGTGTCCTATGTCATTTCCCTGACCTTTTCCGTAATTCCCTGACAAAGTTTCCCTGGTGAAATCTGTTATTTCTAGGAAAGAATGAGGACAGAAGAGAGGGATGCAGCGATGAGGTCTAACACAGGGAAGCCCCCACTCTGTGGCTGAGGCAGCCACTGCCCAAGAGTGAAGGAGCAGAACTCGAGTGCTGCTCACTGTGGAGGAAGGTTTTGCTTTGCGCTTTATTTCCTCCTCTCAAGCAATGCAAGCCAAGTTCTCAGAACACCACTGACGTGGGGCATCATTGACCCAGCACTGCTGGGTGTCCTTCTGGAGCCTCTTGGTTGTAAAGAAGCTGATGAAAATGAGGGAACTCAGAGCTGGGGTTGACAGGGCCTTAAAGGGCCAATTTCATTCTGCTTTCTGCAGCTCCCACCTGACAGTGGGCAAGGAGAATTAAATAGAAACAGATTTCTCCATTTCTTGAAGCTCAAGTCAGAACCAAGTGTAACTCAGGAATCTTTTTAATTTAACACAATTTCACATCTCCTATAGAAGTGACCTGGGAGAAGTCTACTCCAACTTTCCACTTACACAGAAGAGCTGCTGTGCTTTGGAATGTTTGAACCACGAGCCTACAAAACATTACCATTAAGAGAGACCCCCAGTATTTTTTATAGAATGATAAAATGGTTTGGGTTGGAAGGGACCTCCCATGGGCAGGGACACCTTCCACTATCCCAGGTTGCTCCAAGCCCTGCCCAGCTTGGCCCTGGACACTTCCAGGGATGGGGCAGCCACAGCTTCTCTGGGCACTTTTCAGTTTACCCCACAGGTCTGAAAATCAATCAGCTCCTCTGCCACACAAATGAAGCATGAGGAATAATCTCTAAGCACAGTGAAAAAACAAGTGTTTATTTTGGTAATTGATGCTCCACACGAGAGCTGGGCAAAAGAAACCCTCTAAGACCAATCTCAGTGTTTTAATACAGACTTTTTTTTCCTTAGTTTTACCTGATTTGAATGCTTAAGTGCAGCAGGGCAAAGGTGATGCTGTTGGATTGTCTGTACAGGCAACTCCCTCCTTTCTGGAAAGCTGTGAGACAACTGGGCTACTTTAACACAAATTCAAAGACACACTTTTGCTATTTTTTCTGAAAGTATTGCAGCATGTACCCAAAAAAATATCTGCTATTGGGCTTCTTACATAAATTGAATAATAACAGCTAAATTATTTCTAAATATTCCATGAAAACTTCCCATCATCTTTCAAGACAGTTTTTTCAAATGTCTGAGCATTATTAAATGTCTCAGCACCTGCTTTTTTCTTTGGATTTTTAGATTTAAAAGCAACCTTCTGGTAATGTTTTATTCACATGTCAAACAGTTCTGTGTGTTGTTCTGTAATTAAGCAAAATTTAATATTGGGTAATTAAAATATTAGGTTGCTAAGCACTGAGCTTCTCCAATATCTTACTTTCAAATAAATTGAAATTCTAAATAAATTCTTAATTGAAGAACAAGCAGCAAAGAAAGCCAATTTTCACTTAGCACTTACTTTTCCAAAGTTTTGCTAAAACAATGCCAATCCGATTCTGAGGCTGATATACTTCCAGTATAAACACTGCATCCTCTCTTACAGTTTTCAGATGTTAAAAATTATTCATAATGATTAAAAAGCAGACCACTGAAGCTGAGGGCAACACAGGCCCTTGACAGATCAGCGGTTTCTGGTATTCTGCCTCCACCCTTTTTGTCAATTGCAACCACTCAATCATACATAAAAACGCCAAATCCTGCCAAAATTAAAATGTGTGGTTTCCATTTTACCTATTTTTACAAACTTTTGCGTCTAGTAGGAAGATAGAAAGGTAAACATGGGGGAAAAAAAATCAGTCAGTATTCAACATGTTTGTGTACATGAGAAGCCATTGTTTTAGATTTTTTTTGAAGTGCTGTTTCTCAACACTGCTGATGGAATCAATAGCAACATCTCAAAATTGTGACAGATTTTTAAACAAGTCAGTAATTACAAGGTTTTTATGTTTTTTCTTCTACATTTGGAAGATAAGATTCAGGAGTACTAAAATTCAAAACCAGTACACTATTATGACTGTAACCATTAATTTGAGAGTGAGCTACTAAATATACAGGAAGTCAAGAAAGAAGTTCTGGTTACTAAAAAAATAAAATATTAAAAGGAATAACCATATTATGCTCTGTTCCACCCTAGAATAATATTTTATCAGAAGTAAATAAAAAGTAAACTGAGAAATTTTCAGCCTTCTGCTTGCACAGCTTTAGTAAGACACAGAAATCAAGGTGTGGGCTGAATTTTACTGAATCAGTGACTTTATACTAACATAAAACCGCAATGAGACAGAGCTGAATGGGAACTATTTTCCTGCAGGCTCAGCTATTTCACCTTCTCTAATAATACCTGTAGACCCCTGAGCTGTTGACATATCACTAGTAAGAAATGCTGATGGTAAGTATAAATGTGTGTATATACATAGAGATGCTAAAAAATTTAATTACTTCCACCTATATCACTTCCTTATGTTCTTCTCTTACATTATGACACCTCTCCTGCAATTTAAATTTTTTTTAAAAGCTCATTTTTTATTCAGACTGCATCTCTTCTCAAAGTTGTTTTGGGTTTTTTTTTTGCAAAGGGAACTCTGCAGCATGAATATTGTTAGGGCTTGGGCCCACCGAGTTATCTAACTTTGTATATTCATAGGATACACACAGGACTAAGAGATGATCCATTCTTGGCAGCACACTCTGCATCACACACTAACATGGCATCAGAATATGGAAAAACAACAATCTCAACCATAGCTTTTCATTGTTATTCACTACATGTGCAGGGAATCCATTTGTTTCAGATTCTTTATGAATTCAACTCAATATGTTGCAAAACAGTCCTGAAAAAGCCTCAAGTCAAATTGCCTAAAGTAAATAAAGAAAAGAAAATTACTTTAAATTCTTCACCTCTACACTTCCAGCAAAAACACAAGGTTGTGCATATTGCCAAGTGTCTTTTCACAATAATCAGTTTCAGAGAAATTGGAGATAAAACAAGATTAGCAGACTCTTGCATTCACTTCCCTGAAATATTAACAACTTCTGCATATTTTCCAGTGTTTTCAAGCAGAGGAGAGAGTCCCACACGTTTGGGCACAGAGATCACTGCTAAAGGTGACTTTTCATGGCCCAGCTGGTGCCTTCCTGCCAAAGTGCTTCATCAAAATCCTGCCTGGGGGTAGGATCCAGCTCAAGAGCAAGACATCTAAATTTAGTCAGCTGCAGGCAGGTTTGTCCACGTGCAGTTGGTGTTTCCAGCCCCCTGGAAGGGAGATGGAGCCACCAAAGCTGATGATGTGCAGGAGGAGGAGGAGCACCAGGACAAAAACTCCTGGGAACTGCTCTACCACCTCCAACCTTTCACCGTCCAATATTCAGCAGGCACCCAAACACACTGAAAAATCCCTTTAAAACGTATCATAACATAAATATTGTGCAAATTTTTGCACGCATATTTTAACAACATAAGCTATCATATGTATCTGAAATTTCTTTGGTAAATTTTAAGATATTTTCATGTGCTTCAGAAGCATTTTGTTTCTGGCAGCTTCTCCCACTATTAAGTCTGCAGATTGACCAACATCAGGCAGTAAATTTGGACAGTGCCCATCAAACATAAGAAAAAGCCCAATGTGTTTGGATTCTCATCTGGTTATTCTCTTGCTGTTAAATGTAATGCTCATGAACATACCCGCTACATCTCACATTCCATGTTTGATAAAACCATTTCCCTTCCCACTCTTCCACTTGCATAAGAAGCCACAATTTAATACCTTCAAAGAACAGCTGACACCTTGTGGAAAACTTAAACAAAATGTTCCATTTTGAAGGAATTTTCATCATGTCAGGTATGGTTTTTTTGTTGGCTTGTTCATGATGTATAACATCAAACTACTTGCTCAGGCAACACCTCTTTTAAAGGTCCTGATCTCAAAGAGAACAGTGGTTTCTACAGCAACCAGATGTGAAATCTTAAGTCCAAGATTGGCATATAAATAAAGCAAAGTGTGAAGGAAAAGGTTCATTTCTACTATAAAGAACCAGAAAAAAACAGCCTCAGTGAGGTCTTGTGAAAGAGCTATACATAAATATAAAGTTTCAGAAACTTTATCAGCCACATCAATTTATCAAAAATTTCTTCAGTGGTTATATTGAATCGTAAACATCCTCATCCTGTGTGCAAAAAAAAAATCTCAAAGTCTGCTCTTGTATCACATTTATTTAATGGATCTTCATAACTCAATATCTTACTGTCTTTTTTCCTGATTCTCCCCTTTTTGGCATAACCAAGCAGAGTCAAATCTCTCTGAAGGCTCCAGTGTATGAGCAGTATGCAACATGGAAAAAAATCATATTTAGAGGAAGACCCAACATAAGGAGCATCACTGGAGCTATAGAGATGGCTTTATCAGAGGCATACACATCAACTAAAAAGGTCCATGTCTCTGGACAATAACTGGAGCATCAAGATGTGGATGAGATGACAGCACTGAATGAGAAGAGAGCAGGGAAGGGTGCTAGAACATTTGCAAGGCAGTCATAGGGTTATACTTTTAAGCAGAGATTAAGCAGCTAATTAATTGATTAATCAAAACAATTAGCTAGATGTCAAATCACCACAGTGGCAAATTTAAAGTCAATTAATTCAAATATTCAAAAGAACAGCAAATAATTAATAAGGAATTAAAGAGTTTGTTAATTATGTGGCAGTAGATTAGTTATGCAGAAAACTAAGTGAGAAGCAATTAATTAATTATGCAGAGAATCAAATGAACCACAAAATATTTATGCAAAGAATCCCTGCAAATGGGCAGTTTAAAAGCAGATGGTGGGAAAATGCTGGGGTATGTTTAAAAAGAAAGTTTAATACGTATCAATTGCTGGCAACTGTAGTTAGCTGAGCTATTAAGAAAACCATTTGAAACAAGAATGGAAGTCAGGTCAGGAATCAATTGACCGAGGAGAATTAGGTTATCAAACAGATCCATGGCAAAGACTCATTGAGACACTGCTTGTTATTGACATCTCCAAGGGGCAGGTCTGGTTTAGAAACACAGGACAGTGAAACTCAAATGGATACTGGAAGTAAACCTTTGTCACATTATTTTATTATCATAATGTCACCATATGCTTTGCCTCTCCCCTTTGCTCACTGTCCCAGCGCTGTACCCTGCACTGTGTGCAGTTTGGACTGAAGTTAATTAGGATTCATGTCTTACATTCATGTGTAAATTGTCGTGCATACAACTGTAGCTTCAGACAAAAATAACACTCTGCACGAACATTATCTCCAAAATTTAACTCCCCCAACATGCCTTGGTTAAAATTGCAAATGAGCTGCATAAGGGAGCTGAGAAAAAGGCTCTGTTTACATCAGTAAAAAGGAGTGAGATTCACATTGTGGTGTCAGTGTATCTGGAATGGAACTTACACAGATGTGGTGCTACAAACTTCCCTGAGCGGTGCCTTCACGTTCAAGCACAGGTAATACTAGGCCTCAGTAAGACGAAATGTGGTGTTTACTGAGAAGAGATATTTCATTATTTATTACCCAGAAGACTGAGATGAATTTTTAACAATTCAGCTAAAGCTGACTCATGGGGGAAAAAAAACCCACTCACATGAAAATGATCACAGGGCTGGAGCACCTTCCTTATGGAGCCAGGCTGGGATGCTGGGGGTGCTCACCTGGAGAAGAGAAGGCTCCAGGGAGACCTGGGAGTCCTTCCTGTGCCTAAAGGCTCCAAGAGAGCTGGAGAGGGACTTGGGACAAGGACTGGAGTCACAGGACAAGGGGAAACTGCCTCAAACTGAAAGAGGGCAGGGTTAGATTAGGTATTAAGAAGAAATTCTTTACTGTGAGGATGGTGATGCCTTGGCACCGTTGGCCCAGAGAAGCTGTGGCTGCCCCATCCTTCCCAGACAGCAAGATACAAGCTTTTCCAATGGAAAAAAAGAACTGCTAGTATTTTTCCATACTTAGAAAACCTAGCCTGAAGATTTTTGTTCAGAACTTTAAATTAAAGAAATATTTTCAGGAAAAACATTCGCCCCATTCCCCTCACACCTGCAGAGGTTTAGAGCAGGCACTGTAAAAGCCTGACCTGAGGTCTGAAGCTCCAACATGAAACACTTCAACAGTTGTGTGAAATTTGGGATAGAAGCACTATTTATTAAAGAAACATTTCACATGTTCAGGAACATGGTCAGAAACAACGCAGAGTTTTGCAAATCTGTACAGAGCAAAAGTGGAATAAATAAATGGTGACAATAAACCACCAAATTAACCTCTTTTTGATTTAAAACTGGCCCCCCACTATCACTTCAAGACAAGTCTCAACAGAAAGAGACAATCACCATAGCTGAAAAGGCCATTGTGCTCCCTTAATAGCTCCAATGAAAATCACTTTTAGGAACCGCAGCTTTATCACCTGGATGTTTTCTGGAAGTGTATTTGTCATTTAGGGTGAGTGCCTGACAGGTTATTTCACTGCAGTGAAATCTATAGTGAAAAGCAAAGTAATTTTTATTTTTCTGACACACACCAACTACTGAATGTCATAGGAATATAATATGTAAACTCATCTTGGTATATAAAGATATTTAGCAGAATTGGGAGGCTCCTCTCTCTCAGACCTCTCCAGGCACTGTGGTAGCCCCTTGCTCTGTGAGATGCTCAGTCATAAATAAGAAAGAAAATAAAACCAGTAAATGATACTTAAAACAGTATTAGAGATAAAGTGGAATGAGATTCTTGCCAAGTGGGGGAAAAAAAATCAATATTATTTAACACATTTCTAGATTGCCAACCACCACAGCACATAGGAGTTTACAACAATAAAAATACTATTTCAATACAGTACCAACAGCGAGCAGCCACAGAATCGATCAGGAGCTAAGTGAAATGCATGAGGCTTTGGTTCCAGCTGAAAAAGCTCTCCTGGTCCTCCCAGAGCAGCCTGCATAAAGGAGAGTGGGCTCTGGCTAGAAGTTCTCATGGTTACAGCAAAACTGAGGAAAGCCAGGCTACAGCCAAGGTTTAGTATTGAGAAAAAATGTTATTAAGTGGAAGGTAAAATAACTGATTGCACAGTATTTCAGAGTGTCTCAAAGATAACAAGAGATGGAAATGCACCCCAGTATTATTTTTCCAAAAATAATTCTGAATTCATTGCAAGACTCCACATTTAGATCTAGAAATAGATATACGAGTCAGGGACAGTCACAAGAGATTTTTTTCCAGGAAGACAAACCTAAAGCATTAAATGAAAAAGCTTATTGATATCTAAGACCTTAGTATACCACTTCACTCTGCCTGAGGACTCACTTAGAGCAATGAGCATCTCCTAGATTTACAACTGAATTTTAAGTGAACAATTACTTTCTTCCAAGTGTTCATTCATTAGTAGAATGAGAAATAAGAAAAAAAAATCATTGAATGCCTTCTTATGCAGTGCTTTATCTGATTGTGAAATTACCTTTGTTTTCAGGGCAAATATAGTATTTTACAGATACCTTAGTATCCCCCACACAAAATACATGTCCACCTTGCTGTGACTCTTAGCAGCTTTGAGCATATGAGGAAAAGGAGGAGGCAGCCTCAACCTTCTGATTTAGATAAGGGCTGTTGAGGTTTTCCCAGCTATCTCTTCTAGGAAATGATGTTCAGACAAATTCTGAGGAATTTTTCCAGATATCTGAGAGGCAAGTCTGAGCTACTGAGTCAATTTGGGTGTCCAGAAACTCAACCCTCAGTGCACGTGCACATCAACTCCAGGGGCACCAATTCCCCACAAGCCAGCAAACAACAGCCAAAAGTTTGTGCTGACACTGCCACGAGCACAGAGACCTGCGAGGGAACGTGCAAATGGGATGCACAATGAAATTTCTCTCCAAAAAAATCCTGCAGAGGAACATGCAGATATGTTCTATGCATCTGCCAGGCACATTCCAGCTGTTCCCATCTCCTGTGCAGCCACAGGCTCTGCTGCTCTCCCCTCTGGCTCCTGGTGGTTGCAGGACAAACAGATGTGCTGATGAGCAGAGACACGTGGTGCAGGGAAATGCGGGAGTGCCCCAGCATCCCCACAGGACAGCCAAGGCAAAGCACTGCACAAGACTGGCACCACCAGGAAGAGTAAGGAGAGAGGCAGGGGAGGAAGGCTTCTAGCCTGAGGAATCTGCAGCTGGAGGTTCACAAACCAGAAACCTGAAACCCAGGCAAAAATGGCCTTTAACCCATTTTACCCAGTCACAGCAGTGCTTTAATCAAAGTTAAGCTCCTCAGCTCAGTATCTGATTCGCTGGAAGAAATTAAGTGCTTTCAGCCCTCAAATTAAACAAAAAATGATGAATTTTAGTATTAGGCCTGGCAGTGTGGCACCACTCAGGGCAGTGACATCTTCTCACAACCCAAAACTTGGCTTTGCGATATGCAGAAGCAGAACATCTCACATTCCAGACCTCCAACTGGCCTCATGCCTTTTCCAGTTAGGCAGTCTTTACTAATATTATTAATACAAAGAAACATATGAGCCAAACACTTTTATTGCTTTCCTAATCACCTTTATTGATATTTGCATGGAACCTGACTATTTTCTCAGTCCATCTGTTCATGCTGCTCATTTATAATGTGAACTCATAATTCTGCCTTGTTAGAACTGGCTCATATGGAGGTAATTATGTCAGCAAAAACAAAGGATCGTGATTTCTAGAGGAGAATGGGAAGCAGAAGCTACCAGGCTTGCTATTAATGGCATTTCTAATAATCCTTAAATAGAACTGCTTGTACACACAGACCTTTTCAGGATGTATCGACTGCATTAAAAAGCCAAATAAATGTTATGTTAAACTAAAAGCCAATCTTTTTTAAGAAGAGTAAAAATATTATCTCTTTTAACCTTTCTTGAATGCAACCAGAGCAATAAGCAATAAGATCTATGGTGTTTAGAAAACACCAAGCTAGTTTCCACTATGAAATGTTTAATTACACTAGCCAAGAAAGAATAATTTTTGACAGGATAAAATATATCTCCTCTATACCACCATGGGAGCAGCCCACTAAAACATTTGTAATGTAGACTATTGATCATGTGTTTCATTGTGCCACAGTAAATCTGAGATTCACACACCCTAATCCATATGCCCAATTTTATTTTTGAAATAAATATATATGAGAAGGACCTGAAAATTCCCTGAGCTCACATCAGGCCTATTCAAGAATCTATTTAATTAATTTAGTTCATTTTTCACTGGGAAAATAAAATGGTATGTGTAAGACATTCACTACTTCATTAGCAACTTTCACATATTTCTGGTTTGAAACTCATTTCAATTTGCCAAGATAAATGCCTTGATTTTTCCTCTCTGCTTAGTAACAGCATGCAGGGTAATAGAAGCTGGGAAAGGCAGCATTTTTCTTTGAGCAAATTCTACTCAGCAGGATCCAAAACCTTAACTGGAGAAAATCACCATAATTTGTTGAACATTAAATGCTCAAGAAACACTGAGCCCCACCTTTCTGAGAAGTTCTGAAAAAAAAAAATAAAACAAAGCAAAAAACCCTGTACTTTTTTTTTATTAGTGTGTTAGCCTGCAGAAGTTAAATTTGATTAGGGTAGTCAATAATGCTTGGAAATGGTGATACATAACCCCAAAGAGCTCTTTCCTAGAAAACTGAGGATGTAATGGATGAAGCAGGCACAGCCGCAATGCAGAGCCTCTCCCAACAGCCAGACCTGAGAACTTCCCACCAATCCTCTCAAAAGCAGCTGTGATTTCTTTTTCTAATTACAATTCATTCCCGTCTCCCCCCCAGCCCAAACTAATTTTAACATAGCTTCTTGTTAATTAACTACGTTAATTGCTAATGCTTCTTGGCAAATTTAGAGGTTTCTGCAAGCACTGGCTCTAATATCTATGTCTAAATGCACAGTCATCCTGATTAAATTCATTAAAATCCCTCCCTCCAGTATTTACATACTTCTAATTCAAAAATCTATCTTCTCTTTACCTGAAATCTGTCTGTGAAGTCCCAGAAAATTCTGAGAAAATCACTGCTGAATACACTATAAGCAAGAAATTAAATGAACACACCCCATGCTATAAACCTCTGTTCTTCAGGATATTTTCTCCTGAGGGTCTCTGGATACGCTGTAGTTACTAATTTCTGAATTTATTAGGGGAAGAAAAATAACATGCAAGTGCAAACTAATTTAATCCAGCCCTGCAATGCATTATTAAGTACTGAATCTTCTCTGAGATTTGGAATTTAATGAATTAAGGAGTCCAAGTCACCTGTAATGGCATGGAGCTGAATTTAGCCACTACCATTATTGAGTCAATGGAAGCTACTGGGATTTAGCTTCATTGAAAGCTGTTTATTTATTTAGGCTTTCAATTATTTATCTACCCGGGCACCAAGCTAACTATAGATTTCAAAATGCTGGCTTTTATGATTTTAAATTAGTTTTTAAACACTTATCTGTGCATTACAGCAATGCAACCCAAGGATGTCATCGCAGTGATGTTTTAGCAGGATTTTAGAGAAAGGAATCTTGCATCATCTCCCCTTTGATTAGCCAGGATCTCCCACCCCAAGAACCCAACACCTTGCACTGAGAAAGTGCTGTAGATACCCTTTATAAACCAATACTTGTTAAAAATAGTTGCGGAATGCTACGGCACAACTCAATATTCAGGTTCTGTGCTCTGAAGGAAGGTAAAGAAAATAAAATCGTTAGACAGAAGCATCCGCCCCACTCTTGTCTTGCCCTCCTTCCTCCTTCACTTTGCACACAATCTGGAGCAGGACAAAGGGCTTTTATGATTTTACTTTCTAGAGAAGCACATGCTTTCCTGCCATACTGTTCACTGCAGGGATGATCCTGAAGTACCGAGAAACAAGTGACTTCCCCCAGAAGTGTGGAAATCACTCCAAGCTGTGATTTCCAATTAATAATAGGTATATCCAGGGGAGGCCATCCCCCCCTTGCCTCCTTGCTGCTGTTCTCAGTACAGGACCACTTCCAGCACGTTCTGCAATGAGGTTTGTTAACCACAGCTCTGCAACAAGACTGGTGAGAAGGGGGAAATAAAACACTTGAAAGCATTTGAAAGCAATTTTTGAATGAATCCTGCAGCCACATAATAACGGCACTGGGCCCTGGGAAAAAGGAGCTGCCAAATCAACTAACAGGTAACTGAGTAAACAGGAGAGTGAAACTGCTGGAAAATAACTGCTAATAGGACTGGGAAGAAAAGTGCCAACTTCATCTGTACCAGGACTCACATCCACAGCAACACGCATGCCTGACCTGCAGCAGAACAAGTGGTTCACAAGTCTCAGTCCACAGGGTAATGAAAAGCTCTAAAAGCTATAAAATTTTCACTCACTCATTACAAAGTGACAAACATCACAGTGTCAGAAAGGTGTCATCACTAATTTGTCTCTGCACCTCTTTGATAAGTTACGTTGTAATTTTAATGCATGTCCAAAAAAATACACTGTGTTTGCCCTCTCTATTCAATCTTTAAAACCAGTTTTTATGATTTTGTGTACTGTTTAAGTTTTTCCTAGTAGAGTTCAGAAATACTAGTGAAGCTTTTCCCCCTCAAATCCAGCATAAACCCTTCTTTCAAAAGCCCTTCAGAGCTGAGAGACCACAACTTCCAGGAAAGAAAGGACAGAACGAGCATTAATACAAGAGGAAGAAGCACTTGGGGAATAAAACCCTCCCTAATTCAAAACTGTCTTCTGAAAAATCTTCTTCACAGCTCATCAGTCCAGAACCCTGCCAAGCTTCTTCATCCTCTTAGATCCTAATCTCCAGCATTGGGAAAAGTAGCCAAATACACCAGCAAACCAAAATCAAGTGTGAGTTAAAGTAGCAAGTACACAGAAGCAGCTCACAGAATGCATCCTCAACACAAACGTGAGCAGCAGCAGCTGGGATTTGCCAGAAGTGTCACAGCATGTGACTCCTGCCAGATTCCCTGAACAATTTTAATGTACAGCCACAGAAATCCCATGCCATTTCACAGTATAGGAGAGCTCTCAAGCTTTAGGTACAATGTTATATTAACTTAATAAATTTCAATATATGTATTTCCACAGTGGAGTTTCCTCTGTACCAAAACTCTAGTAAATGCACCAGTCTTCAAAACCCAGGTGGATTTTGGTCTAATTACCATGTACAATGAACATTTTTTTTTTGCATAAAATATCTCACACACTCATTTTTATTATTTTTCCTTTTAGCTACATCCAAGAAGATATAAATTCAACCCCTAATACTAATAAGCAGAGTCTCCAAGGGTTCCACTTACACCTGCACAAAAAGTACCAAATCAAAGTCATGCAGCCAGCTAAACTTCACATCTTGTGTGAGATTCCTTGAATTCAACTATACATGGTTAAGTATCTGCCATATAATAAAATATCTTAGCTTACAAATAATGTGCTGATTTACTGCTAGCCTGCCCCATATCTAGTTGCAGGAATATCTTAATTTATTACAGAATCTTAGAATGGTTTGGGTTGGAAGGGACCTTCAAGATGATCTCACTCCAACCCCTGCCATCATTTCTGTAGGAACTTTCCTCAGATTTACAGAATCTGGCTTTCTCTTAAAAAAAAAAAAAAAACAACGAAAACAACAAAAACCCTGCAATCTAAATATGTCAATGCATCTGTTAAACAGCTCACATGATGGCCATTAAAGTCTATCACTGGAATACTACTGAAAACTATTGCAATATAAACTTTTGATAGATTATGCTGTCTAGAGTTTTATTCAACCATGGCAGCATACACTATCATACAATTTAAGAAAATACAGCAAAGGGCATTAAATACAGTAGCATACAGGCAGACAGTTCTGCCTTTGAAAAAAAGGACCATAAAACTGAAATATGTAAACATTACTTCATTGTGATGGCCTGACTAGGGCTGTAGAGCAAACCAACAAAGGGAAACTGTACTTAGGTCCATCTAAATATGTGAACTATCAGATGATCAATAGTTATTTGCTTGCTATTTTTCTGTCTAAAGAATCATAACACAGTAATGGCTGCAGCAAAAAAATCATTGCACGGCTTCATAAATTTTCCTAAAAAAAAAAAAAAAAGGCACTTTTCATTTATGAGCAATGCCTTGAGGCTGATGGTGATTCATCCTTAAATGTCCATCTAATCCCAAAAGAGGGGCTGAATCTCTCCCAGCCAAGGCAGTCATGAGCCTCCCTCCAAACCAAACAAGGCACAGAGCAGGTGAAAGGAGGTCCCTTCAACAGCTGCTCAAGCCCCTGCTCAGTTCAACTTGATGGTGCTGAGAGCCACGTGCAGAAGACCAAACATCACCAAATTCTTTACATGCAGTTCACTGAAAAGCTTCAAAAAGAGAAATGTTTGGATATTGCAGGGAAAAAATCTATAGTTTTCTAAAATTATAGCTCGCTTATCAGTTCTCCATAGCAGGGAAACACACAGGGGACCTGTGGATTTGAAAAGATTAACACATGATCTGGAAAATGATTGACTACTAGCATAGGGATGAAGTTTGCTGACAACAGAAAATCATTTGGAATAATCAAAATCAAAAGTTTACTGCAGCCTTGCACCAGGCACCCAAGTGATGGGGAGATAAAATGGGAGCCCCAGCTGCACTGCTGGGGGCAGGAGATAAAGGACATGAGAGGGAACTTAAGCCCAAGAAGAAGGGAGGGGTGGGGGAGGATGTTTTAAGATTTCTTGCTTATTTCTCATTATCCTACTCTGATTTGATTGGTAATAAATTAGATTTTTCCCCCAGTCAAGCCTGTTTTGCCCATGACAGTACCTGGTGAGTGATCACTCCCTGCCCTTTTCTCACCTCATGAGCCTTTCATTACATTTTCTCTCCCTGTCCAGCTCAGGAGAGCAGTGACAAAGTGGCTTTGTGGGCACCTGATGTCCAGCCAAGGTTAACCCACCCGGATAAACCACCTGAGGGATGGGGTGATGAAAGAGCAGTGGGAATGCAAAGGGAAGCAGACAGCTCTGGAGTATAAGGTAAGCACTGACAGCTCCTTACTCATCACCACTTTGTGAAGCAATCTCAGCTACATGGCCAACAGCTCTCTGAGAGCCACAGCAAATGGGATTGCTCAGCACACAACTCAAAACAATTACTACTGTGAAACAATGATAAAGAGAGCAGAAAAAAACCAACCAAAAAATCCAAAAGGTATGACCAAAAAAGAAAAAAATAAAAGAAAACCAAATAACCCCCGCAAAAACCCACAGCACTTTCAACATGAGACAAAAAGCAAGCATTTCCATTCTATAGCAGGTAAAACAGGATCTGATACAGATGTATAAAATCAGGAATTATAAAATAAAGATGACAAGGGACTAATTTTTCCACAGTTCCACATGACACAACTGGGACACAAATAAAGTTATCAAGTGACAAATGTAAAGCAAACCCTTGAAAATACATTTCAGACAGCACAGATGAGCTATGGGACTTTACCACCACCAAATGATATAGGGACCATGAGTCCAGAAGCCCACAGAGACATCAATCTCACTTCTGTAGCATCACACCATTAGCAGCTATTAATTCACTGTAGCTGCAGATGAGAAAGTCCTGAACGTGTTGTTCCCAGAAGCTGGAATGTAAATCCCGGCCATGTATTTATGGGAAAGGATCACATGGCATTGTCCCTGCTCCTTACACTCCCTTCTGAGACACCAGCTGGGATTAGAAGACAACTTGTGCCATCAGAAGAAATAAATCAGTGTCCTCCTCCTGCAGGGCTGCTCCTGTGGGCAGGTGAACAAACACCTGCTGAAAGGCCCAGACTCCAGAAAGGGAACTGGAGTGTCCCAAGGGGAACACAACTTCACTGGGAAGTTGAAAGGACATTACACAACCCCATCCTCCTCCTCCTCCCTGCTTCTGTCTGCAAAGGAGAGTCTGATTTTGATGTACTGAGTAGTCACCTCACTGTTCCTCCCAGTTTAAGCACTCCAGTGCTGTGTGATCCTTTCACTTTCCTATTCAATTTACTGAGCCTCTAATATCACAGATATATCTTCCTGCTCCTGGGGAACTTCAGGCGGTCACTTCTTTCCCAAGAGAATATTTAAGGGCAGAAATGTGGTTTACGATACCAAATTGTCTAATGTTTACAATCTGTTTCTCTGTAAAGGTGATCATTTTTCCAAGCAATATTAAAGGAGAAATACAACAGATAGCAAGGCCTGGATAAATAGTCTCCTGTCCCAATTTAAAATCTACAGTATTTTACACAAAAGTAATTTTAACTGAAAGGAAAATCTAAGTGGTCATTCATCACTGGGCAGAAATGCTGTTATGAGTCTCCAAGTCTAAGAGCTGAAGCTGTGAGAGGCTGAGATCACTGTTCCCAACAAGTAAAAAACGCTTTTTTTAAATACTGATATAAAATTCTGCTGCTTGGCACTTCCATTATGACAACTTCCAAGAAAATTTTAAACCTGTGATACATATTTAATAACATGGATACCTTACACATCATTAACTTCTGCTGACACTTTATCTTTTCCCTTCTTTTCCTTTAATAATATTTAAATTACAGAGGATGATTTTAAAGTATCATTTCCCAGATCTTAGAGTACTACTGCTAATGTCTAATAGGTTTGCCAGCACTATTTTAAGGCGATTTTGGGGATGATTCCTACTGTTGCAATTGAGTTTAGACATTTGAATAATCTGTAGGTAATTTGTAGGCAACTACTTCAGAAAGATGACAATTAAAAGACAGTTACTTGGAGAACGCTCAAAATCCCATTATTTTCTTTCTTTTTTTCTCTTAGTAATCAATATGCAAATTTAGGCATTTAAAACCAGATGAGAATTAGAGAAAAATGGTACATGTATAAATAAAACAGGCACTGTGATTACACTCCCATTTTAGTAAATGCCTTTAAAATAATAAAATGCCTATAAATTGCATGGTTATAGTTTGTCTACAGTTTTGTCAGCATCATAATGGAAATAAATCTTCTGAGGGGATCTGAATTTTACAAGGAGAGTAGGCATGGGCATGGTTAGAGATGAAATAAAGACAAGGGCAGATGGTTAGGCAAGGAAAAAGGCAAGAAGCATGATGTAACAAAAGTGATGGACACTGCCTAAAAATCTAGAAACAAAGGGATTATGAAAAAATCAAAGTATATGTAGAATAGTCTGTTCCAAACAAGATGAGAACAAAATTTGAAAGCCAAGAGGATATAATTTACATGGCAGTAAAATGAAAATGTGGAACATCAGAGGCAGACCTAAAGTCTCCATCTGATGATTCAAGCTGACATCATGTTTGTGTGTCCAAGACCACTATAAAAGAATTCCACTAAGTGTTTAAGATATTAATTAGAAATATCTCCATCTAGTAACACAGAAAACTTATTTCTAATCACATAAATCACTCTATTATTCAATACATCCAGTACCAGTTTACTTTTATAATAGGGCTGACTATCTTATAACATGGATCAGAAAAAAAGACATTTTTGGAGCATATATTATCCATTACTACAATAATTCTGAGTACAGCTTCCAACTTGAACAGTTACTTGTTTCAACACTCTTTATCATAGAATTTCAGAATTCATTTTATCAGCAGTCTTCAATATGAGAGCATCAATCAAGATGCAATTTTCACTGGAACCACTAAGAATTATGTACTAAAGGACTTAAGGAAGAGGCACTCCAGTGCACCAGACAAGACAAAGGTATTGTCCCTCACAAGACTTAAAAAGCACCTAAAGGTCTATAATAAAATTGATGACTTCAAGAGTTTTTATACTCTTCAAGAGTTTTTATACTGCTAGAAGATTTTAAAGCACAAATCTTAAAGTTTTATGCATACATTGGGTGGCAGGAGGTTAAATGCCCTTGCCCACTCTCATGGTTTTATAGTCTCACAAATGCAAAACAACCAGCTGTGAAGAGACTGCTTGGAAGGATTGATACCAAACAGCTACATCCTAATAAAAAGGGGAAGGTCTCTTACATTTGATTATCAAAAGTAATGAGATAAAACAAAAATAAAATCTAAAAAAAAACAGGCTGTCAAATCACCTCCAGGTGCAGTTTTATCTAACAGCATATTCTGATTGTAAGGACCAAGCCAATTCTCAGTTACAAAGGTGAATAAAAGCCCTGATGTAGAAGAAGAGATTGATTGATTGATTGATTGATTGACTGATTAATTGGAGTTCATACTATTCAAAAAGGGACATTTGTAAGTAATGTCCCTGCTGCCTGCAAAATGTTGGAAAGTACAAATTCTCCATCTCAAAACAGCTGTAACGAGGCACATTTAAAAAGTCAAATCTTCTCTCAAGAGAGAGGGTGGACAGAGACATTTTAAACATTTACAGACAGAGCAGAGCTTTCCACAGCAACCAAACTGTGCTTGTTAATGAAGAAATCCTCAAAATCCCAAACATTATTTAAAAAGGAGTGTAGTTTTCAGAATAATCAAGCTATAGCCTGCAGTTGCTTTGAAATTAATGTTTATATGTCATTCTGGAATTTCATAAACCATGATTTCAGAGAAAACAGTGTAAGACTGCAATAATTTTAAATTTTAATTAAGAAAAAATACTAAAGATCCTTTTACTTTAAATCCAGGAAACGTTTAGTACATGACCTGATGGCCAGGCCATCTTAACATATGACATTAGAGGTGAAATTCTTGTTGTCACTTACCCAAAAATCAAATTCTTAAGAACTGAAGTAAAACCAGGATTTATCTCTGAGAACCTAAAACCACACCCATGGGATGGACGATATGTTCCAGTCAGGGAAACATTCAGCACCTGTGGAAACACCTAGAAATACACTGTCCAACATTCAAATGGAAATTTAAATTGCTTCAGGAAAATAATTCCTGGGTTTTATTCTCATGGATGAGGGAGGACTGAAAGCTCAGCAGCATCAGTTGCTGCATTTTGCAAAGATAAAAAGAAGCAGCAAAGTTCCCCTTCACCACAGCTACAGCTGAGTGTCTCCCAGGAGTACAAATATTCAGTAATTAAGAGGGTCTAATCAGCTCCCAGGACCCACCTCACCATTTCATTTTCTTCAGACTGCCAATAAAGATGCCAATTACAGCTAAATATAACAGAACAAGATATGCTCTTGTGAAGTACAAAGAAAGATCACATCTCATTTCAAATTGGTCATCAAATAGCTAATAAATTCTAATGGGCTTTCATTGCTTTGATTTTGAATATAAGAGAGTAAACTGCAGAAAAAAGCTTTCAGAGCAGTTGTACCACAACTCAGCCAACTCTGTCAGGTCTGGGAATGTGATAAATACATTATTTTTTCCTACAATCAGAGAATCATGAAGGTTGGAAAAGACCACTAAGATCAACTGTTAACATAACTCTGCCGGGTTCACCACTAAACCATGTCCTAAACACCACAATGTGATTTACGTTTTAAAAGATATATATGTTGGATTTCCTAACTTTCCCCAAAATAGCAATAATAGGGTTGATAGCCCACACCATCCTAAATGAAACTGTGAAAATTGAAGCAAAATGCACAGCATTTCACTTTTTCTCCTTCAGTCATCATGGTCTGTTCTGAAAAAAAACTTTAAAAAATAAATAACACACACACACACACACACACACACCCCGCCCCCCCATTTTACCTGCTCTACTTATTCCCAAAAGTAATCCATCTTTACACACTGGGCAATTAAATATTGAATATAAAAGGTACTGACACTATTAGAGCTTCCTCCCCCTGGCTGAGCAGTAATGTGCAGAGACTGCAATTTTATTTTTACAGAAGGAAGTTATATACCCCTTAAGGCTGCCACAGCACAGCTGCTAATTTTGAATACCTCTCTTACATCTGGATCAGTAAACTCCAAATGGGGATGAATAAACAATGTAGGTGGTGGATTTTTAAAAGGCAAGTGAAACAAAAATAGAAGGATCTTTTTATAGTAAGAAAAGCCTGGGGGAGATCTCACCACCTCTTCTCTCTGCTGAAAAATGCTATTTGCTTTTTAATTAAAGCTTCTTCAGTCTCTTTTTGCAGCCCAATTTTCTCTGAGCACCAGCACGTCTGAGGAGATGAAAAATGCACTGAGTAATGAATTTTAGATTTGGAAGAAGTCAGCTCTAGAAACAAAAAAGGCCTCCACACATAGCCAAGATTTGAAGGTGAAGTGATTTAATGGCTGACTCCATTTATTATAATTATCATTATTCATGTTGTGGTGCCACCCAGAGGCTTTGTGTTGGGTACCTTACCAATAATACAATTTCAACAATAAATCTGTTTGCAGAACTGGGCAGGGTTTGAGACCAGGCAGACTTCAAGCAAGAGCAAGAGCAGAGGCATGGCAAGAGGTGGAAATGAAGCTCCAGCAGCTTGTTAACAGGAAAGCAAACACCTACAGGGAAAATAACCTGGCACAGGTCACTGTCCCTGGGAGCAAGGGACAAATATTGCAGCAAGACCCCCATGACAGACTGGGATCCACCCATCTCCTTCTCCTGAGTTGTGCACCTCAGCAGCTCAATAGGTGTGGCAGGAACAGCACAGGAAGAAGGAAATACAGTGTACACTGGCAAGCTGAGGGGAGGTGGAAGGTCAAGAAGTAGTTAGGGCCAGGAGGGAATAAAAACAGAGATGGCATCAGGAAAGGCACTAGGAGCAAGGGGTTTGCTGTGGAGAAAAGGTGAATGGTTGGTATTATGTAGATAATTTATAATGAGTCAAAACAAAACAACAATGCATGACAATGTTGGTATAATGGAATGGCAAAAGGATATTTGATGCTTCAAGTCTTTAGGCTTTTTAATTTTAGATTATTCCTTGCCCAGTGGCAATGCTACGCTTTCTTCGTAGTGAATTTAGCAAAACTCTTTGTGGGCAGCTGCCCACCACCCTTCTTACACGAGAAAATCCACTCTTTATATAACTCTCCAAATTAATAATTAAAAATAATTATGTAGAAATTCTGATTAGATATACCCAAACAAGATCAGAGTTGCAGGATGGGGAACAGCTTGAAAATGCATGTACAGAGAAGAGGGAGGAGTCAAGTTACAGTCAGTAAGAAGTGTTTTTTCTGATGTCTTAAATTATCCAGGCCATGTCCTTCACTCTGGCAATCACAGAGCTCATGCAAACTTCTCACCAAAATTTAAATGCAATACAACCGACAGGAAATTCAACTTTACTAAATTGATAGAAATCTGACCTTCATTGTTACAACAGCAAAAAATAAGCCAGTAACTTTCTGTGATGCTGTGGCTATGCCCTGGGAGCTCTGCAAGGTTTACTTATGTTTAGTAGTAATCCTCAGACTCTCTTCAAAGATGTGTGTTCACATCTGTGATGATAACAACTATTAAGATGTTTTGACCTGTGTGTTCATCAGACCAACTAAAGGAAACAATACTATCACTAAAATAATTCCAAGTATTATACCCAAAATTATGCTGTTCCACAACTAGCTTAGGACTTGGCTGTGGGACCGTAAAGCAAAATATTCTGTATTTGCCATGAGAACCTAAACTCAGCAGCAGCTATATTAATGTACATTTTCTGCTTCACTTCCCTTGACTTTATCGCTGCTCATCATTCACAAGATTTATTCAGTCCATACTTGTGCAATCAGAAGGTTATCAAGCATCAAAGATCTTTAACCACTTAACCAGCCCATCCTCTGTGTTTATTGAAGACAGGTGTCCATTTATTCTCACAGGCACTGCTGGTTAAATAAAACATAACAGCAGCCACTAATTCCCAGGCAGCCCTGTAAGGACACAGAGTCAATTATTGCATCCTTGTAAATTAAAGACTGGAAACAGCACAGCAAACAACTAAAAGCATAACAAACAGGCTGCTTTCATTACACTTCATATCAATAACAGTTGTCAAAATGAAAAGAACCGAATTCAAGCTTCATTTGCTTCCCACAAGCCATTAGGAAATGTGTAAGTTTCTGTTTTGATATGCGAAGGAAGCCTTTATAGCCTCATAAATGTAAAAATAAAAGAGCTAATTTATGCACTCATCAACAATGGAGGATATAGCTTGACAAGTTTATATGCCTGAACACACACCCACCAATTAAAATGGTGAGGATGGGTGATCACATAGATTTCTGGTGTATCACAGAGGGCAAACTCACGAGGCTGTCAGGAATTCCAGATGATCTTGCTCCTGGAGAAGACATCTGCTCCATCTCCTTTTCCCACAGAGTGTCTTGCTACACCTAATAATTTCTAAGACATTTCTGTCTTGTTGGACCTCAGAGGTTTCCATGCTGAAGCCACCACAGCCTCCCAAGACAACCTCTTCTTGTAACTTTGTGGTTTTTTGGTTTTTTCCAAATACACTGTATAAAAATACACTTCTCATAGAACTTTATTTCAAACTTTTTTTTTTTAACCAAAAAACCAAGAAATCTGTTATTTTTGTCCTCTCTTAGAACAGAGGTGTTGTGGTTAGCCCCAGCCAGCCACTCAGTCCCACACAGCTGCTCACTCACCCCTCACTGGGATGTGAGGACACCTGGAAGGGTAGAACTGAGAAAAATCATGGGGTGAGACAAAGACAGTTTAACAGGGAAAGCAAAAGCTGTGAACACAAGCAAAGCAAACCAAGGAATTCACTCACCCCTCCCCATGGGCAGGCAGGTGTTCAGGAAAGCCAGGCTCCATCCCACAGAACCTGGGCACACAAACATCACCCCTTCCTCCTCCCCCCCCCAGATTTCACTGCTGAGCACAACCTGGCACTGTTTATGGAATATCCCTTGGGTCAGTCAGGGTCAGCTGTCCTGGATGTCCCCTCCCAACTCCTGGAGCATCCCCAGCCTGCACTGGCAGGGCAGAGGGAGGGGCAGAAAAGGCCTTGATGCTCTGTAAGCAATATCTAAAACATCCTCATGTTATCAACACTGCTTTCACCACAAATACAAACCACCTTACAAGCCACTGTGAAGAAAATTAACTATCCCAGCCAAAATCAGTACAAGAAAAAAAAAAAGTAACATATTAGAGGGCTGTCATGTACCTCCTGGTCTTCTATCAAGTCAAAAAAAGATTCTCTTGTTCTCTTGTTCTTCTCTCAGATCCTGCTGTGCAGATGTCTAATCAAAACCATGACTGTACTCTGAATTCTCTGTGTACCCTGCTAGAAAGGCACACCAGAGAATCAACAAAGGGTTCTCTCCTAAACTCAGGAGCTTGTCCTTGTTCCTATAAAAATCCTTACATTTTTCAGTCCAGTTCTCCAAGTAACTTCTCTCCCAGCCTTCCTGTATATTTAATGTCTTCTAGTCCACCAACAGGGTTAGTAATGAAAATACTCATCAGAAAGTCTTTGCTGAGCTCCATTCCACACATCCTGCCAGTCTCAATGAACCACTCATAATTTTTATACAGGTGGTTTTCCAAGGAATTCTGCATTCCTGTACAGAAGAGTAATCCAAACCATGTGTCTGCAGCTTCAAGTGTTATGAGAAGGAATGTCAAAAACCTTACTAAGCTCCCCAAAATATATAACCTGGCTCTTCTCTCTCCTTGGAGATTGTCACTTCCTCCTGCAAAACCAGACCTTTTTTTTTTTTTTTGACCATTTCCTGCTCATTAACTTTATTCTCTTGTTTGAGGGTATTAATGCCTTTGATTGGTCTTTTTCAACTCAAAAGGATAACAACAATTTTAATCTGTACAACAGTTCCAAATTATGAGGTGGACATACCAATACATCAGAACCTGCATTACTGTCAGTTTGATGAGCAGCACACATACAAAATTCACCAGAAGTGCCAAAAACCAACTCCAAGCAGGAAATTCAGCTATTTGAAAGAGCAGAAACATGGCACACATCATATTCTTCAATCCCAGCCACTACAAATAGGTTGTTGACCACTTTAAAGTATGAGTGCAGTGCCCATTCTTAGTGGACTTCTGGGTTCTGCTCCTCCAGAGCACTGTGGCTCTGCCACATGAGACTATTTCAGAATGACAGTAATAAATGGCTCTGTGGGAACATTGATATTTTTGTGACTCAAGGTTTCTTGTCTGGAAATGGCTGCAGATTAAACTGGCTGAGTGTGCACTTATCAGGCCACTTTTTCAATTATGTACCTTCACAAACCCTCAGGTTGATAAAGGTGTCATAAAGAATAAACACAATACACCAAACCTAAACAAAGTACTATTAAAAAAATACAGATTTATGGTTTTGATTGAACATTAGCAAAAAACCAGCTGCCTTAACTGAAAGCAAATGTGCACTATGAGAGCTGAAAAGTATTCCTGAAATATTATTTCTTTCTAATGCCATATTTTAATCAGATTCTTAGTAAAAAGTAACAAATGTCTTTAAGCTGCTTGTTTTGAAACAGAAAATCAAAGGGAATGAGAAGCAGGAGTAGCACAAACAGACACATTCTAATTCAAAACTAGGATTTCCCAGGTGAGTGCAGCTTTACATTCACTGTAGGGAAAAAATAGCATGAGAAATTAAGAAGAAATGGGGAATGTTATTGCAGAACTATTTAAAAACTTGGTTGTACACTCATCATCTCTGTGAACAGAGCTTTGTAGAAGTGCAGGGGTTTTAGAAAGCTGAGAGATTTTAGAAAATGCAGGCTCCTTTCTGATGGAAAAAGAATTCCTTTCTGCAGAAATTCAGATGAAAGTGAGAAGAAAAGCATTTTTGTCCCGCATTTGTAAATTAGATTTCACACTTGTAAGAACTGAGCAAGCAGGAATTTTTATACTCTCACATCACAAGCACAGGTCTCCTTTAACACAGATCACTCACTGCAGTTCTCACACCAAAAAGGAAAGGAAACTTTGGGGTTTTGCTCATGAATGCTGAGTGAGGTGCTAAGAAAGTGTATCTTCAAGACAAGACTTTTTGACAGAAAGCTGCTCAGCACTCACTTCCCACAGCATGGGAAGGACAGAGGAAGTCTGGGAAAAGCAGTGAAATACCAGAAAATATTGGTCCCCAGTTCTGGTTGTTCCATACTTATTCCAGAGTGCTGAAGAGCCCAGTGGTAGCTCTTAAAAACTTCACCTTACAACAGTAAGAATTTACAAATATTCAAGTAAAAGTTCAAGAAGATCACTATATTTCCCTGTAAACACAACAAAATGCCAAATGTATTAGCCAGAATTTCAGAGGTTAAAATGTTATCAGGTAAACTTGACACGTTTGATAAAAAAAATCAGAGATAATTGTAGTGACCCATCTTTACACATCTTTCTGCTCCCAATTCTTTCCTATACCCAAAGCAAAAATTGCAGCAAAATAGAAGTAGGAAAGTTTAACACTGCAAGACACCAATCCTTTCTTGGATTAGTAAGAAATAAATAATTTTATCAATCAGTACTTGCTTAGGAAAACCTGTGATAGAGATGTGATTCTCATGTGTGATGATTAATCTCATCAGGATGGATGAGAAGAAAGCCTTTATTGATAAACAATCTTTTTTTTTAATCAAAAGTTTTGTGGTTAAACAAAGCAGGCCCAAAGAAAATAACTTACATCTCATCTGGTTTAAAGCATATGGTTACAATGCTACTGTAACAAATCTTGCTCAGATCCAAAATATTGCACACTTCAGTACTTCTCCCTGTGCCACAGAAATTAGTTCCAGGGGAAAATCAACTGACACAAAGTGATTTTATAGCAGTATGACATTTATAAGAAATTAATGTTCTGCTAATTGATTGGCTGGGGCAAAACATGGAGCAACTCAGCTGAGTTTGATGACAATGCTTGCAGAGCGGAAAAGGCAAAACTCTTTGTTTTGAACAGGCAAAATTCAGATTTGCTCAAGTGTACCAGGTTTCATAAAAAAACAAGGTTTAGCCAATCACACCATCTCCAAATTAAGTTGTCCCTTTCCAGTAAGTTTTTTTAAAATGTGTTTTATTACTTCAACCAAATTTGACAAAATGAGCAGAGTTCTTAAATATATAATATTCTGAAGGGCTTCTCAAAAAATAATGTTATAAAGGTGAGGAACTTCACCACTTCTCAGATCAAGCTAAATGAAAGGAGAAAGCAAATACCTTTTAGCTATTACATCCAACACTTTCATTTTCAAGTATCCTCCTTCATCCCTGCCTACAAAGGAAAAAAATTATCAACCACCCTGCATCTCCAAAATGTCACCTTCCAAAATCAGGCTCACCAGAGTTTTGCTCTCACAGGATGTTACAGCGTGGGCCTGGGGAGACACCTCAGCATCATTTGTGCAGAGCACTCTGGCAAGGTAAAGCAAAGGTAGCATTAATGAAAATAAAAGCTGTTACTTCCTTTTTGCTTTGTTTTCTAAAGTGGCTGAAACAGAAATGGGAGATACTAGAGTTGGTTCAGGTCTGAAACAACACCTGAGAGTCCACAGCAACTTCTGTGATCAGTTTCATTCTTCCACTCAGGGCACAAATGCAGAAGAAAAATAATATTATTTTTACTTAAAGGAAAAAAAGTTCCTGTGTAATTTTAAAAAATCAGCATATCAACATCACAAAAAAAAAAAAATCTAAGTCTATGTTGAATGTTCTCCTTTATAACCAACAGAAGAACTAGAGACAAGATAGACAAGATGTGAGACTTAAAACTTTTCCTCTCCTGGTTTCCAGCCAGCTGTCTCCTCCTGTGCTGAAATTAGAAGTAACTAACACCTCCTATTAGTTGTCAATTTTAAATCTTGTCCAGTCATTTGGAGAGTCATTTTTAAAGTATTTATCAATGCATTTCACTGCAACTCTCTCTTTCATTTTTTAAAAGATCTAATTTGCATTTCCTTTGTCATTTCATCATGATAAAATCCCATTTATTTAGACCCCTATTGCCATGAAAATACTTCAAAATAAATTTACTCAGCTAAGTTATTTTAATTAATGTAACTAATTTGGACAGTTTTTAAGCAGTCCTAAAGAAAATACTTCAACTGCTCATTACAGCAGCAGCCTACAATGAACAGGCACATTTTCCTAAAAGCAGAGCTCCAGAGTGAGGTCATAGTTGCCAATATTCTGCCTGGATCTGGGAAAGAGTTCTTGCAGAACTTTCAATTGATAATTTCCTTTCCATGGTGATTGATGCTGACCTTTCTGCCAAGGTGTGAGGTGCCATTTTCAGACCAGAGACTCCTTCCCTCAGCATCCAGCACTTAAATTAATAATAATATTTTCCTGAGAGCTAAACACAGCATCCTGTAATATTTCACATTTCCAGCTCTTTTCCCACCTTATGACATATTCTTAAGTCAAAACTTTATGTTTTCCCTTTTCTTTTTTTTCCCAAGAGGAATTCATGATGCTAATGAACACTTGGAAAATAAAACCCACATATGAAGTGTTCTCTCATGCCACCAATAAAATGACAGCTCAGAGTCACTGGTTCAGCATCCTGGAAATCACTGAGGGATTATTCCACTTGGCACTGTGTGGGTGTATTACACATTATTAGACTTCAAGCAATACAAATAATAGATTTAAACATAACGTCATTTTTATCTTTGTTTTATCTACACAAGCCAGTTGATCTGGGGCAACTGATTACTTCCAAACCTGCAGAACAGACAAGGGCACTCTTGTCTATTCTGAATATTCTGAAATATTATTTCAGGTGCTGAGATTACCAAATGAACTCAAAAATTTGCAGAACTATGTGTTTCCCCAGAAAAAAAATTGTGTCACCAGCAACAGCACCCACCAGCATTGTTTCACCAGCTCTTGAAATTTGTCATAACTAAAAATAATGTTAAAAATTCATACTTCAGAAAACAAGATGAAATTAAACTTTCTTCTTCTAGTTCTTAGGAAAACTGATTTCCAATTAAGGAAGTAAGTACTGTTTTCTCTGAGCCCGTGTCACCCTTCATACAAATGACAAAATTTGCAACAGGTCTGCAAGGCTGCAGCACTGCAATAAAACTCCCCTTAGCCTTCCCTGAATATCTGGGGTTTATCAGAAGTGTTAAGAACTGGACTGCTTCCTAAGAAAACAGGATTTCTTTATCTTGTCCCTTCCTGACAATTTAGGATGCACAGAACACAGTGGCCTCTGCAATAATCCCTTTTTCTGTGCTATGCAGACCTGCCAAGGCAAATGCAGTCTTACTGCTTTCCCTCTGACACCCCAAACTGAGACATGGACTGGATTTTTTCTGCAAGTTTTTAAAGCTGTGGCTGCATTTGACATTTACTTCAAAACCAGGGGCACTCCCAGTCACCCCCTTCCCCGTTAGCTGATGCCAGAGCCCCACAGAGAAGGAGCTGAGGAAAGTCTGAATTAATGCACACAAGAACCACCTGCTTTGTGTCTCCAAATCAGAGCTTAATCAGAGCCCAGGGCAGCACTGCTTAATGTCAGAATTATCCACTCCCTTTGCTACCAAAATCCTCAGTAAAATACATCAGTGGTCTGAAACCAATGAATAAAACCCATTTCTATTATTAATGTATATCTCACTCATTTCTATTGTCATCAACATTTGAAAACTTTTTACTTTTTTCTCCTTGCAGGAGCACACATTTCCTAGGAGTGCAAACACTGACAAATTTAAGGTAAAAAAAATGAAAAACAGATGAACACATAATATAATGGAACATCCACTGGGATGAGTACAAAAAGATTATAATTTATTTCTATTTTATGAGAAAGAAGATTTTGCTATTTGCTTTGGGAATCAGGAGAGGCACTTACAATGCCTCCTAAAACCAACACAAACAAAACAGCAAGAGCCTGAACCAGCTCCCACATTCCTACTCCATCCCCTGACTTCACAGTATGTAGTTTTTACTTTTACTGATGCTTACTCCAGGTAATACCACTTTAAGCACCTAAAACAAAACACCACATGTGTTAATAAACTATGCATCTTCCAGTGTAATTATGAAGGATTTCTCAGACTCTCATTCCAAAGTGAAAACCTTATTACTGTGGCTTCATAAAAATGAATGTTAAAAAAAAAAAGAAATTAACATGAAAAAAATATTTTAAAATACATACTATAGTCTACTTTTGTTTTATTTCCTCTTGATTGGCAGTGCTGCAGCCACCCAGTTTGATATGCTCAGGAAGAGCCATCCACTTGCAGGCATGAGGATCATGCAGGCACTGTGGGTAAATCCATCCTGCTGCACTGAAAGAAGTGCCAGGGTGTGATGGAAATCAGAGGACCTGTCACTGAGGTCAAAGCTCTGGCACATAAATCCAGGAACAGGGAAGCCAGCCAGCACAGTACAGTAATCTAGAGCTGATTTCATTGATATTTGGGCAATTTCAGATTTTTTAAAAAGCTTTCAACTACTTTGCAGACATTAACAGAGAACATTGTCCACGTGTTGTATTAATTATTGTGTCCCTAACACTAGAATGAATCTGGGAGTGTTACTGTACCTTCTGACAGTGGTGAAACTTTAAACCTGAAAAGAAGAAAAACATGTTTTTTAGTGTTTGAAGAACCCCTATTTTCTATATTGCCCGTTGAAGAAAGGCCAGACTTCGTGCAGGGATAATCCTCTCTCAGGAGATCAGTCTCAGAATGCTCTCATGGGAAACCACTGGTTGGATGAGAATCCATCAAAGATACTCCTGGCAAGACCAAATTTCAAAGCTTCAGCTGTTAACCTCCAGTTCTGAAGGGAAACTCTGCCATGATAACAATTTCATTTTTCTACACTGTCAAGGAGACACAGACTACACACACAAGGTTTAAAATATTGACAGTTCTATAAAGGTTTCCAGCATTTAAAGAAAATTTCCTGAGTACCGGCCAGGATGGTTACTTGACATCAAAACAAAATCATCTCTGATTTATTTCCCATGTTGCACTGCACATCAGCAGCAATCAACAATGACCTCAAAAATTCAGTATTGTCCATTAACATTCTGACAAAAACATAGTAACTTCAGCCACTACCTGAGATATTGTTGAGAGAAGTTAAAAACTACCTCAAAAACAATTGATGGATGGCTTTGTGAACTTCCATGGTACTTAAACAAGGATAAATCTTGCTGGAATTCTTCTCCAAAGTGAGGGTTGCTTTGTACAAGGTAATGGACTGATCACTGACCATAATAGAGAGGAGAATCCTTTTTCTTATTATTATTTATTTTCTTTTCCAGAAAGCTTCCTGTTAAATTCCTTGTCTTGGTTGAAATATTACTGTAGCAAATTGTGAAATTGCAAGAACATGCTGCAGAAATAAAAGCCCAGTTTGTTGCAGGAGCTAGCAGGGAAAGGAAGGACAAATACAATTGCAAAGGCTGAAGTGAGACAGGACAAAACCCTCAGAATTTCTGGTGGAATAGCCACCAATTTTCCTACAATATGAACCAGAAATTTTCTTTAAATAGAATTTAAATTTAATTTTAGGTCCTTTTCAAACCAAACCATTCCATGATTCCATGGCATTGCAGGGTCACTCTCACACCAGGGTCTGTACCTTGGACTTGGCTGCAGATTCAGGTGACCAAAGGAGGTTATCACTCACTAAGATTCTGAATGAAATTAAGACATTTCCAAACAATTTTAAATGAGAGCAGGGAGCCTGTTGGTTTAACACCAGCATGTTCTGACTGTGAAACAGCTGTCCTTTGCTTAACTTTAAAAATGCAGGAGAAATGGAATGTTAAATTGAGCATTTTATATAATAAATATGATTTTGTTGACCCCACCTTCCTGAAGTTAGGCAGATGTCTAGATTTATGCCCTGCACTAAATCACTACATTGAACTTCATTTGATAAATTTATTAAACTTGGTAAGTTTGAGGGAAAAAGATAGAAAAAAATGCCAAATGAGGTGAGTATTAGCTGAAAGCTGAAGTCTGTATGGAATGCCCTGCTGTTTCACTCCACAGGCAACACAAAACATGGTACAGCAGGATCCCTTTGTGCCCTTTTCACCCTTATATCCCCTACATGGTCACTCATGTGTGGTTTGTCAAATATTTCAGTATGAATTGATTCTTGATACTACGTATATTTCCACTTCCAACTTCTATTCTGTCAATTCAGTTCCTAAAAGAGGAAGAATGAGAAAAAAAAAAAAAAAAAAGAAAAACGTAGGCATGGAAATTATTTTTAGTCTGGCCACAGAAAGCAGTAGTGCAGAGAAGATAAGCTCTCCTGGTATGTCATGAAAGAATTGGGTGCAGACACAAAAAGTAAAATACACAGCCTAAAGAAATACCTTTTGTGATAGCTTTGCTGCAGTTCCTGCCTGCCTAGAGCCCACAAAAAAGCCCAAGAGAACTCGAGTCAGAGCAGCTCAGTGTGCACCAGGGGAAGATGCCTGAATGAGCATCCCTAAGAAAGAAGAGTTCACTCAAGTGTGAGACTGCTTCTGGTTTTAATTCTGATTTTATTATAGGTCCCCTTTGGGATCTGTCTCTACAGATCTGTGTCCCATTTAGGCACAGGGTAAAAGGAACTACACTGTCAAAAAGGGATTTATAAATTAGGGAAGTAGTGGGAGAGTTCCTAAAGGTTGATTTTCCTGTAAGAAATACAAAGGCAAAAGCAATTTTTCCAATGAAATGAGAGAGGGGCTGGTCTTGCAGGATAAGGGGTAGAATGAGGAGATGGCAGATAAAGGCTCTATTGCTCTGCTCCTGATTTCTCAGAGCAGAATTTGGGAACTTTTTGACAGTGTCAGAATTTTCCCTTAGAAATATCAGCAGAACCCCAGAAGGACTCAAGGTCTGAATATTTTTAGTTTATCAAGGAGGTTGATGAAGACACTGTGTGACCTAAAGGCTCTCTGATGATACTGGATTTATACTGTACAATTAATAAATGAAAACTGCTGCATGATTAAGACCTCTCTCAACATGATTTTTTAATTAAACATGTATGATTTTAATACACTTTCCATGGTATGGCTTGCACTAATATCTGCCAGGTGTGCCTGACAGCCAGAGTGAGTAAACAACTGAAATCCATTAAAATAAACCTGAATTGAGCCTATCCTGTGGTATTTTTTATAGAGACAATGGCTTTAATTAACTTGCTTTCTTAGGCAGAACAGGAACTATGTAAAATTAGAGGGATGTAACTATAAAAAAAACACGGGGAACTTGGCTCAGTGTGTGTATCACTTTACACTTGGTTTTTAATGACTATTTTGTAAAACATGTTCTCACTGAAAATTACTTTTCTGAATACAGTTTTACATTTCTTACTTTCCTGTAACCACACAAGGAACTTCAACAAATACTGGAGCCCACTCACTCAGCCAGAATTGGTGGAAAGTTAAATATAAAGTACATGGAGAGCAGGGGAAAATGCAGCCAATCTCCTCTTCTGAAACAAGGCTCAATGACTCTAAATTGGAATGCATAAGCAAAAATAATGGAAAACAAAATTGTTTAGAAAATAGTATATGTAATAAATATGTAATACTATGTAATAAAACTATAAATGCATATTTGTTTTTTTTTAAAGGCATTGCAATTTTTTCTTTAGTTCTATATGAACGTAAACATGCATAATATTTCATTTAAAGAGAGTAGTTTTAAAAATATTTATAACAATTACTGGAGCGGAAAAAAAAGTCTTCAGAAAAAAAGTCTCCTTGGGATTAAATGCTTGTTAATCAATTTGATTTGTATTTTCAAAAGCACTTGTGCTAGCCATCATGTACAGATGCATTGCCAAATTGAAATAAGAAGTTGATTAAATTCAAATGTATTTTGACAATTAAGAGCAAAGAAAATTAATCAATCCAATACATAGAATCTTCAGTATTGTTCCAAAATACAGAGATATGACAAATAAACTTCCACATTTTTCTCTTCCAAACATTTTTAAACTCATGGAACTCCAATCCACAACTGAACGTGGCCCATAAGGGAAATTGTGTCAATACATGAAAACTAATTTTCCATAATCTCATCAGCAGGCAAATGCCACAGCATCCAACACCAAGAATAACCTGACATTGCTGAACTAAAACCAGATCACTGCTTGTTTTCACCATCACCACTGGGTTCCTGAGCAGATGAGATGAGCTACATCTCATCTGCTCAGGGCATTATACACAGGGCATTCTTCAGGCACCACACCAGGTTAAAATCAACTTGAAAGGTTACAGTCAAGCAAGTGTCCCTCTTCCTGAGCACAAAGTTCTTTTCAGGCTTCTCAGCATCACAGGAAAACTGAAAGCAAATTTTGCAGCTAAAGTCTCACCTTGAAAATCTTAAAATAAAATTTAACATTTGAAACTTGTAATTGTTATGGCAGGGTTTTGTTAAAGCTGGTAAGTATAGTTTAAAATTCTCCCTGTAAGCCTAAAAGGTCTTGGATGTTCCCCTGCCTAGAGATCAAAGGACTGGGCCAACATTATCAGCTGCTGCAGAATTTTACATTTCTGTTGAAATAAGCAACTGTTGTGCTCCTCCAGAGCAGAAAGAAATCTCTTAGAAATCTGCATCATAACCCAAGTTCTCCTGGATCTGCTGCTGGTCACAGCTCAGCTCAAAAGGAGTGCTGTGCATTAATTTATATTAAGAAGGTAAAATCTGGGGCTTCCAAGCTTAATTTGGAAGGGATGTTAAAGCTCATCTCACTCCAAGCCCTGCCATGGGAGGGAGCCTTTCACTGTCCCAGGTTGCTCCAATCCCCATCCAGCCTGGCCTTGGACACTTCCAGGGTGTCACCAAAACAAAAACCAGAAGCAGCTGCTCCAAATGCTGCACTGGGCAGTGCACAAGGAGAGCTGTGGAGCTGTGACTGGCTTTGGCCAGAGAAAATAAATTGCTTTTAAAAATTTCTTTTCTTTTTTTTTTTTTTGCCCCTTCGAAGCAGCTTTCAGGCCACAAGCGTAACAGCATGTGAGAATCCAAAGCTCATTGAGGCATTTCTATCACACCTGATTTTATCAAACATGGTGATTTTATTATAATAAAAATATTGAATGGAGCTGCTGAACGACCTGATTTAACTACAAAGATTTTCAGAAACATCTAGAATAGAATTTTTATTTGCCTCAAGTTCATACCTTTGTCGCAAGTTTCATATCTTTCAAGTTCATATATTCATGCTAACTTTTTAAATTTAATCTGAAATGAAAGCAGACTGATTTTTATTTTACTTGCCACTTTGTCAGGGATTTTAAACCTGCATAAATCAACCTCTTCTATTCTAATTATTTACCCTCCTCCTTAAAGTATAATTACTTGTGATTTTTTCCTACATTACATATGATTTTAGATTTCATAACAACTGGAAACATTCAACAGATTTTTCTTTCCCTCCAATTGTAACACCATACATTGTTGTCCGTGCAACTTTCCTATTTTTCTACTCAGTATTTTTTCCTGTTAAACCTTGTGGAGCTGATTTTTGAGATTAAGCCTATGCTGAGATGAGCTGGTTTTTCTAACAACCTTTGTCACTGAAGAGAACAGCAAAAATTTTCACCTCAGAGTAATTTGGAACAATGGAATTAGAGAGCTACAAAACAATTTCAAGGAGCACAGGTCAGCACAAATGCCAGTATTGTGCATGGGCAAGAAAACAGACTGGGGGAGAGAGAGGAGGAAAGAACAGGCCCTTAATTCTGGATTGCAATGAAACATTAAAATTCTTTCTGTGGTGAAGAGTGATCTCTGCTTGTTCACTGGGGCTGATGAATGCCACCAATTTTGGTTCAGCTTCACTTTGGTAAAGGGCTTTGAGGAAATTTCAGTAACAAAAACCCGAGCAATAATGTCATTATGGCTCTTTTCTCTTTCTGAGTTGGAAAATGACAAGGGTGTATAATAAAATTCAGCAAAGAGGGGAGAAGGGTACTTCAGTGACCTGGGGATGATCATTCAAGAAACAGGTTATTGAAAAGCATTGTACTACCAGCCTTTGCAGGCAATGCATTATTTAGATAAACTCACTTTATTTACCTCTAAATGTTATGCAATTCCTGTGTGCAGCACAAGAATTTATAAGCTAATTTGCTGACTTTATTTGTCACTGTTTGCACTGAAAGGACCACATCACTTTGTTCACCCACAGATTCAGAGTTTGGGAAGAAAATGGTTTCAGGAAAAGACAGTAAATTATTCTAATTATTCTATTTTTAAAGTACTAAAACAAATCAAGTAGAAATCCCTTCAGCAGCCTGTTGCCAGTTTAGAGCTCAAGGTCCACGTTTCTGTCCTCTTCAGCATTGCTTTCCCATTTATCATTTGTCACACATTTCTGGCATGTTTAAGAATATGGAAATATCACAAATACAAGACAATTCTAACCAAAAATATGAAGTCCCACCACTGCCCAAGGTCCCAGTAATACAAAGAGCTGTTTCTTTACAGTGTTTCTAACTACCTATTTAGTTTTGAACATTTTTATTACTTCTCAACAGCCATACATGAGACTTTGACAAAGATGATGTGTGTACCTTATAGGATTTATGAATTACTCTTTATGAAATGTTTGTAGAATTCAGTACAAAGCTTAATTAAGTAGTACAGAAGTTTTAATCAAACACATTATAAATTTTATACATTTGCAAAGCAGCTAGTTAGAGCACATTGTCATCCCTTAAGTATTTTCTTATTGCAGAGTAACCAAAATATTCATGATACCTAATTACATTCTTTTAAAAAAAAAAAAAAAAAGAAAAGAAGAAAAAAAAAAAGACAGGAAGGTTCTTCCTTTGAAATATTAATTAGCTTCAATATTTCTTTAGGGCTTTTTTACCTCTTTCTGATACTCTAGATTGTTCCATTTAGTGAAAAGCCAAAATGCAACAGTAACAAGTACATATCCTATTTTCAGCTTGGGGAGGAACAGAGGTGGGAATTGGGTTGTAGGAATGAGGGGAACTATTGCAGCTAGAGCCCACCCAAAGCAGTGCCAGGCTACACTCTCTGTATTCCATCTGTACTCTCACATCTGCTTTATTTTGGGTCATTTACACTTAAACACACAAGACATGAACTGAAAGAGCTGCTCCCTCCTCAAACATGACTCAGAATCCTTGGTGTCCACACAAGGTCCTGAGGCTGGAGATGCTTCACAAAACCAGCAAGTTAAAACTACAGTGAATCCTTTTTTATTTTCTTTCTTATATTTTCTTTTGTTTTTTTTTTTTCCTTTTTAAATATATGGCTTTAATATAACTATATTCAAACTTTAATTTGGTATGCCTGGGATGGTAAATAGCAATGCACCATACTCAGCTGTTATCATGAAGAACGAGTTGCCCATAATCTGTGTAATAGAGCAACTCTCTTCCTAATCCATCAAGCACTTTTCCAGGGACACTGCAGGGACACTACCAGCACCAGTCCCACTGTCACAGGATTTCTGCTCAGGATGGAAGCACTTGCTGGGATAAGGGGAGGATATAATTTGTTGTGACTAACAGATTTCATCTTTTGAAAATGAAAGTCACTCCACAGCAAAGCTCTTTTCTGTTGTTCCGTTTTTTTACCACTGTGAACACGTGAAACCTGTGAGGTTTGCAGGGCCTTGGAGTAAGTTTCTCCCTGAACTTCAGTTCTTGACAGGCAAATCAAGAATGGATGATTTGACTGGAATGTGACACTGCACACAAGTCTGAGTGGAAGCCACAGAAGTGCAGAGTCCATCGAAACCACACCTTGTCAGTCAGCTTCTCAGATTGTTCTGAAAATCTTTTGATTAGCCAGCACCAAATTATTTCAGAAATTCATTGAGAATTCACATTTTTT
This sequence comes from Leptocoma aspasia, assembly GCA_013399835.1. Taxonomy (NCBI): domain Eukaryota; kingdom Metazoa; phylum Chordata; class Aves; order Passeriformes; family Nectariniidae; genus Leptocoma; species Leptocoma aspasia. The sequence goes on from VXAX01004838.1 coordinate 910,179, forward strand.
CTCTTCGAACTCTGCAGGAATTCTCTTCAAGCAATAAAATCATATTGTCTGCCAGAAAGGCAAAAAAACCCCGCAAAAAACCCCCCAAAAAACAACCCAGCACTTCTATACTGCTCATAGCACTGCAACATTTATGAACCACTGAGCTTTAGTGAAAGCTGCAGCATTCAGTTTTTCCGTGAAGCATGATGAGCTTTCCATAAATTGCAGCCACGTTTCTCCTAGAGGGATATGAATAAAGCCTATTTATGGAATATTCACCAAGTGGTTGCAGGGTGAAAATATCACTTGTTTCTTCAAAAAACTAAATTACCAAGTTTCTGTATCCTGGATTCCACAATCTTTTCTTCCTCTCCAAATCTGAACTTCTTTTGCAGAAATACACACTAACCATGTAAACTAAACTCACCCATACACAGCCTCAGTGCATTTTTTGTACATGTAAAAGTGCAATAGGAACACTATAAATACAAACACATAAAACTGTGTCTAGAAATAGAAGCAGCAGCAAAGACGTTTTATGGAAAAATGTGAAAGCAGAGACACAAAATATGGATATCCTTGAATGAATACCAGGATGATCAGGGTAAAGGAACAAAGACCACTAAACCTTGAAAACTCCCAATTTACCTTGGCCAATTTGATTTAGGTGGCAGGATTATGTGCCACAGTGTGACAACCACAGGTAATAATTGTTCACCCAGAATTCATTATGTGATAAAATCCTATTTCCAAGGACATCAAGTATCCATTGGTCTCACGTTTTGCTTTAACTTGATAAATACAAAAGTTGTATGTTCCTGGACAAGGAGAGTGTAATTCCAAAGCTATTTTTTCATAAAATATACAAAAGAATGTGCATAATTAGGAGTCAAAAGCCCTTTCCTGTAACATCAGACACTTGAGTGCAGCTAAAAGCTAAGAATAATAGTCAGCAGTACATTTAATCAGGGATCCAAATATTGCTAATGCTGAAACAAACGAATGACTGTCTTCAACAGACAATTAAAATTTCTAAAATCACCTGTTTTGAAAAGGCCTGAGGCTGTTAAAATCCCATGTACCTTTTCTCTCTTGGAATGATAAATGCAGACGTCAGCTGATAGGATGTTCTACCATAGGTTCTATTATCAAGCTGTGCGAAGAGGCATTGGCAATTATTACTAATTTTATTTTAGGCATCAGCACAGAAAAGTAGGTGGAAGAAGTTCTTTTCAAGAAGTTCTCTCAGTCTGCCCAGACAGATAAAATGCAGCCATCTTCCCAAAGAAAATGTGTGGGTTTTCAATACCTTGAAAGGTCAATCATTTTCACAAAATTAAGTTCTTAGAAGTTCTGGTGTTATTTCTTGGAAGGAAAACCTAAATAACAGCAGCATAATGAAGTTAGCTTGGCAACAAGCTTCCAGGAAAGAACCAACTCTCTAAAGAAAATATTAGAGAAAAATTATTAAAATCTCTGAGATGGAGATTTTGATACGAAACATTCTCAGGATGCCCAGGAAAAAATGGGAGTTAAAATACATAAAAAGCTATTACATGTACTGCATAACTTATTTATATGTATTAATACACTCTATAGCAGTACACACCTCAAATTTCAGGGACAATGAAAAAATACAAGCATGTAACTGTAAATACCCGAATTTACCCAATGGGTTCAAGTAAATCTGAATTATTTTCAGTATATGTGCTGATCAGTAGGATAAGCACTGAATACAAATACATGCTTCTTTGGATTAAGGCTTATTTTGTGGTGTTTTTTTTAAATAAAGATCATGTTGTCACACTTCCAAGATGATGCCGTATACTTCAGCAGATGAAATTACACAAGGAGAAAGCAGTTATCTACCAACAAGGTTTCCTGTGTTAACCTTGCACCTTTTTAACACCTTAAACTAAGGCAACAGATTCCGAGCTCCCATTCTAAAAAAGCCTTTTAACTCTCACAACTTGTTTTTCCCTTTCCTTGCCGTAACCCTAAGTCCTTCCTATCACCTTAAATTCTAAATATAAATAATGTAACTACTGAAGAAAAGCTTCAGTGCATCTAAGAGGGCTCTGCAGAGATCTGTGAGGAAATCAACTGAGGGAGTTGGGGTGGAAACACCCCAGCCTGGGTGAATCAGACCTGGCTCTAGCACACATGTTGGTGTTGGGAAATTACAAAACAAGGACGGCATCACTCCTTTCCAAAGCCTGACTTGGCATTTCTTTTTAATAATAGGACTGGCCCTGCTCTGAGTGGGATCTGGAATGGATGATGGCACAGCTCCAGTCCACCTACACTCTTTAAAACTTCAGTAGCTCACTCACAACACCCCTTCAACAAAATTAAACCAAACCAACCTCTCCAAAGCATCACAATACATTTACAAAAAAGCTGGAAGACAAAACCAGATATTCTGAGAATTGAAACTTCAAGATTTGTCAGAAATTTATTCCTTCCTTTTCACTCCTTTATACTTTAGGGCCTCCACCTTTAATCTAAATGCTATACTCTGAAACTCTGGGTTGATGGTATTTAGGTGTGTTTGCAAAGCACTTCAAAAGTGGAATGCAACTACTAGGAGTGATTTTATAATTATAAACTATCAATGTCATACATGACATTTTTCATTTGTCTTTATTTCTGTTCCAAAATATGCAGCAAGAGTGTTAAATGAAAGATGCTACAGTGCAGGCTCTACACAACACAGAGAAGAAGGTTTACATTAGATTTTAGGAAGAAATTCTTCCCTGTGAGGGTGGTGAGGCTCTGGCACAGGTTACCCAGAGAAGCTGTGGCTGCCCCATCCCTGGAAGTGTTCAAGGCCAAACTGGTCAGGGCTTGGAGCAACCTGGGACAGTGGAAGAGGTCCCTGCCCATGGCAGGAGGGTGGAATGAGATGAGTTTTATAGTCCCATCCAACCCAAACCGTTCTATGATTCTATGATTGTACAACTCCAGGAAACTAGAAACATTATAGACACTAAATAAAGTGTTTCCATCTGTGATTCAAAGCAAACTTCATACACAAATAACAATTATACAAACCTCCATAACCTCCCACATCATTATGGGGGTATCAAATTGAACTCCAATTCTGTACTTCCAACCCTCTGAGACAAAGCAGAAACATCTGTCTTTATTTCAGCTGCCAGTCTAACAGTATGTTTTAAGATAAATCACCCTCTATGAATAATTAATACTGCTTTCTCAGTTAGATTTGTGATTATTAAGTCATTATTTGTTTGTTTTCAGTGATGATTAATCTGTTTTCCCTTCTCATGCTTAGTCATACAACTCTGGAGGAAAAACTAAACCCTCAGATAACTTGCAAATTCTGGTTAGAACTGAGCAGTCAGTTCTTAAGAGCTTCGTATTTCAAAATATCCAGCAGAAAAAGTACACAGACCAAATGTTATTCTGCAGTGAGGTTTCCTGTGCAGGGAAAGAACCCTGGGTTAGAAATTACTCCAGCACTGGAAGGTGTTGAGGTTGGCACACTGAAGCCCAGGGACACAGGCATCAATCCTCTTAATCAATGATTAAAACACAATTTTAATGAGGATCACATAAAGAAGGGTTGGGATTGGAATGAAAGAAATTCTGTGTCCTTAGCAATCTATTTCCTGTCTCTTTTTGGGAACAGAGGATCTGAGTCTGCAATTCTCAAAGCAAGCAAGGCAATCATCCCACCAGCCTTTCCAGTCACTGATGCCATAGAAAACTACTGGCATTTCTCACTGGGTCTGTCTTCTGTCAGACTGGTCTGGTAAATCAGTACAGAGAATCTGCAACAAATTAGGCAGTAAAAACACACAAAGTAATTGAGGAAATAATCTGGAGGGAGACTTGGCAATGATGGGTGAAAACTCCTTAACTTGACTTACCTGGCAGTGATACAAACCCCAGAGCCAAAACCCAGGACACAACTGGGAAGTGAGGGATGCACAAAGACTGCAGCAGCCCTCATCTTAGGTCAATAAAAAAACCCTTCTCAAACTACCCTTGAGGAAGGAGAAGGAAAGCAGCAGGTTGCAGGATCAGGAAGACACTGGGAATTTGACATCCAGTCTGAAGTTCCTCTGAGCCTCAATAATGGGCTTGGAATCAACTGAGCACAGATTTGTGGATCCTCTATCTGCAATTAAAAATAAAACCTCTTCCTAGAGGAGGCTTCTTTCAATTCCAGGATCAGGAAGGTCTCTGGATATAAATACTGCTGTGATGCTGAGGGGGATATCTAGAAGTCCACTCAATCAGAAGGACAGAAGCCTAATGCCACCTCATTGCCAAGCCAGTGACAGGCAAATGGAGCAACAAAATAAGATCTGCCAAAAAACCAAACCACAACTGAAAGGACTGGTTTTAGCACTGAACTAAAGATACTGACAGCCAGTCAGTGCAAAAAACATTTGCTTTGCTTATTAACCAGGGATGTTGCCAGTAGCAAAATACAGTCACATAGTTTTAGCTTAATCTCAAAATGGGTGTGAAAGTCCCAGGTTATTAAAAACCCTGAACAGGACACTCTGTTCTGACCAATCATTTCCTAAGCTTTATTCACCACCATTCACTCCTAGTGCTTTTTCAGCCACTATAATGAGTCATTCACTGGTTAAACCAGGAGGCTGAGAGACTGAGCTTCCCACTACATTACTGTCTTATTTTGTAGCCTGAGGCAAAGTAATGATCTTTTCTCAGTCTGTCTATATGTAATATGCACATTATGCTTCTCACAGGGATATGATTTGTTCACTGATGATAAAAAGCATCTCAGTGTTCTCAGAAAAACAGCATCATAAATCCACAAGAGCGAAGCAACACAGGGAAAACAACTGTCTTCTCATATCAGTGCAGCTGGACAATTTAGAAGTTGCAACAAACTTTTTACCTAGAATTATACCATTCTCCAAGATCAAGTTCTTCAATATTTTTATTTCAAAAATAATTAAAAAAAATCTTCCCAAGAGAGTATCCAGCCTTATAAACATAATGTTGGCCAGAAGAAGAAACTCAGAAGTTCATCCTGCCCTCAGAAAAAGATACCCATTTGACTATTCCAGGACTTCTAATCTGGAGCCAGAAGGGATGAGATCTTCCACATCATCCCACGAATCCTGAGAGAATGGGAACAGCAAGACTTGAGCTCTGTCAGCTCAGGAGAACCACACAAGTCCAAAAAACTGATGGAGATGCTGTAGAGCATCTCCAACAAGCTGATTTGGAGAGCTGGCGTGGGAGGGGGACCTCAGGAAAGCAACCAGATAAAATGGAGAAGACAGAATTTGCTTCTGCAGTTAAACAGACTTGCTAATTTATTTTATCAAAATTCCACTGGAGCCTTGGTCAGCAATGCAGTTGCAGAGAATGATAATGACATTTCTTCAGAAAGGCACAGTATGAAAGAGGAGTTCCAGCAGTTCAGCAGGAGAATTTTGCAACCTTTTTTTTTTTTTTCTTGGAACTAGTTAGACACTTGACCTATCAAAGATGTTATTTGCTCAGTCATGTTTCACATTTCTAGCTCATATTTCACTTTGTTCTTAGATGCAAAGCATAATGTCCAAATTAGGCATCTTCATAGGCTGTGCTTCCCCACACCATATCAACATCCTTCTTCCATGTTTTTAAAAACCTGTTTGAATTATTCATTGTACAGTTCTGGGGCTCAGAGTTATTGGGTGAAAAGGCAAAATTATCCTTCATTCTTCAACTTTTACTTCCTAGGAACAGATTGATTATGTTAGAAGTCACAGGTATTCCCTTCAGAAGCATTGAGGAATGTTTTGGAAGGAATATTTTTGGCCTACTGAAATACAACTTGGCAGAAACATAATTTTCCCTAATGAAGTCTTGGCTTATTTATCTATATTTGTCTCAAACACAACACAGAAGAATTCTGTGAATTAACAAAACCAGTACATGTTTCTATGTAGCTACTTTGGCTTCTGTATGGAACAAGCCTGTAGGTGTATTTATGCAGCAAACAAATTACATATGTGGGCAGGCAATAGTAACAGTACCTTTTATCTCATCTTATCTGCATTTCCAGCATGTCAATGGCACACAAGAGAGAATCTTGAACAAAGAGGAAGATTTTACTGAGACTTGCTCATTTAATTGACAACAAGAATAACAAAGTTCATTTCCAGAAGGCTTTACCCTGTCAGTATCCCAATTTAGATTTTGTCAGTGTGAATTGCATTGGATCCCAAATGCTGAAATGCCACATAGAGAGAGATGCAGTCAGACAAGGCAGCCTTACAGCTCTTAATTCCTTACAAATCTTGAATGACACCCAACAACAAGCAGGAAACCACAGAAAAATGCATCTTAAGACTCTTCCAGAGTTTCAGGAGATCTTTAAACAGACAATAAAACACATCAGCACTTACACTTGCCATCCACCAGCAGCAAGTCATTAGCTGCAAATGAAATACATTCACTTAACAAATAGGACTGGAATCACAAGTCATCCTGGCTTTGCATGAGGGAGACAGCATTAGCATTGACAAGACTCCCAAAATGAGCAAATTTAAAGGACAGGACAATTAAAATGTTAACCAGTGCCTGCAGCCTTATTTGCAGAAGTGTTCCCAAACACCAGATTGCCACCATCAAACAACTGCTGCTTCAGATGGGAGTGAAGTGCCAAGACCTTGCACTTTGTTTTAATTTGAACTGGATCTACACCATAGGCTGTGTATATACAATAAACTGAAGGCACAGACTAACTCAGGTAGATAAACTGAACTCTCCAGACACCGCTCTGTAACAGCCAAAAAAGTGAAGTGGAAAGATCACACCCTTGGATGTACATACACAGCTTTGCACCGGTCTCCCCACACCTCCTGAAACAACTCAGTCTGTAATAATAATCCTTGATATTTCAGATGTTGCAATGAGATTTAAACTGAGAAGCCTAAACTGGAACTTCAGCTGTGCCAGGAATCAGTAATCCTTTTATAGAGTTTTATCCATTTCCAAATCCATTTTGTGATGACAGACTGCAAATAAAGGGACTTGCAGGGCCATCAAACATGCCAAGAGCATCACTGCAAGATGCAGCACAGGTATATTAGGTCAGAACTAGGTCAGAACTATATCATTTCCATATTTCATAAGGTTTGCCAAGTTCCAAATTAGAGGCAATCACATAAATATCAAAACATGACAGTAAGAAGATAAAAATTCCCCTTGGTTAACAAACAAATGAAGACAAGAGTATACAAGTCTCAGATAAAGCAGAAAGGAGAACAGATGAAACCTTCCTCAGAAAAGGAAAATCATTCAGAGAACAGTAATTATAGGCAAGTATTCTTGTCTTCACTACAGACACAGCTTTGACATTTCCACTCTCACAAAAACTGTGTATTTAAAGTGTGAAAGCAGTAAAAGACAACTGTCAGCTGCTGCATGTCCATTGACTCTATGTCAATATAGGCTGGAATGTCTTTACTCTGAAATTATTTTCAACCTATCTCTGCACAAGGAAGAAATTCAGGAGAGAATTTAATGATTACAAAGTGTTTTAGTAACTGAATTGCACTGAATTTTACAAATTTACAGCAAATTTGAATGTCAATAGATACCAAATTTACCAGTCTTCAGTTTCAGGCCAAGGCACAACCAAGCAGGAGTATTTGCCCACTGGACTCCAAAAGACCTTTTTTTGTTTTTACTAACAAAAACCATCAATAGTTAAAAAAAAAAAAAAAACCACCACAACCAAAACCAAAAAAATCCAACAAACCAACAAAAAATAAAAGAACCAAACAAAAACAAGCCAAAACAAACCACCAAACCATTAAAAAAATCCCTTTGTCTCAGAAATGTTTGCCTAATAAAGCAAATTGGGTCATATGCGAACAGATAACTGAAAACAGCAACTGTGGGGGAAATAGAAAAGGATGTCATAGTGATTGTAAAATTTCAGCAAAGACACAAACACTGAAGTAATTACAGCCAGTCTAAGTCCTAACAGGAGTGAAACAGTCTAAGAAAACAAGAGAATACAAACATGGGATTGCTCAGGACTAATGAGTAGGAAAAGCATCAAGATTAACTAGAGAAGTGGAGGAAAACTCACATACTGCAATACTCTAGCAGCTAGAGCAGCAAAATCATATACATTTTCACAGAAAATAAACACTGTTTTATTTTATTCTAAGTCACTAGTCTGTGACCTAGAACCTACTTTCTTTCCCCACAACACCTGGGCTGTGAAAGCTACAAACATGAAGCTGTAATAGATGTGAAAGCCATAAACAAATAATTTATTAATCTGCAGTTAAGATAATGGATTATGAGTTTATGTCATTTTTTATCACGTTCTCTGCTGATTCCCTTTGTAGTCCAAATGAGCCTCTCTCTGCCTATTGTCCCTGTTTGTCTGACTGGCTCCTGTTTCACATGATGGCAAAGCTGAATTAAAGCTGAATTAAGAGCTGCCTCCTTCCCTCCTCTGTGCCCACCCTGGGGGTGCAGGAGACACTGACTCAACCTCCCAGCCTGATCCCACCCAAAACCAGAAGCTACCATTTTTCTCTGGTTTGGTTTGTTTTTCCCTGCTGTTTTAGTGAGTTGAACTGAGTCACTGTGCCATGAGGTGACACAGCCAGAAACACCTGAGTTTCTTTCACATAAGAGTGAGAGATGAGAGATAATGTGCCTAAGCAGCATCTGGCAGTTTTGATAGGAACAACCCATTACTGCCTTTTCTTTTCACAAAGCCATACCCTCCTTCCTCTGTCTTTCCCTTCAGCCAATGCCCATTTACCTAAATCCCATTCAATTATGAAAAAAAAAAATTGTAGAGCCCTTCAGTTTCCCCAATTCTTTTTTGACAATCATTCAATTTTTTGGTTTATTTATGTACTGAGGACAGGAGCTTCCTGTGAATGTGTGCTCACTCTGTGCTGCTGCCTGGCACGATTCTTGCAGAGGGAACAATTTATCAGTTATAACCACGTGGATTCACCCAAATACTGCATATACAGGAAGCTTGGGAAAGACAGTGTTAAAAATTGGTTTGGGTATACAGGAGGAGTAGAATTAAAATAATTTCCTGATATGAAAGAAACTGTTTTAAAAGGTATGGGATAATGGACTCCATGTGTCAGAAGATAGGAACCTTCAGCAGGAAGACCTTGAATAAATTCTCAGAGAAGTACAATTAATTTCATTATACCCTGAGAAGAAAGTGTACCCATCAGTGTATTATTGTACTCATACTTTTCCTATGCTACATGTTTGGTGAATAAAAAGGGTTACATAGCAGCTTGTTATTATTAAAATATGATTACAGTGCCTGTGTCTCCCCAAGCAGCAAAAAACTCCAAACTCATATCCTCAGAAAATTCTTTTCATTTTTCTAAGCCACCTGTCAACAGGCCATTTCTTCTCTGCCTTCCCTTTGATCATACAACCCTAATTTTCTCAATGTGGCAATTAATCTCTTTTCTCCCTGATTTTTATATACAGATATTAGAAAACCCTCTGAAGCCTCCACACTGTAGACTCAGCTAATATATGCAGACTTGTATTCCTATAATTATCCTTCTCCCCCCTCCTTTCTCCCTTCTCCCCTTCACACATCATCTATCATATCTCGTTTCAATAGGACCACATGATCTTTTTGTGCTCACTGAGTACCTACCCAGTGTGCTACAAGCTGTCCTGTGCCAGATATAATCACCCACCACCCACAATTCTGCTCCTCAAATTACCAACAGAAGTGTCCAGGCTCTTTTTCCTTTGGCAAACTCCACACTGACTTTAGGTCTCCTGTTCATGCACTGCACTGCTAAGAAAATGAATGGTGTAAATATCAGGCAGAAAAGTGTGTGCCTGAAATCCTTCACTATTTCAGCAGATTGTCTTTTGCTCACATTAGGTCTTATCTCCTTTAATAATAAAAAAAAAAACAAACAAACCCAACTTTCCTAGACTGACTCTTTTGAAGAATGGGTGTTGAGACAGACTTTGGGAAAATAAAATCATCCTCCTAAGAAGCAGAACATTTAATGTGATTGGATACATCACTCCCCAAGCATTCATTTCATGCCTAAAATCCTTTTGATGCTTTATACCTTCGGTGTCACAATAAAAATATCTTCTTATTACTGAGGCACGATAAGAGAGTAAACAGCAGCTGTGTGATAGCACTGATGTAGCAGAACAAATCCCCCTGAGGATTCTTGACCTTTCAGCCTTGGTTTTCAACGCTGCACCTAAAAATAGCTTTTCTCCACTGACAAACATTACAGCTCCATGCTGCAGAATAGCAATGAGGAGCTTTATGCTCTAATGGCTTTGCTATAAATAGAATCTCTTCAATGCTAAAAGCTCTTCATTAAAAGGATTAGTGACTACAACACACAACAGGAACAGCCGATACCAAACCTCAGGCTTTGTAGCACAAGCTGATTTTAAATTTACTTGATTTAAGGTTTATGAAGTAACTGTGTAATTTGTTGAGTAGAACAGAATGAAAAAGAACCCCCTCCCCGCTTCCATGCAACGTTTTGGAGAGCCAATTTTAATATAAAATTAATAGTTTGAGGAATCACCTTCCTACTATTCTCATTTTCTCCAGTTTGATGCCAAATTGACTGTATAATGCAATGTCAAAATGGAGCACAAAGTCACAACAAAACTGATGTCAGTGCTTGAGCGTAACAAATGATCAGTTCTCTGCTAGAGCAGAAAAATTCCCATTCCTGCCTGGCTTCAGGCAGGGACACAAATTCTCCCAGGGCTGGGCTGTGGCTCATCTGTGCTGCAGCAGGAGTCACATTTGGGGACTGAAGTGGGAGGGTGGCAAAGCCAGGGACGACGAGGTGAGCAGCAGAATGAGAATCCCACTTCCCATGTCAGGGTAAATACTTAATAAAGCCAGCATTAGGGGGTTGCTGTGTATATACTGGCAAATACCACTAGTGATGCCTCACAAATACCCAGCCATGGGAAGAAGACCAGAGACAAAATGTAATTAAAGCAGAAATAAGGCACATTTTTTTAAGTGACGAGTTATCCCAATATGGCAACAGTGAAAGACTGACCAGGAAGTCTGAAACTTTGAGGAAAAATATAAACATTACTTGTCAAATGTGAGATAAATCGACCATCTACAAATATTAGAAGAAGACAAGCTTGTCAAATAGTCTGTTAACACAAACGTGTCTGAAGCTTTCAGAGATTTTTAAACTTCACTGGTACAAATGGTGGTGAATGTGCAGTCAGTCAAGGAAATTCAACCCCTCTGAGACTGACTGTATTTGAAGATATGCAGTAACTTTGCATATCCACTGGGAAAAGGAAACTATTCCATTCCCAGGTGCAATTTACTTACTCCCATCTCAGCCTGGCCTACAGAGCCACCCCTCCAGGAGCCAACAATCAGCAGTGCCTGCAGTTACCCTCACAAATGGGCTACTGCATGCTCTAAGCACTGGGCAGCCCTGGGCCCATACAAGCAACACTTCAGCCTCAAATAAAAGGCTATTTCTTGGAGCACCTCCATATGCATGTGAACATCTTATCCTAACACATCCACCAGACAGAAGGTGATCAAAAGATATATTCTGAATATCAAGCCTTCAGCCCACTGAGGTTCTTAACATCTGTAATTGTAAATTAAAAATATAGAATAGCTCCACAGACAGGGACATCTGTCTATGGAGCCATTCTATATTTTTAATTTACAAACCAGTGCATCATCTGATTGCCCATCAATGAATTCCACTCATGGGTCTTTGATTTTTTTTCTTTTTTCCTGAGGTTCTGCAAATATGGTCTTGCTTCAGTACTTTTAATTTGTTTGAATTAAAACAGATGTGGTAATGTTATTCAAATTATTTTTTTTAATAAAAGCCA
>VXAX01004838.1:922290-969976 GCA_013399835.1 Leptocoma aspasia
TATATATATATATATAAGCATATATATATATGTAAAAACACCACAATGAGGTTTCTCTGTTAACAGGAGTTGAAAGAAAGAAGTCTGCAGCTATTTCTGACATCTTAAGGATCTTACAGAATGAATTTATCTGTACATTCAAAAATCACCCATTTTCAGGGGTGAAGAAAACAGATGTTCTCTAGTCTTGGCAATTACACCTAGTTTGAATGGAGTATGGGAATGGAAAAATCAGGAAACAGCGCTCCAGGTAGATCTCGATCACTTCCATTTTTAGGCAGCAGAAGGTATCCAATCCTGATTTTCACCATACAATTTTCAAAAATTTCAAGACATTTTATGCTGATTATAGCTCATTTTTATTTGCATCTATTAATTCTCTTGCNATGTGAGATAAATCGACCATCTACAAATATTAGAAGAAGACAAGCTTGTCAAATAGTCTGTTAACACAAACGTGTCTGAAGCTTTCAGAGATTTTTAAACTTCACTGGTACAAATGGTGGTGAATGTGCAGTCAGTCAAGGAAATTCAACCCCTCTGAGACTGACTGTATTTGAAGATATGCAGTAACTTTGCATATCCACTGGGAAAAGGAAACTATTCCATTCCCAGGTGCAATTTACTTACTCCCATCTCAGCCTGGCCTACAGAGCCACCCCTCCAGGAGCCAACAATCAGCAGTGCCTGCAGTTACCCTCACAAATGGGCTACTGCATGCTCTAAGCACTGGGCAGCCCTGGGCCCATACAAGCAACACTTCAGCCTCAAATAAAAGGCTATTTCTTGGAGCACCTCCATATGCATGTGAACATCTTATCCTAACACATCCACCAGACAGAAGGTGATCAAAAGATATATTCTGAATATCAAGCCTTCAGCCCACTGAGGTTCTTAACATCTGTAATTGTAAATTAAAAATATAGAATAGCTCCACAGACAGGGACATCTGTCTATGGAGCCATTCTATATTTTTAATTTACAAACCAGTGCATCATCTGATTGCCCATCAATGAATTCCACTCATGGGTCTTTGATTTTTTTTCTTTTTTCCTGAGGTTCTGCAAATATGGTCTTGCTTCAGTACTTTTAATTTGTTTGAATTAAAACAGATGTGGTAATGTTATTCAAATTATTTTTTTTAATAAAAGCCACAGATCTGAGTAGTTGAAAGCAATGGCACATTTAACTTTAATCTGGGTTTTCCTCTTTTATATTTGTTTACTGTTAGAGAACAGAAATTTTATCAAACAGAAACCAAATTTAGATTACCAAAATAACTAAGGATGGCTTTTCCCCCTCTGACATTTAGAAAACTGGCAAATTTTGATTGCCTGCAAAAATTGCTAATAGGCAGAACTGCACACTTTTTTCATTTCAAATTACAGGATTTGCTACTAACATGCCATATGGTGTGTGATATGTTTAACAGAATGTTACACTTCTAATTGCATACCAATCAAGGCCTCCTATTTTTCAACAATTAGCAGAGTAAAGTATAAATTTCCTCATGTCGTTGGTGCTTTCAGGCATCCAACAGTGCCTACAATATTTTAATCCACACTTCTTCCAAATCACAAACATGATTTCTCTTCAGTGAGAGACCTCCAGATAAGGGAGACTGAAAAGGAGAGGATGGGAGCAGAGGAGAAAGAAAAATTTATTTCTACTGACAGCACCATCCTTCTGACTTCCCAGGATTTCCCAGAAAATCTAAGATATTCAACNCATTTTTAGGCAGCAGAAGGTATCCAATCCTGATTTTCACCATACAATTTTCAAAAATTTCAAGACATTTTATGCTGATTATAGCTCATTTTTATTTGCATCTATTAATTCTCTTGCTGATATTCAAATTTCACTAACAATGATGAATCTTCCCATCATATCATTTATTATTTGTAATGTAGCACAAGTGAGCTACTTAATGAATAGCAAGATGACTTGGATTCATTTTAATCCCTGTTTCAAAACAGAAAGAATGCCTGATGACTTTTCTTCTAGACATTGTCACATATAAGTGAAATTTTACAGAGTAAAATATTTACTTGTGTTTATTCCGGTGTTTGCAAATTTTAAAAAATTCAGATTGCCATCAGAATATGAAGTAATAAAATTAAAGACTGGATAATCACTGCTTATAAAGGTAGTTGTAATGTGCTATTAATTGGCATATACCATGCATCCAAATTTAATTTCTAGTGAAATGCTCAGGGCCAGTGGAAACTTTAGCACTGAAAATATTTGAAGCTGCACATGAATCTCTGTTTCATCAGTGTTATCTCAGAAAACCTCTTCACACAGACTCCTCTCTAGATTCTTGTGTGTCTGGAAAGGCACAAGAGTCATCACTATTATTTCAGTTTAAAGCTTCTTCTCAAAGGTGGTTCAAAAACTTAATTACTGCAAGCTTATGTAGAAATAGTACCATCCAACAGTATTACCTAGTGGTATACTGGGAGTAAATATGAATGCTCTTAGCATAAACTTCTGGGAATAAAGACAATAACTGAACAGTCAATGGTCACATTTGGAATCTGTGCCACTGAGAAATGTCCACAATCCATACAGAATACAGTGAGGTTCTAATCAGAGGAGTAAATTATAATGTGAGATAACTGATGACACCCAGCCTGCTTCAAAAGCTCAAAGGAGCAATGTTTTAGAACCTACAGGCCACTAAATCTGAATAAAATGTAGCTCCTGGGCTAAATGATATCTCTGGTTTTCTGCAATTCTTTGGTCCCTTCACCTTTAAATTTAGACATGTAACAATTTTCTGCTGAGTTCATACCATCAAAATATCCAACTTAACTTAAAGTTTGCTGATTATTATGGCACTTTGGCAAACAAACAGCTCCACAGTCTGAAACTCCAGTTGAATGACAGAGGTAAATGCCATCTGTGGTATTTTACATAAATTAGGTAAAATGACTGGATTATTACCAAGTTGCCAGCACCAGAGGAATACAAAAGACACTTTAAAGGAGAACAAGAAGGATTAAGAATGATGCTGTAGATCAGAGTTGTTGGTAATTTCACTCAATACACAGCCTAAGAAATGATTTATTACACTAACAGAAGGGTTTGTGAAGGTTAATTCTGCATGATGAACAAGTAGCTGGATTTTTTTCTCTCTCTCAAAATAACAGAAGAGTTTCATTGTCTGCCACCGTGCCTTTTGAAGAACAGCTTCCAGATTATCATCACCAACCTCTATTACGAGCTGCCTCCCCTATCAGATGTGCATCACTTCATGTCACAGTCCTGCTCCCTTCTGCTCATTTTTACTTGTCTGATTCATGCACAGCATTCTCAGAGGTACAAAACCATGTACTGTGACAGCTACAAAGCCAAAACAATTCCTCACAAGCAAACAATCCTGCATTGCCTCCTTGTGATTCCGTGTCTTGTGTCATTCCAGAATGTTTTTTACCTTTGTGTAGCATCTATTTGTTCTGCAGGGATTTCTGAGTATTACTGACTCCAAACAACTGCACTACAACCTTCCCAAAAATGCAGTAATTGTGTAATGAAAACTAACATAAACTTGAAATTCACTTGCATATCTGGGGTTGCTAACAACTGTTAAATTTCCAGCCTGTAAGGCTGATACTGCTTTATTACACTATTGGTCATGGTGCTGAGTACCTGAAACTTGACATTTAATCAAAATTAACTTCTAATGATTTTGTTGGTTTAATTATTCTGTATTTAATCAAAGTGACTACATTATTACCCATCTTAAGCACTCAAGATCCTACCAGAGGTACACTGGAGAGACACAGCAGCAGCAGCTTGTTAAACACTGTGTTGTAGCCAGGCACCAACAACTCTCACATTGCTCTTAATTCATAAACTTTGGTATGACCCAGAAGGTTTAACAAGCTGGATTTACTCCATCATTGCCTGTTTCAAACTCCTGCTTGTGAGACAGGCAATGCTGGTTTCACCAGCTTACAGCATGTTCTGTGAAATACTAAATATTCACTATAACTTGGTGTTAATGAAGGACAACAGAGAGCCTTGGAAATTATAGCACAGATTCACTTTTAGGTGGATCATTAAGGATCCATGTCAGGAATAATGCTACTGAAGATCTAAGCTTGTCAAGCAGATCTAAGAAAACAAAAAACACACTTTACACCAGACACAGACAAAGGCTACTGACATAATTGTAGGATAAGAAATAAAAAAAAAAAACCCTCTGCTATCAAAGAGACTGGGAGAGTTAGTCCTGACTGCTGTCTCAAGATGCACAAAAGAAAGAGCAAGAGTGATAAAAGGCAAACATCAGAGACCGAGAAAAGCTATTTCAACTAAAGAACAATATTGACATGAGAACAAAAGAGCTGGAAATGAGTCACAAATAAATTTAATCTTGAAATTCCTATTTGCAGTAAGGATCTCAGACAGAGCTCAATAAGTTTACAAAAGGCTCTCCAAACAAAATTATATTGAGACACCTTCTGCAGTCTACTGAATTAAATAACATGAAGATGGGTATTTCATGTTATGAGATTAATTTACAGCAATATGAAGATAAAGCACAATCTACTAAGTACCCATGAGCAGAAATCATCTCCTTCAAACACAGCCGAAATGTTTAACAAAAACAGTTCGTAATTAGCGAATGGCGAGCGCATTGCTGATTAATACCTTCATTAGGAACAGATGTTCAGAAACTCACTCGTTGATCCAGCAAAAATACATACAAAATTATAGTTATAGCTAGGAAAACAGAAGAGATCATCTTGACTCTAACAGGCAAAAGTTCAGGTTCACTCCAACTGACAGCTGCTCACTGACCTTATTTCCATCCCAGCCTCAGACCCGAGATTACATTCCTCACTCGTTTTTATTTTCTGTGCTTCACAACTGCTTTTTGGGTATTCAGTTAATGAGATAAACCTGGATGTTTTCTTCCTGGAAGTGAAGCATGTATAGGAAAAGAGAGGTGATGCAATTGCTGGGAGTTAAGCACCATAGAGGAGCTCAGTGGGCAGGACAGTGTGGACACCCACCTCTGCAGGGTCAGCTCCTGTTTTTGGGGGATTTATGCCCGGGCCTCAATTCCTGGGCACAACGAAGGAGCTGTAAATATGTCTCATTTCAGAGAAAGGTTCCAAGTGACCCAATGCAGAGGTGCAAAGTCGTGTTTTACTCAGCCTGAGCTCTGAGTAAGGCCAAGCCCCAGCCAAGCAGCCCTGGCAGGTCTGGGCTGCTGATTACACCCCAGCACGTCTCCAGCTGAAATCTGCAGCTTGTGAGCAGCGTCAGAGCAGCTCTGAGGCTCCACGTCCTGCTAAAACAAATTTACTAAATGCTCCCACAGCTGGGAGCACTGATGGAAGGCTTCCCACCAGCACCATCCGAGCCTGGTGGCACCTGCTTCTGCTCTCAAGTTTCTGATTTATGGTCTCCAATGCTTTAAATACCTGCGTTTTTCCTTTGACTTGAACAACTCAACCCCATCTTTCACTCAGAAAACTGACAGTTGACTCTTTATCAAAGCACAAAAAAGTAATTATCCCTTGACACCAGTTTTAATTATTGAGGATTGCTCCTGCTGCCTTTTTTTCTTTCCTGAAGTTTTCACATGAGGCAACCAATTACTTCTCTGCGTAATTCCAAAGACTGTTGAGACATTTTTTCCCTTTCCATATCCTACTAACAGTTTTAATTGACTCTTCCTTATTTCAGCTCATGTGTCTGGCCTTGATATAGAAATTCTGTAACAGCTCTGTACATGTCTGGTGTTATTGAGCCACAACTTCATATGATACTATGCAAAATGTAATGAGTAATAAAAACCAACTCGAGTATCATTTGACAAAAGCCCTTTTGTACAAAGCCATCCTACAGAATGCATTAGCTCAGCTTCCCTTTTATATTCTGAGATGGAAAAAATGTCTCTTTTCCTTCTCTAACTTTTTCTAATGTGTCCACAGGTAATGAGAAATGTTACTAAAGTGACCCTGAACTTATGCTTAGTAAGGAAACAGACATTAAATAAAAAGTCCAAGTTCCCTATTGAGTATACATTATAAATAAATACACACAATTACAGCTTAGGAAAGATTTTCTGTTTCACCGGCTTCTTTTGTAAAATCAAATCAATTAATGAATCAAATCAACCAAATGAAATTAAGTTTTATTATTTTAATTAAATTTATTAAGTTTCTTGATCCAAAGATCTGGGATAGAAAATAAAAAACAAAAGTAATACCTAGTTCTGATATTGTTTTACTGAAGGGACAATGGAGAGATGCAATAGACTAAGAAAAAATAACAAAATGGAGGAAAAAAACTCATATGCTAAAAATAGACAGCTAGATGTCAAATTTGAGAGAGACTGAAAAGGAGAAAATGAGAGTACATGAAAGAGAGCACTTCAGTCAAAGCATATGTTCCTTCATACAAATCTGTCTGCTCTGGTCTCTGTTTGTACTGCTGAGGTTTTGACAGCTGGAAGCCATTAATTTCAGAATTATAAGGCTTATTGAGCTGGATTTATGGTCTTTGCAGTTGTTAATTCACTTCTGCTTCCTTGATGAAGTAAAGGACTCCTTCAGAATGAACAATGAAAATGAAGCTGGCTTCCCTCCCCTCAAAAATCTGGAGAACTTCTGCTGATGGAAGATCATCCTGGCCTTAACCAACAAGTCAAAACACATGAGGTGGGGGAAGAACTCATGGAAATACTTGGGAAAATCTGCTTTTAGTTTAACAAAATAAAAGGGAAATGTTCAATTTATCTTGATTAAGTACAAACTTCAAACTACAGCAGAGTACATGAGCACTTCTACCGAGATGACATCATGGTCCAGTCAAGTGACAAATTTTCTTGGTGAAAAAGGGCCTGATCCCAAGCACAGCATGGCCAGTGAGGCAGCTGCTTTCATTTACAGCATTCCCGGCTTTCAGTTCCAAGCATGTGCACGGTTTTTTTTAAGTGAAATAAATCAAAAGCTGAGAAGTGTCAGCAGCCAGAGAAGGAAAGCTCAGTGCCAGCCTCTGGACTGAGGCCTCCCCTCCTGATTATTGCCCCAAATCAATCTCACATAAAACCTGACCTACACAGGCTGCTCAGAGCAGTCCTCCACTACAAATAGCACATTTTCCATTTCTCATTCTCTACACACTTAACTGTACAATTTGTTTAATTGTTGGGCAATTAAAATCTTGCCTGATCAAAGCATTTTTCTTGCTTCTCTTGTTAACAAATACATCTTCTGATGTAATTTCCATTTTTTAAGTTGTCCACAATCTGAAACTTTTTTTTTTCTAGATTTTTATTCAAATGGTATTTTCTGTGTTCATCGAAGTAATAGAAAAATAGAAATCTATTGCCCTGCAGATTCACTGATAGTTTTTCACTAACTACCTTACAAGACAGCTTTTTTGTCTTTTCAATCTTCTTCCTTACAATTATCTTCACACAGTTCTTTTTGAACATGTAACCCATTGTCATCATTATTACAGTAGCTTTTCATTTTTTAATTTGGATGTTCATTTAATCTATTATTCAATTTACTTCTAACAATACCTAGAAAATGAAGTACCTTGCATAACTGCATGACAATTTATCATCATTATGGTGTTTCTCAATCACCTGTTATGGCTTAACTGAAATGTTGTAAGGAATACTCCTATAAAGAAGTAAATAAGGCATGGCTGCTCTTTTTTTTTTCTTTAGAAACATAATGGTTTTCTAAATTAAATATTGAACATAGTCACTCAACACAAAAAAAATGTATTAGGCACATGTGCCTGATCAAGCTTGAATGAGTTAATTTTCCTTCTTCCACAATGTCCTGTTTCTTTTTCTCTTTTTTGTATCTGATTAAACACCCTTCTTTAGTACCTTCCTCTTCACCAGTATTTCTGCTGTAATGTTTAACATTGTGCTGAAAGCATCTATGCTCCTATGCCAAAAGTTGCCCTACTTCAGCAATTTTTCTGCTTTCCTGGTCCTCTGATGGATTCCTGGAGAACAGTCAACTTTTGATTTTGCTAATTAAAAGAAGTGCAACTCAAAGCAAGCAGACTGTAGATGTTGTAAGTAATGAACACAGAACTCACTCGCCAGATTTTCTCAGCTTTGGAGAATTGATCAAATTTTATTCAGTGTAGTATCTTTATGGTATAAACCTGCTAATAGTCTTCATTCCTACATCACCTCCAAAACTTCACATTTTATTGCTCTGGTTGGATTTGAGCTCTTCTGGTAAGAAGTTTCATTAGAGCTTTGCACAAATGTCACATACACTTTTCCTCACAGCTGAATTACTTTGGTAGCTCAGAGTAACACCTAATTAAATAATTTCCAACCACTTCAGACAGCTGAACTTGTAGCAGATTTCTGTGTTACTTGTCTCAGAACAGATAAACAGCTTTTTTTGGACTACATTTCATCCATTTCATTTATGGCACTTGGTTTTTGAGATTACTGAAATATTGTACAAATACAGAGGGAGATTTTTGACCAAAACCTGCAGTGACAGGATGAGGGGAAAAGGTTTTAAACTGAAGATGGCAGGTTTAGATTGGACTTAAGGAAACAATTCTTTACAATGAGGGTGGTGAGACAGTGGAACAGGTTGCTCAGAATATCTGTGGATGATCCTAGACCAGTACTTAGACTTCTTCATTAGTATTTATTACCCCATTTTTCCTCCCAGTCTTGTCATTGCTTTGTTAGAAGTGCTGGACCTGAAGCTCCAGCTGCCAGTCCCTTCAGAAATCTCATATGAAGCAACCACTGGCACTCACACAACCTCTCTCAGGCCATTCCATAAGAGGTTTTGTTGATTTATTTTCACTTCAGGGTGCTCTCTTTATTTTAGAACCTTTCCTTTGAAATCACTAACGATCTGGATGTATCTGAAACCTTTTCTGTACGAGTTTTTCTTTTCTGTTTTGAGTAACCAAGGCTTGGGTAGGAATTAGAAACAACAGCTGCTTCAAAACACACAACACAACAGAGTGTTTTGACATGAGAGACCATTATTCCTGTGCCAATGCCCCAGTTCCATCAAGCTAGTCCATTTTTTCTGAGTACTACCCCAGTCCCTCAACACTTCCCAGGAACTAAAGCATGTTGCTTGCTTGACATTGCCAAAATATCCTCCAAAACAGCCTGCACGCAAGCTGCTAAGACATGAAACTGTTCCCACCACTTTTGGATCTTAAAAATGAAAAACCTGAAGATTTTTCTAAATCAATGAGAAAGGTTGGTTACCTTGCAAAATCCACTTATCACCAGATTGTTTCTCAGTTTTGGTCATCCTGTGAATCAGACTGTGACTTTCTACCTAACAGACAGCTTACTCTTGAGATTTCCTGGCTAATGCTCTTGGTTTCATCTTTCCAATGATGACAATGGCCAGACTACCGCAATGCTAAAATAGAAATACTTGCAGAATATTTGATTTGGTGAATGAACACAGTAACAATCACCATTTTTCTCAAGGGAAGGCCCTTATATACCCTGCTGATCTCTTTGCATCTCCAAGCCTGTATCTATATAATATAAATTATCCTGTCCAGGGCCTAGGAGGGGTTTGTTTATTAAAAGAGAAAGTACAATTACTTCCTTAGAGTTCCCCATTATGTTCACCCTTTGAAAACATATCTAAGACAGCCTTCGAATTTCAAATATGGGGGAACAGCAACATTGTAGGACTGCCCTGGCTAAAACCAAACTCTGAATAATGGTCATGTGTGCAGAGATCTGATTCATTTTAACTAAGCCCATGGGGACAAGATTGTCCAGGGGACATCCAAAACACAGCTTAGAGGTGCCTCATTTACTCAATGGCAGACACTACAAAATATTTTCTTGTTTATTCAGGATGCAGTGATCTCACACTGCTGAAATCCCTAATTCACATGAATTATGGAAAGCAAGATTTAATTATTGTCTAAGGTCAGGCTGAAACTACAAAATAAAATCAGTGTGTAGCTTCAGTAATTAATGTTAATATCCACAAAACATAAAGCTGTGAAAACTGATTATGATTTGGTGTTCTCTAAAACATACAGTTAATTATTAAGATAATTTATTTTTAAAGTAATACTTCCATAAGATGTTTTGTGAAACTTAACCAGACTGAGCTTCCAAACAAGCTGTCATGAACCATATGTTCATAAAACACTTCAAAAGACTTTTAAATCAACATCTTCTATTGATTCCAACTACCTCTGAGGGACAATTTAACACCACCTTCACTTCTGAGTTTTTTAGTTTTCTCTAAGTACAATATTCCTACATGCTGCAGGTAGGCACAGAATTTATTGTGGGCCAACAACAAGGGGTGGAGCATTTTCTATCAATAAGTAAATAATCAAGACTTTGTCTACTGCCCATCCCTTGTCTTATTTATGACCTGAGCAGCATCCAGCAGCAGTGATTTTAGTTCTCCTGGAATCACATACTAGGAAATAAAATGCACTGCATTGTGAAAAGGCACCTAAGTACACTCAAACATTAAAACTGTACTGAAATTCACATTGTTTTATGAAGAAGGGAAGAATTAATTAAATGAGTGAATGAAATAAAAGAATGAATGAAAGCAAAAAGCTATTTCTGGACTTTTTCCATGGTGAAGCTTGACAAATGCATTTTTCTTGGAAGACTACTGTTAGTAATATTAGAGTTCATGTATGATCATTGATTTTCAGTTATTCAGTTAGTTGCTATGGAGAAAGATAAGCGTTTGCTTGATATATTAAAACCTCTAGCACTTTTCAGTATCTACAGTTCTAAATCCCTACACCAATTTTCTCCAATAAATCTTTCCTCTTATACACATGAGGGTCTTCACACTGCCTGGTCCTTGCAGGCAGTGAATGAAGTTATGTTTATTTTGTTTTATGTAGGAGAATTCCAAATAAGTTTCTGTTGTGAAAATTGCTTACAGCATTCCAAGTGTCAGGAGCCTCTTGTTTCAGAGGAACTTCTCACTGAATGCAGGAATATCCCAAGCCCAGCCTGTTCCAGGGTCAATCAGGAGCCTATTGCAAACTCAGTCTACTTAAAGTTCAGTAAAATCTTGTGCACACATTTGTACCTAAGATAATTTTGCTATGGAAAACAGAAGAGCACCATCCAAACTGGTAAGTGTTTGGTCCCAGGATTTTCCTTGCTTGCAAAGTCAGTGCCATAAATCAAATAAAGATTGAAAAAATCCTGCCCAGGCAGCAGCTACACCTGACTCCATCAGATCATTTCCAACCCCAGCTGGCATGGCACACATCTTTGAGGAGGTTTGGTTCTCCTCATTAAACTTTGCAGGCTCTGTTTCCTTCATTTGATGATATTAATGCATTCACCTTAAAACCACATCTATGCCTACATTTGGTTTGTTGCCCAGCCATAAAAATAAAATATGTCATAAATTTTAGAGAACATTGAACCTGGTGGTGGTGTTGAGCAAGATGATGCTTTTCAATTACGTGTGATTTACTCACCTGCCTAACAGACAACTTCATTGTAGAGAGATGTCCTAAATCTTAAAATCAATTCTAACAATGCATTAAGAACTCTCACTCCAACCCTTGATGTATTTTCTCTCTCATGATTCCTCATGCCTTAAATACTTTTGCCTTCCCCAGTCATTTAATTATACGGTATCAAAACAAACTATTCATTACAGATCACTTTTTTCCCCTCTCTATGACAAATTTCAAAGGTTAACTTCTTTACCCTTAGACCAAAATTTCTATGTCACCAACTTTTGATTTTACTCTTCGCCTTGTATTTAATGAAAAAAGGACAGGATTGTCAAATTTACATGAAAAATTATTTCAATATCCTTTCATAATTCTAGAGATGTAATATTAACTCCTATATGAATTAAATATGCCAATTTTAAAAGGAATGTTCGAGTACAGCTTCTATAAATTTGAATAAGAGCCAGTCATTTTTTTAATCAAAACCATGTTAAATATTCATTCATGTTTCACTGTGAGCACTTATAATAAAATAAACCCTTCAATGTGACCATCAGTACAGCAAAATTCTCAAATAACCATAGAATCAGTTTTATTGCATAAAACTAAGCCAAATTTTTAGCCAATTTATGCAAAGGCTATGTCCCAATGATGGCCAGTAGTGAAGAGTTCATATTAAAACACAAGTCATTGTTAACATATGGAAAAACAAAACTCAAAGGAAACAGGTTGTAAATACAATCAGTGTAATGATTAAAAGAAAATAAAAATCCAGCTGATACTACAATATTAGAGTATTTTAAATTCTTAGTGTTTCCATGCCTGTGAGAATCAAATAGGAAATATGTTCTGGCTCTGAAAGAGCATTTAAGTCCAAAAGACAGTGCGTCACATTGTCTAAGTGCATGCACAAGGCACACACATCCCCTGGCTGTCGAAACATTTCAACAGCTCCTTATTACTCCCACTACCAAACAATAATAACAATCTTTTAATTCCTCCTCCATCCCACACATTACTAAAGAAAAAAATCATCCCTGTATTGCCACAGTACAGAGTCTGGAGGCACTGCAGGAGCTGCAGGCAGGGTTACCTGGCTAAAACACTACCAAGGATTTAACTGCTGAATATTCAAAATAATGGTTAACTAAAAGAAGATAAAATGTCTCCATTGTCTTTAATTTTCAATTTTTGCTTTTGTTTTCAAGTAAAATCAGGCATTTAACCAAAATGTCCTTTTCCATAATCTCTGCAGTAAGCTACAGCTTCCACATGGACATACTTTGTGTCTTATACAAAATAGATAATATTCATCAGCAATTTAGGACTGGGAAAAATGAAACAAGAAAAGTTAAGTAGAGTTCTGCAAAACTGAACTTTCCACTAGGAAATATCATGTATAAGTGGTGGCAAACCAAGCATTCAGTATCCCATAGGATCTCCAACTCCCTGCTTTGCTCAGTGTAGAAAATTAAAATGTACAATACCATCAGTCAACAGACTGTGCTTCAAAATATTTTGCAGCTATGAAGCAGAGAATATCAGAGAGTTTGGGCTGAAAACTCAAGTAACTGGGACTCTTTAACTGAATTAATCAGCAGCCTGAGAAATAACCAACTCCACAGGAGATCTTACTGTAAATCAGTGCTATGTTCATGTTTTTCAACCAGTGCATCAAAGATCACTACTCAGACAGGAATGCCAGGCACAATTCTATGATTCAAAAAGCCTCTCTTATTAAGAAAACAGTGGAATTTAGCACAGAGAGAATTAAAAGAAGCAAACTAAGGGTACAGGGAAAGAAGAAACACACATTTTTCATCCTTAAGTTGATGTCCTGTGCTGAAGTGCCAAAGGAAGATTTTCCACCACAGAGCCCAGGTTACAAACCTGCTGATGGTCAAAGCCACTCTGCAGAGCTAAGAAGGGACCAGCCTGCGCTCAGAACACACCCCTGACACAAACCACTGCTTTTCCTGGTGAGGCCCAGGGCAGTCATGGCCAAATCCCATCAATCATACCAAAAATGCTGCCAAATCTTTGAATCCCCTGAAGAACTGAGGCCAGGTAAGCTTGATTTCAGCTGATTATGGCTAAAGTTGGACATACTTACAAGAAACTACTTTAAACCATTTTTAATCTTCTCATCTATAAACAAAGTGCTCACAGGTTTTAACATGTGAGTTGAGGGTGGTCAGCATGCTTGAGAAAACCAAAACAATTAAAAGACTACACAAATAATGGAGTTTGGGGTAATTGCAATTTCAATAATTAACACAGGCAATAGTGATGGATCATTGTTCCTTAAAGTTGCTCCTCATTAGGTCATCAAAGTATTACAATATGGAGCATAGAGTTAATTTTGCTTTAAAAACAAAAGCTTTGGCAAAAATTTGCTGATGACCTGGGGACTTTTTCTGAAACTTCACATAGAAGTGTTGGGAATAAAACATCCCATCCTCCAAAGCCTCTGAACAAGGCTTGTTGAGAACCTCAGACAGAAGTCACATTATTATGACTATTCAAAATTAAATTAATTCAGTTTTTCATTGTGAGAACATCATTCTAAATGGAAAATTAAGGCAAGCAATTTTTCCCTGCTACCCAGAGTAAAAACATTTTCTGCACCTCAAAAGTTAGTAATGCAATTGTCTGAACCATAATAAGAAATATATCACAAGGACATTATCATTCATATGAAAAAAAATTAGAGAAATTACTTTAAAAACACACACTGTAAGAAAAAGGGGAAATTAAGTAGCAGCCACCTCTCATACAAGACAACCAAGACTGAAAATTACAGGAAAAAGTGCACAGTCAGGTTTCATATTTACTATCATCGAACAGTGGTACTTAAAATAAAACAGATACCAATTCTACATTTATCTTCAGCTAACTAAAACAGCTAAAGGAAAATAAAATTCCTATCAAATTCTCTGGTATCACAGACTGTCAGTAAATGAAAACATCATCATTCTCATGCTGCTGAAAATTACGAGCCAGCAGATTCTCTGGAAAAGATCATCCACGGATTTTGACACCACTCACCCCACTGGAGAGGAGCCAGCTGCAGGTGCTCCAGGACCAGCTGATTAAGAACCCCTTCCACACTTGCTTCCCCTTCACGCTTCAAGGAGGGGTAAATTGGAATTAAGGAAAATCTTGTTTCAGAGAGGAAAAGGGCATGTGATATTCACAGCTTTTATTATTGCAAATCAAAACTGCAATCTACAGGTTCATTAATATGGTTTATTAACCCATAAATTGGCTGACAGTAAAAGAACAGCAGTTGATATCTTCTGAAAATAAAAATTTAATTTCACTGAGGAGTGTTAAAGCAAAGGTAAAATATTCTTGAACCATAATAAAACACGAGGGTAAAAAAAGTCTGGGAGCTTCAAAAATGCAAAACCTTTAAGTATTGGTGCAGGATGGGAATTCAGAACAATAAATTAGGAACAATCTGAAAACAAAGAGGTTAAAATTTGATAGGGCAATAGAAAACAGAACAAAATTTAACAAGGCAATAGAAGACAGAACAGAATTTAACAGGACAACAGAAAACAGAACAAATGTCTGCCAGGAGAGCCCTGGCTGCTGACTTGGTGCCAGTTCCAGAGGGGTTCAGGGATGTTGGATGATGCCAGTGTTGTTACCGAGGGCAAACATCAGACCAGAACCACAGGCACAGAACCTGCAAGCTTCCCCTTCCACCCTGCACGAGCTCAGAAACAGCCCAGATTGAAAAGAGAACAAATTAGGAAATGGTTCTTACTCTAAGGACAGCACAGCACTGAAATAAACTGTTGTGGACAGAAGAATCTCTGTTAAAAGGGCTTCAAAACAGGTTACTAATATAAAATATTATAGTGCTAATATAAAAGCATAGACAATATCCAATGTCATGCAAAGACAGTATTATCCATTTAAACAAATTAATAATACTTTCATGTGAGTCATGTGAGTCAATCAAGATAACATTTATTTGTAACAGGAAGAGCACTGGATTTCTTTTTTCTAATTCCCTGACTGCAGAAAGGCACTGAATTCACAGGGCTTGGAAGCACATGCAGATGTCAGCACCATCTTGTATCCAGGCCTGTGTCCCACCATAATTAAGGAATAAGCTCCTAGTGAGATTCATCAATATTTCAACCAACTACTCCAAAAGTACTGGAACCTTGGTCCTCAAAAATACAACAAAAAACAAAAGAATGTCTGTGCTTTTATCAACAGCTTCTAAATGTGATCAGTCCCTCTTCTGTAAACTCTGGAAAGGGACACACATCACCTGACTGCTGAAGTATACATTCACCTGTGTCAGTTAAAAGAAAATTAACAAGCACTGCAGATAACTAATTTCTACCACAGGACATAATCTGGCAGGGTCTCCAGGAAGTTTAAAGAAAAGTCTTGAAAACTCAGAACAAAAGCACACCTAAGAGTGATTGAGATTCAAGAGCTCAGAGATGATAGAAGAGGAAAATCAATACCAAATACAGGATTCTTGTCATTATTTTTTAAAATATTCTCATTATGCCCTGAAAAATGTCATAAATAGCACCTTTTTTTTCCCCACCTAAAGAGACCACAAATAAAGAATTCACAAACCCTAAAGAGCCTGAAAGCTGTAAACACCATTACAGAAAAGCATCTATTTGGAAAACTGAAGGCAGCAGAATATCACCTTAGAAGAGTGCTGCTGCAGAAAAATAAGACTCAGAACACCAGCACAACTCAATAATTTCCATAAAACATACTAGAGGGTAGAGAATAATTTGAATTACTTCACAGAAACAGCAGATAAATAATTCTCTTATCACATCTTTAATCTAAGGACTGTAAGTGAGAGAAAACACTATTAAAAAGGCAGTATTTAAAAGATGCTTTAAAACAGAGTGGCTGCCATTAACGGTAACATTAAACTAACTTTAATGTAATTTACTTACAACAGACTCACAGTGGTGCCTGGAATATCAAAAATTTTCACTGTTTAGAGCTTCATGGAACGCTTAATGTCTCAAATAACACTATAAAATTACTATAAAACAGGTGATTCTGCATCCTTTATCCTTGGTAAATGCTACCAAAGCAGATCCATGTATTCAGAGGTAGAATACTCCCCCTGGAACACAAAACCATGGGAGGCAGTGAGGCAAATCTGGGCTGCTGTGTCCATTCAGGGCAGGAGAGACGCGGAGCTCCTGGAGCAGGGCCAGGGCAGGACAACAAAATATGATGGAAGGACTGGAGCATTCCTCTTGCAGGGAAAGGCTGAGAGAGCTGGGGCTGTTCAGCCTTAAAAAGAGAGAGAAGGGACTGTCTCCTCCCTGTCTGTCCCTGTCTGCAGGGAGGGCTCAGAGCAGGGACCAGGCTCTGCTCCTGGTGCCCAGCAATGGCACCAGAGGAACGGGCAGGAACTGACCCCAGGAAGCTCCACCTGAACATGAGCAAGAACTTTCCTGTGCAGTGACCAAGCATTGAACAGATTGCCCAGAGAGGGTGTGGAGTCTCCCTCACTGGAGATATTCCATCCCTGTCTGGACACAATCCTGTGCCTGTGCTCTGGGATGGCCCTGCTGGAGCAGGGAGGTGGCACCTGGTGACCCCACTGTGGTCCCTTCCAGCCTGAACCATTCCGTGGTACTATTGATGGTTTTATGGTCACACATTTCAGAAATAAGTTAGAAATCAAACTGAATGGATCTTTGAAAAATCTAAAAAATGTTAAAAAAAACCCCAAAAAACCCCTCCCACCAAAAAACAAACAAACAAACAAACAAAAAACCACAAAAAAGTGGGGGCAACAAAAAAACCCACAAAAAAACACCAAAAAAACCCCACAAAACCAACAAACAACAAATGAAGAAACCCCTCAGAAAAACCCACAAACTGATTAACAGAGAAAATTATGTACTATCCCAAAAGCAGTTTAAGCTTTCACAGCCCAAATTTTTAGATAAGTGAGTTTCCTTATTCCATCACAAGCACCAAGCTCATTTTTAGCACACTTCTTATTGTCATCTTGTGGCAAAATAAATTCTATAGACAAGAAATAGCTCAGTGAGCATTCTTGTATATTAATCTGGAGGTTCAGGATCTTATTTGTTTATTTGCCAAACAAATTGATGATATTAGTTTATCTTACATACATGGCCACGGATTGTAGAACTGATGAGAAATTTCAATTTTTACAATTCTATGTGAAAGAAAAATGTAGCATTTAAATGGTTAGGCCATGCACAGATTATTTGACTCACGAAATAAATTGCATTTGTCTAATGAGATCATTGAATGAAGCAGCAGAAAGGAGTCTGGTGGCAAAGGAGAGAAAGGCGAGGTTGAGATGCAACCAAAGAAGTGAACTTGTTAAAACATAAGGGAATTAACACATAAAGGAATTATGTGTTCACATGGACCTACAGAGGGATCAGGATCATGGAATTCCATCTCACTGATCTCTGTCTCCTGACTATATTGTCAAGCAATTACATAAAATTGTTCATTATAGGACAAATATGAAACTGAAAATTGCAACAAACTCACTACCCTGGAGAAGAAAAGCGACAAAAATATACACTAAGAAAATATAAAAGGAACAAGAGAGAAAAGCTTAACTCCAGAGTTTGCCTAAGACAAAGCCTTTAGAAGTCAATGAAAGCAAAGGAGTTGAACAGGGGTTGCCAAGATACCCTTTTATTCTTAGCTCAAAGTCAAAGCTGATAAAAGACACAAGTGTAAGATCCAGGATTTAAAATTCATTGAAAAAGACTGTCCAGATAAACACGAGTACAGACTGCCAAGGTTAAGTTTGACCTTGCAGAATCTATCTACTTAACCAAATCTCCAGGCATTTTGCTGAGTTCTCACTGCCATCACAAGCCTGCTCTTCATTGCTGACCCAGACCTCATTTCCTAAAGTTCAATCTTTGTTATTAACAACACAGACATCAGCCAGGATTCAAACAGTTGAGTTCCAGTTCATATTTAACAGCTTTCATATTTTCATCTGCACAATAAAAACAGGCCCAGTGGGGGCCTCAGAGCTAACAAACACACAATCACCAGATGCTGTCTTAAAAAAAAAAACAAAAAAACAAAAAAACAAACCAAAACAGAAGAAAAAACCTAATTTTTCACAGTTGACACCCTTATTTTACGTTTCTGTAGCAACAGATTGAATATGAGCTAAACTGTTTCATACCAAAAACCTAAATGACAGTCAAATGAACCAGTTATTTCCCCAGGGAAAACTTTGGTCTTTTACTCTCTCTGGATTGCCTCATGTGTAGCTGGGTACTCACAATTAGAACACAGTCTGTTACCTAAAACCTACTGCTTAAAAAGACAATAGGTTTTAAAAAATGGCTTCTATCTGGAAGTTACTCCTGTTTTTTCTCCCTACAGCATTCCACATTTTGCATCCTAGAAGAAATTACTGTCAATACATATGTCCTTTGCAAATAAATGCAGGTGGGAGAATGCACATAATCATAAAAAATAGAAATGTTTATAAATAGGAATTACACTAATTAAAACTAAATCTGCATGAATTGCACATATTATTTACAGCAGTTGCCTTATTCATATTTTAAGTTTTCTGCTTGATTATTATTGTGGTATTTTAATAGTAAAAGTAATTATAGGCAGTTATTCAGGGTCTTAAATAATAGTTATTTTTGAAAACAATAAGAAGCAGCATAGAAATTTAAAGAAACCTTTACTGATGTACAGAAGTTCCACAAGATGTAATATTCTCATAACCAATGATTCATATTTATGATCAAGATAAAAGTCATCAAAAATGGAATAGACACAGAAAAGTGAATTTTGGTAAGGGTTATCAGTGATTTGCTGTCAAGCAAATGAGATGACTCAAGGTTCTGTCTGATAGATAATAATTTCAAAATCTTGATTGGCTGCTTCAATGATGAAACAGACAAACATTCATAATTTTAATGTATTTGGAAAAGATGTCAGTGTTCACAAACCTAATAAATGAGTGGAATTTATGAAGATCACTGATATGAAATGACGAAAGTTCCAAGTACCACCCTAGAAGAAATCAATAAATCTATAAATAAATCTATAAATGAAAGGTGGGAGTAATAATTCAGTCAGTTATGCTGGACCACATGCAAAAAAAAAAAAATCAATCAGACAATAGAGTTAAAGAATAGTTCTCAGAGAAAACATCATCTCTGAAACCCAGAAGGTACAATTTTATTCTGTGAGAAATCTCACCTGCAGTATTGCCTCCAGCTTTGGATCCCACATATTGAGAAAAATAGAGCTGTAGTGCAGAACCAAATCAGCAATATGACTGAAAGAAAATGTGCTTTGAAAGAAATTTTGGCAATTAGGTTCAAATATGGGAAACAAAAAACTGAGGAAGGGCCACAAAATACAATTCAAAAAAAGAAAGGAAACATTGCAAACAGGACAGACTTCCTATACATCACAGATATTAAGGCTGAAGTAAGAAAAAAAGCCTAACTATTAGAAAAGTTAAAAATGGAACACGATATTTAAGGTGGCACTGGAAGTCTGCCACACTTTGATAAAGGGTGTTAGGGCTAGGTTTAGAATATTTTCAAGAAAATGACCCCAAAATGTTATAGTCTCATTTCACTGAAATAGCAATTCCTTCACAGTACATCAGAAAATTTCTCTGGCTGCAATCAAACCTGGAGATAGCAGAAGATGGAGGAAGGAAGGAGTTTAGTTTTCAGAAGTCGTTTTCTGACCCAGCCCTCTGCCCAGCTGCACAAATCACAGAATAATTTATACTGAAAGGCAATTCCAGAGTCACTGTCCAGCCCTGTGTTCAAACCACTGAAAATACTGAAATTGCACCAGGCTCTTCAAAGCATTGTCCAGAATTTTTTAACATCTTCAAAGACAGCAATTTTACAGCACTTTGGACAACCTGTTCCAGTATCTGAGCACCCTCATTGTGGAAAGGAATTTTTCCAGTACCTAACTGGAATTTAGCAGTCTGCTGATGACACACCTTGCTCGAAGGGTGGGACGAGCTTTGCTGTCTGCTGTAACTCTCAGGCTTTGAGGAGGCTGCTCCTGGAGGCCCAGCAACTCCACTGGGACCAGAGCCAGCATCTCTTCCAACCCTGCCTTCCCCAAAGTCTCCTCTGCTCAAGTCCAGAGTCATTATCCTGCCACGTGCCCTCCTCACTTCCCTCAGGACATTGAGCTCCATCATCTCAGGACAGCTGCAACCAAGGCTGACACCAAACTTCAAACCCTGCAGCTGGATCATTTGTTCAGGGAGCAGATCTCACACAGCACACACCAAATTAAACCATCCAACATCTGTACACAAAATCAAACCATCCAACCTGTACACACCTGTCCTGAAAGTATTTCAGAAATAAGCTAACCTGCAACTGGAAGACTTCTTCCAGTCCTCAAAGAAAAGTTCATCCAGCTTTGCATCTTGTTTGGGTGGTCTGGAACAAACACACAGCACCTCACTCTGTTGGACAACTCTGTCCTTGGTCAAAAAGCTTGCAATTGTCTCATCCCTCCTTTCCTAATAATTCCCTGTGCACGCTCTAATTTCTCCTCCACATGCATTTGCAAGTCCTGGTGTAAGCATCTGATGTGGGCCTTGGATCACACCTCAGGGCAGATTCTGTGATGTTAACTCACCTCAGCCCATCACCCTCCCATGTCATGCACACAGGACACAAAAGTTACCTGGGGAGTTCTGAGTTCAGAGATGATGGATAACAAAGGGATCACTTGGCATTACCATTCATGAGACTTGCAAAAATGCCTCCTCTAGTAGGAAATACCAGTAATTCCACCCCTTTGTAATTTTGCAAATACTTTTTCTCTCTTGGCTGCACTGAGGCTGACTCGTGAAGGAAAACAAGGCTAATGCAGCTGAACTATCCATCCATTTCTCTGCCTGTCTGTCCATCAGTATGAACTCTCCTGACCTGTGTCCAATTACTCTGATGGGAGAAAAATATCTCAGAAACCAAGTCTCTTAAACTTAGCAGAATGGAGAGAATAATATATTTTTATTGACTGGTTCACATCTAAATATTGCTGCAAGAAATAAAAGGATTAAGCCAGAGAGGTTCAGGTTGGGCATCAGGAAGAATTTCTTTATGGAAAGGGTTGTCAGGCATGGGAAGGGACTGCCCAAGGAGGTGGTGGAGCCACCATCCTTGGAGGTGTTTAAGAAAGGACTCAGAGTGGCACTCAGTGCTGTGATTTAGTTGGTGGTATTTGGTCAAAGTTTGGACTTGACAATTTTGGAGATCTTTTGAGGTATTTTCCAACATTAATGATTCTACAGTACTATGAGAAAGACTAACTCTAGTTGGGACATGACACCTGGAAAAGAATGTACATATTTCTTCCAGGATTTTTAAGCACATGTGAAACATGTTGCCTTTCATTAATTAGATGAGTTTTAGTTCCTGGAACAGAGAGAACAATCATAACAAGTATTAAAACCAGAGAAACGAATGGCTGCACTGAATTTAACACACAGAACCCACACTGTTGTACTGGTTTCTAAGGTACTGACTTCCATGTCAGCCACAATGGTTCTAGGATTAAAACTGGGGTTAAATCCAGAACACAGAATGGATGTAAACAGTGTTTACAGCAACTGGAATGAGTGAGGATGAAGTTTTACACCTTGACAAATAATTACATCTATGCATTCAATTCCAGTGTAAGAATTCATCTGTGCTATCACAGAATATTTATATCTTTCCATAACACAGACATTTTCTAAGTGAGTTCTGGTTAAATATTGACATTTTTGCATAAAAGGAATGTTTTATTCCTCTCTCTGAAATGTTGCTTGGGGAATCTGGACTGAACCAGGCATTAGGAATCTCATTTATGTCTGTCTCAAGCCTTGCCTCTGACAAATCCTGATCTAATTTAATCATCACAGGATGGTTAAGGTTAGAAGGGACCACTGGAGGTCATCCTGTCCACCCCCTGTTCAAGCAGGGTCCCAGGGCACAGGATTGTGCCCAGGACAGCTCTTGAAATATCTCCAGGGAAAGAGACTCCACAGCCTGTGCCAGTGCTCAGCCATCCTCACAGTAAAGAGCCACCCTCACAATAATTAGTAATGAAACATCATTTCAGATCACTGCATAAAAGTACAATTAAAAGTACAGACAGATAAAGCATGATTTGATTGCCATTCTTCTCTCATCTTCTGCCACCCCCTATCATGTGAATTCAAGGATGATCTGAGTGAAAAATATAAATCTCCTGGGAAGTGCTGAGTACCATCACATGGCTTGGGGGACTGTTTACTGTACAGAATGTTTCCTGAAGAAAATCATGAGAAAGTATATTTTTGACAAGCCAAGCACAAGATTTTTTTATAGAAATCACGAAATTTATAGCAACACCATTGGTTTATTTTAACTCTAAACTGAATGCAATTTCTTATTAATAATCATAAGGGAATATTTTACTGCATTTAGAATTATTGTGGGGATTTTATGTTTAGAATGACTAAGTCATCACACAAGTCCTGTCTAAGCCTTAAAAAGCTACCCAAGATTAGACACATTACTAAATCTATAACGAGGACTTGGAAATAAATTATTCTAATATGCTCTGATTTACCCAAATTTAATTAAATATATGCAAACTCTCTAAATCCAGCTTCATTAATTTCTTCATGATTCAGTTACTCGGTGTGGGGGAGAATAGAAAAATTTGACCCCATGAATCTACTACTCAGCAATCCTAACTACACTTCCTCAGCTCCCTAAAAGCTGGGAAAAACACACAGGATTTATGACATGCCCAGTGACTCAGAAAAAGCCATTATAGGATGACCCAAGCATTGCCTAAATAATATACAGCACAATTAACCTTAAGCAGTCTATAATTATGATAAGCTTCATAGTTCTAATTACTTTTCTTTTCAGTAACACTGCCGTGAAGTGAGTTGAATTATAAAATAAAATGTATCAGAGGGCATCTATTTATATACTTTTAAAGCAAGTATTTACGAAAGGATATAATTTTCCAGCAAATATCCAGCTTGCTGTTAATCTCCAGACCTCTTGCTTGTTGCCTCTCTTCTTCCAGCTGCTTTGCATTCGCCAACTGTGCCCCATCAGCTGGGGATTCTGGGAAGCTCTCAAAATTGAACTTGTCCACTTGGATAGCCATGCTGCAGCAAAGGGAGAGAAAGAAAAAAGCCAACAACATCATTCTTGCTGGTATTATTTCTGCAGAAACTGCAGACCACTGTGAACAGGCACTGCAATATCAATATATTGGTTTCAGTGGCACCCAGGCTGTAATTAATGATATATAAACCACATGGTTTATGCTACTGAAAACAGAAGTCTAGGCCTACTGATGGTAAAAATGTTTTACAAATCATCAATCAACATCTTAATGACTTTGTGAGTGGTGCACAAGACATTTCTTTTGCAGTTGCAAGCAGGTGATCTCATTGTGGTTCTGTAAAGGTTCACCTGCCCCCACTCTTGGTAGGTAAAAGCCCTGGCTTCTCAAGACTTGCTGGAAAAAGCAACAAGACTGGGCCAAAAGCTGAGGAATATTCTATTTAAAGTTGTTTATTAATACCAACCCATACAAAAGGCTAAATATTATATATGAAAGTGTCTCCTGAAGTGAACTGTAACACACTTGGAGACTCTATTGGTTTCACATGGCAACTTCCTCACTTTTGCTTGCAAGACTCAGGAAGGAAAAACAAAATAACCACAGAAGTAGGGCCTTAATGTGGCCATTGACTTTTTTTTTAAGAAGACACTTCTCTCCTGTTTTGTGCATCTTCATGAATTACAGACCATATTAATTTCAATATCACAGTAAAATTCATTGGTAGCAAATGGTTAAATAATTGCTTTATTAAATGTACGGTAAGGCATAGAAGGTAATCAAATTAAATATAGTACACTATAAGGCATACTAAATACTGATATGTTAAATTAGAATCACTAATCTAATATAAAAGGGAATTTAGACCAGCTCACATCACATGAAATGTGGTTATGGAAGATCTAATATACTGTGCTGCCAAAAAAGCTTTAATTTCCTGAATTGTCTCAAATAGAAAAATAATTAGAGAAGAATTAAAATATATTGCTCTTGAGATGACTTTGCACTTAAGGAGACCAAGCAACAGCTTTGAAAACCATTCAGGATGAAATGCAACTACAAACTGAGAAGCAGACTGGGAAGGACATTTCACAAAAACACAGGATTACTATTATCCTTTTATCTGTTTCACTATATAAAGACGGAAAAGTATTCCATGAATGTTGCCAAAAGGAAAACACCAATAACAAATGTCAACAAGAAAGAGCTTTGAAATCCTGCCAGACCAGAAAATATTTTCTATAATTCGCATTAATTTAAAAGAATCTTGACCCCAAAAGAAACTGGGTGACAATAGATGGCAATTACAAGGAATAATTCAGAGCTTGTGAAGTTTGCAGTGGGAAGACAAATTCAAATGGGCTTTATCAACACTGAGCAAAAACTGACATCTGAGGAGATGCTTCTGAAGTTCTCCCTTCACCACTCCAGTGGAAGGCATCCATGCCCGTGGCAGAGGGGTGGAACTAAATGGCCTTTAAGGTCCCTTCCAACCCAAAGCATTTTAGGATTTTATGACAAAAAAGTTCAAATACAGCAGTCAGGCAAAGGTTTCTATAAACTCCCACTCCTGCAGCCTGCATCTTTGCTGATCCTCACATCCCAAAGGCAGAGGAATTAATCTGTTCCTCTCTAAGGGGGGGTTTTGTTTTGGCTCTTTTTAATGCAGTAAGAGATCATTAGAAGTTCTTCATCTGCATGCAGAATCCATCAAGTGCTGGGCATATTCAAAAGCTAAAGATGAGTTATAAAAGTGGATCACAGTAACTGCCAGAATCAAGCCAGAAATAAAGACCATAATGAAAAACACCCAGATAAAATCTGAAGAGTGGATTCTGAAAAAAAATTACCAGGCCTGAAACTATGACTAACAACATCAATTTTTACTGGCATTGAAGCCTGATTTGGTTCTACGATGGCAGGTTGGGTTTCCTGGATTTTGCACAGGCAATGCACATGGAAGACACAACTGGAATATTTTGAATTTCATAGTCTTTGTTTCCAAGATCACTCCACCCCTCTGTGGAGTGATCAAGCAGATGCAAACCCAGTACTTGATTTCTATGATATACACAATCATGCTTATATTCTCACAGAAATATAGACAGTTTCCTATAGCCACATTTTAATAAATTGTCTTTGCATCTGGACAGTCAGAAGTATCTAGAATCCATCTCTGAAGGGACCAGGAAAATAGGTCCCATCTAATTAGTTGCACTTTTCTAAGTGATTGATATTTGAGAAAAAATATTCCTGATTAACAATATTTAATATGCAACTGCAGCATTCAGATTGCATTCCTCTGTTGGAGAATCATTGCTGGCAGTATGGTAATTTTTGTCTGAAAAATAAATATGCATGGAAGTACTTGGTACCCCAACAGCCTCCAATAAATGCACATCAGCTTCAGGAATACAGCCTAGATTGCTCTTAACTGTTCACTGTGCATTTCTGCTTGAAGTAACTTTTATTAAGCTCCAAGTTATGGAAAACTTTAGTAAACAGGGCTCTCAGTACTCAGAGACTCTACTAAGTTTTCAAATTTTCTAACTATGTTTTTATTTATAATGTTTATACTGTATTTAGCACAGTGGCACCTCATGTCACATGAGAAGCTACAAAAACACCCCCAATGACACACTTGCCAGCTAGAAAGTGAAGAGTCTGAGTAAAAGAGAACTACTGAGAGAAAAATATCCCACAAAACAGTACTATGAACACAGGTCTAGGTAGGATATATGAAAGCAATAAACAGAGATAAAATAAAATGTTTCAAGACTATAATTCCTCTCAAAAGCAAAGCACAACAGAATTAAATCCTTGCTCTTTTTCTTAAGTGTATCTGCCTTTTATCATCCATATTCTGCTTCCTCTTGTGCTAAAAATATTCATTTCAAGTTTTGTCTCTGCATTTTTTATCTGTAACGTTGCTTCAGTATTTTTTTCTCAGCCTATGGAACATGTAGTACATGGGAAGGCTTTGCACAAGAATCAAAACAAAAAATGAACACCATAACCTAAATCAGTCATTCATCCTGAAAAATGTACCCCTACTCAAACCCAGCTTCTTCACTTTCTTTTTAAATATGAAGGTTTCTCCCATCTCAAGAGATGCATTTCACCAGGGAGGTGTTAACGAGTGGACAAACAATTCCCAGAGCCAGTTGGCAGAATGAGAAAATGGATAAGCTGGACAATGAATTACAATCACCAACTGAAAAAAGGATCTTTTTCAACTTTTAAGTGATCTCTAGAGACCACATGGACCTCACCCTGAAGAAGGAGAGGGCAGTGAAAGGCAGCCTTTTGAACACCACCAACTTTGTCACTGGTCTGTGCATCAGAATAATGAGACTGAAATGTATTTTAGCCAAAAAAAGTCATTCTCTGCTGTCTTCTGCAGTCACTTTACTACCTGTTTCCTGTCAAGAGTTCTCTGCACTTCTCTCCAAATTTGTCCTTGCTTGTTGTGATATACAAGAATCTATGGAATCTATATAGAAAAAGGCAAAAATAGACAATTCAGTCTGAAACAGGCATTCAGTTTATTGCAAACAGCCAGGATAATGACGGCTCACATTGTGCAAGGGCACCTGTTCCTTGCCCTTCACAGTAATTACCTATCAGGAAAACAGAGAAGATCTTAAAACTCAAAAGTTTAGAAATAAACTCGCTCCAGGAAAAGGGATTAGAACTCCATTTTAACTTCTTTGCCTCATGAGGAGTTATCCAAATTTCCCACTAGATGAGTTTTCAATAAATAATGAGATATTTGTACGAAAACACTGCATTATGCAAAAAAAAAAAAAAATTAAAATTAAATATCCAATCCTGCAAATGCAAAACAGGTTTTGTTTCTCTCTGGCCAAACTTGTCTGAGCAGGAGGAGGAATAAAGCAACAACAGTTTTCATGAATAATGAAACAACTGTGTTTTGAAACTACTGGGTTTTGTCACGAAACCAGCCCAAGCCCTTGTGACAGCTCCTCAGACAACTGAGCATCGTTACAGGGATGCAAATTATTCAAATACAAATGAAATGGATGAAGAGGAGAAGGTCAGCTCATTGGCAATGCTGATGATGTGTCTGCACGGTATCATCTCACATCATCTGTCAGGATGGCTTACAGGGAAAAAAGTGACAAACCTTCTGATGGCACAGCCAACATCTCAATGACAGTCACCCAAAGTCCTATTCGAGTCACAGTGCAGAGCTACTAAAGGCACTGGACAGCTCATTTCACCTCCTCTCCTAAAAAGAGTTGCAACTTTACTGGAAATCCTACCCTGCCCTGACAACAAAATGCTCAGCAGAAAGGATTTGCAGGGAGGAAAATAACTTCCTGCAAATGACACCACGACTGCTCCTGAGCCAGTTCCTTCCAAACCTCCCTTTCCCAAAGCAGTGCCAGTTAAAATCAAGCAGCACTGACAGCTTCACAGAAATGGCAACTGGCAGAGAAAATTAATAGGTGAAAAATTGAGTAAGGGAGCATCACTGGGTGTGCTGCAAACTCCTGCCTTTGTTCCTGGGAGGACAGTGGGCAGGTCCCAGGCATATCCCACCCACCAGTGATGCACCTCAGATCTCTCCATGTCCTCTTCTAAGAGTATAAATCTATAAAGTGAAATTAATTATGTGATACTCTCCAAATAAAATGAGGTTAAGAGCAGGCATGGTATTAAAAGAAAAACAGCAATCTGGTCAATATAAGTAGATTTTATGTTTCATTAAGTAAATAAAACACTGCTGCATAGCTTGGAAAAATAAAATATAGAGATAGTCCTTATTTAATTATCCTTAGGAAGAAACAATATAACAGGAACCCAAAAACTCTTCCTCATGGCTAACTACCTATTTAAATACTATCATCCACAGATGAGTTTGCAAGCTGCTTCCAAAATGAAGCTGACAGGAGGCAGTTGGAGACTTTATTCAATATTATGCTTCCTGTTCATCCTCCTTTCTTATATAAAGTAGACAGCAGGGACACTATGCCAGACCATGTTACTGCCACTTATGCAGAATGCTCATGTGCATGAAGAGTCCCTGTACACTCAATGATTTTAAATTTCAGGAAAATCTGAAGTGATGATGATACTCTTGTTCTCAGATTCAAGAGAGAAAAAAATAATGCATAAGGCAAGTTTCCTTTTAAAATTTTGCCTGATTCTTTTATTGTGTAATTTCACTTGTAGTGTATAACCTCATGATTCAGGTGCACATAATTCCACCCTAAATACAAGCCCTGTAGTTGACACCAAACTGGAAGTGGCACCCCAGTATATAATAATTTACAAGCAAAGAGGGACCTCAAGAATCAAATCCCTTGTGAGGTGAACATATATGTATCAGTGGCTGGAAATAATAATGTAAAGCAATGCAAATTAACATATACCTTGTGTTTACTTGTAATTACTTCACAGATTTAGAAGTACAATCTGTATTTCATTCACTACTATAAAATAAAACTGTAAAATTCAGTAGCTCAGGTGACTCACAAGTAATGATCTCTCCTCCTGGCCTAAAACTGACTGCAGAAAGAAAAATGATGGCTTTAATATCTGAACCGTGCAGAGCAGAAGATAAATTTTTCTATTAATCTTGAGAAAGGTCAATTAAATTTAAAAATTTGCATTTAGAACTTAATTATTTATTTAAAATAATTGAAGAGGAGATAAAAGTCAAACTATAGTGCTGAATATTCAACAGCTTAGACTTATCTGAGCGACAACATTGAAGAAAATAAAAAGTTAAAGCAGGAAAGAATTGTTCCAGTGGATACAATGTAATATTTGAAAATGGAGCAGTGCTAAGAGTTAGCTGGCTACAAAAATCTTCTGCTTAAATGTGATTATATTATGCGTGCTGGGCATATAGCTTCTTAATTCCTAACTCCAAATCTAAAAACCATAAACTGCAAATGAAGAGGCAGAACAATTAACTTCAACTTGCTTCTTTTTTCGCTTGCCCATTTAAATAACTTGGACTCCCATGGCAATCACCATGCAGCAAAGCTGTTAGCTACCTAAAGAAATAGAAAATTTAAAATAATAATAATTGTGGCTATAGTCTACTTTATGAATACACCAATTTCCATAGGGGGCATAAAAGACCATTAATCAATAGCCTTTCATTAGGAAATTTGGAAAAGCCTAAGTACAGTAACACTTAAAGATTGAGTTAAATATCCTCCCTTTATCACAGCTGAACTACACAAGGATTTAAAAGTTCTCTTTATCCAAAATAATGCCATACTGTACCTCCTACCTCTCTCTCAGTGGAACACCAATAATCAGAGAAATAAATGTCAAAACATATATGTTCATATTCAGCTGCTCATTTGTGTAATTCATTATTGCCTTCATATGGCAGGAAGTTCAGAAGAAAACATATGCAAATTAAAAATATGGAATTTTGTGCCAGATATAACAAACAAGACCAAAAAACCTCAATTCTACAGTCATGCACAGTTATCGCTCCAGCTGTCTGAATCTCCTCAGGAAAAGATTGAGAAGATTGTCCACCCCAAAATGTAAACAGCAAAATAAGAGTGGAATGAGGTCAGTAGTTCTGTTCAAAGCATCTTTACCAGGGAGCCTTGAAAGAAGGAACCAGGTGCTCACCTGGTGCAAACCTGATTTTCATTCTGAATCTGCTCACACTGAGCATTGAGGGACAAAACCACCAAATGTCTCTGCTCCTGAAATGTCCCAAAGCAAGCGGAAATGCTGGTCAGGAATCACCCCTGGATCATTTCCCAGCCTGGGCTCTGTCCTGACCCAGCACTGATGGTTTTTGCTGATCCCAGAGCCCTGCAGGATGGTCCAAAGGAGTGGAGCTGGGTGTGTGTAGCACCCAAAACACCCAGAGGGATCTCACAGCCTCCTGCACATGATAAACCTGGAGAATCAATTCACTTTTGCCTACAAGAAAAAAGAATAGTTCCCAAATTCCAAGTGCTCCTCTTTTAAAGGAATATGACTGTGCCATGTGGCACACAACTGGAAGGTTACTTCAGAGAAGATGCTGAGATCCTCCTCAAAAGCCAAACCAGGGGGCAAAAACCCCCAGGACAGCCTGTACATATGGGAAATTATTCACATAATAATTCTCTGAGAAGAGTCCCTCTCAGTGACTACTCCAGGGAAAATCCAGTGATACAGAGCTTTACATAGAACACAAGGAAAAATGTAAGTTTTTCAAAAAGGAAGTGATTCAAACATTTTTTGGTAGAATCATAAGATGCATGAATGCTCAGTGTGCAAGAATACACATTTTGCCATGGGCTGTCACTTCAAGATGCAATTAGACTTTACATTCATAATGAATTATTAATTCACCATCTACTTGCTTGTCTTCTCTTTTTATACACAAAGGTAACATTTTCCCTTTTCCCAAAGCACTGCAGCAAAAGTTCACCTCAAGACGATTTAGGGTAATAAACAAATTCTTTCTCAAGTCCCTGTTTTCCCAGTATAACCTGTATAATTTTATCAGACCTGCAACCTTCACATTTTCTGTTCAGAGCACTCACTCTTTGGTGAGTCTCTTGAATAGTCTTTTATTTCAAGCTAACCCAGTCCATTGACTTTAAAATATTTACTTTGCCACAGACATTGATTCTTTTCACCTCCAGAGTTGCACAGATTTTATTACAGATTCTCAAGCCCCAGATGCAAGTTTTGTGAGTGATGCCATACTTTAAAAAGGAAGTCTACAATCTCTGCCAAAGAGCAAAGCTGGGGGAACAGCCAGGACATCCTCAGTTTAAGAAACCAAAGCAGCAGAACAGCAGTGAACATCTCCCAGCCAAGCTATGTGGTCCATGAGGTTCAACCTACAGAAGTTATTCTTTAACTGGTGACAGGAATAATGTTCACAGACATGAGTGGGAGCACAAAAGCTTTAATCATGCTCCAGAAATCTTAGCTCACAGTGAGCAGTGTGTCACAGGTTCCATAGCAGTCAACTGCTCAGCACTAATAACAGAAATGAGACACATCTCACTCACCCACACACAATTTCACCTAAACATTTTTTTTTTCCAAAAATCTCTGTACATATTAGAAGTTTATTTAATGCTTTCACCAGCAATGACACCTGTATGTGTGTTTAGAAGCTTGCTCAGAAACAAGCTATTTTCAGAAAACAAACCAGCAGGGATTGTTCACCCTGGAGAGGAAAATGCACTCAGGAGACCTCAAAGCAACCTCTCAGTGCTTAAAAAAGGGTTATAAGAAAGATGGGGACAGATTTTTCATCAGGACTTGCAGTGATAGAACAAGGAATGATGGTTTTAAACTGAATACAATAATGGGTAATAAACCAAGGTGCTTCTTCTACTGCTTCTGTTGCTCATTACACTCAGCCTTTGGCAGCCCTGGGTCCAGCTCCAGCCAAATGCAGAGCTGGGGTTGCCTTCACTTTCACCTCACCACGTTTTTATTGATTTTCCTTCCCACACTTTGCCCCACATATTGCTGAGCTGTGTTAGCTGTCTGATGTGCTTTACCAGTTTATCAGAAAATGAGCACCTTGTTATCTTAGCCCAAAACTCCCCATGTGGAAATCACCATCCCAAATAAGTGCCCTGCCAGGTGCCCTCCTATTCAGTGAGCCTTGAGCTTGAGCTCCCCTGGGAAAGGGCAGCGAAGCCAAACGTCCACCAGACTCAGATCTAAACACTACAGCTAGAAATTCAGTATTTATTTAATTATTGTGATGGAATGATACTCATTCAGGAGCAGTTTCCTGCCACATTAACCTCCCTTGGTCAATTAGGGACAATATAGACCACACATTATATATGGAGAATGGATCCTGCTCACTCGTGGCTGGGTGTCCGGGCAGTGACCAACCCATCTTCAAAGAACTAAAGCAAATTAAACAGACCCACTAAAGTCAAATGAGATCAAGGGGATTTTTACTCCTGCTTCCTGTGGTTCAGAAATAGTTTGAACACAGTAGTCTAAATTTCAAATGTCAGCAAAGTCATGCTTGGGAGGCTTCCATAGAATATGCAGCTGTGTAAAGGATCTCGGAGGTAAACCCAGGATTTTTGGTGCCACTTATAAAGCAACTTTTCTTGTCAACTTCATATGCACAAATCTCTTATATGAGAATGGATTTCTTCACTACATTTGGAGGAACTGAGGGAGAAGGAACTATAAATACTACAAGTTATGAGCAGTCAGCTAATGGTGTCTGAGACAGACACCTCTGTTTTAAAAATCGACTTGTCCAAGCACCCTTTCTTATCATGGCAAGCACAAAGCCTCCAGCTGTGGAACAATTTAAAACAAAACCCCCAAAATATGACCTTTCCATTACAAGTTTACACTGAAGGTATCATTTGAAGTCTGCTACTAAACTCCTTCAGAATTTTCATGATTTTTAACAGAAAGTATTCTTCTTAAAATGAGGAATACCGTAACGTGATTAAGGAGTGATATAACTTTTTATGTAAATATTTAATTCATATCTACTTGAAA
This sequence comes from Leptocoma aspasia, assembly GCA_013399835.1. Lineage (NCBI taxonomy): Eukaryota > Metazoa > Chordata > Aves > Passeriformes > Nectariniidae > Leptocoma > Leptocoma aspasia. Next base: position 955,390 of record VXAX01004838.1, read on the forward strand.
TAATGCTTTGGAAATGTCTAGCTTTAAAAATATGGAGATTTTAGACTAACCTTTATAGTTCCTCATAAACTGAGGAGGAATTATTTTAAGTAAAACATTAACGTGGTATTATTTAGAAGCTTTGGTAATGTTTTAAAATATTTAAATATTGAAGGTGGGTTTTTTTATCATTAATGTTTAGCATAGAAATTTAAAAAGTTTTTTCATTCACCTAAATCTAAATTTTATTAACTTAGAAACAATTTTATTCAATATTTTCTTATTCTCTATTTATTTGTAATATTCCTTTACATATAATAAAAGTCCAGAAGATGATGGTATCTAAACATCTGTTAGACAAATTTTGCTTTAGAAAAGAAAGGAAACTGAGAGGTAAAATTCAAAGATATTTAAATAGAAAACAGCGCTTTGCCATCTCTTTTATGAAAATTACATCTACTTTTCAGTCATTGACTAGATTTTTCTGACTATAAAAAACACAGGCATATCTAGATTTAGGCATCTATTTTAAACTCAATTCCTTTTAAGGAATCAGATTTATTCTCTACCTTTAAAGAATGGCAAAATTATCATAGTTTCACTTCCAGCTTATAAAAGAGCTGAAAAGCATTTTTATTTGGATCACCAACATGATTTTTCTTAGAATCATGCTGTGCCATCAGGCTGCCAGTTCCCCCCAAAAACCACAGAGGGCACAGACATTAACGTACACAGAGCTCTGGGCCAATTTGACAGATCAAAGAAAAAGTATTCTTTTGTTCTTTTCCATCTACAAAAAGCAATTTAACATAGAAATTCCAGACCCAGATTATCCCTCTGAATCTCCTGAATCTCCTAAGGACAGACTAATACTACCAGAAAAATTGTACCCCAAAATTGTGTAGCAGTTTTATAAGCTTCCCCATCCACAGCTGAGAAGTCACTATGGTTCTCATGCACTAATTTGCCCTGAGTTACTCAATTGAACAGTTATAAATGGATTAGAGGGTTAATACTAAAACTGAAAGTACATTATTATTAAAATTGGCTGTATATATCCTATGCTAAGCAAATAATGCTGTAAATACACAAAGCAAAGATCACACAATCTGCTTTGTTCTCAATATAAGTATTTCACACAAAATATTTCCTTTTATTACTTACTATTCTCCATTCCTCTTCTTCCATACAACTACAAAAGAGATTCCATCAAGCAAGTAAATCGAGGAATAAAGCTGCAGAGATTTTTTACTCCCATTTATTCCCATTGAGCCTCCCTCAGGGATATACAAATTGGAAATTGCTAAATTGTCATCTAATAGGCAGAAACAACATAGGCGAGACCAATTAAGTAAAAGGCAGAAAGTTGTATTACACATGTAATTAAATTAAATTCTTTGACTAGACTACATTAGAATCGTTCCCAAAAAGGACAAAACTCGACTTCAATCACCACATGACACATTGCAGGACACGTCACTAAAATAGTAGATTAGGAGTTTGGATATTACTAAAAAGAGCACTTTTAAAAATTGTAAATCAAGTTACTTCCAGGTGGTAGGAAATTTACTAAACAGCAGCATTCCCTCCTAAATGTACAAGACTTTAATGATGCGTAATTGAGTACAAAGTCATAAAAAGTAGTTTTCTTCTCTTTTTTCAGCTGTAATATCCTTCAGCTGGGTACCTACACGCATTTTTTCAGTGGGACTGTTCTCTTACAGAGATTCCCAGAACCCAGGAAACCACCAGATCAAATTACCACCTCAGCTGCCAAATGTGAGTGACAATGACTGGGGGTAACTTGGCTGGTAATCACAAACATCATCAAAAGGAGCAACGCAGTGGGGAAATAAAAAAAAAAAAGTGCAGTGCAAACAATTGCGACCTACAAGGTTTGGGTTCTTCATTTCTTGCCATTCTCAGCACTGAACCCAAAACCTGCTCGTTGTAGGCACCAGCTCAGCCTTCTCCCCGTGCCACTGCACAGCCCCTGGAGCTGGAGCCCTGGCTGGGATGGAAATAAATTCCAAAATGCTGATACAAGGGACTGTCCTGGACTACAGGAAGCAGAGGACGAGGAGAAGCAACATTTACCTCTGCCCATGGTGCTTTTCCACGCTTTTCCTTTCTGGAAATTGGCTAAACCAGGCAAAAAGCCATCAGCACCCCATTTTGTGAACAGCACTATTTAGTTAAACCATTAATTGTTCATCTAGATGATAATCAGAATATCTGAAATTCATTGACAGCTCTAAGCACAAACTGCCTTTTGGAATTAAGTAAATTCTGCAATTGTCCAGCAACCAAGGGGAGAAAACGTTTTCACAACCTCTGTACCCTAAACCAAATTGGTATTTTCCTCCCAGTAATTCCCAATAACTCACTTTTTATCTATCTCTTTTTTTGTTATGTTTCTTAGATAATACCATTTCAATGGCAAATCTGTGATTTTCTGTCTAAAGGAAGTTCCTATCCTATAGGAACACATTTTCCAGACAGGCTGAGAAACCCTGGTTGAAGCACTATCATTACTTCAATATTGGAAAAATCAGCTTATTGTTTATGTCATACACATAAACAAATTAAAATGGAGACTTGGAAAGGAAAGAAAGTTATTTGCTTTCTTGATTGAATAGCATGGAAATGCAGAAAATAAAAAAAAACCACATGGCTTAAATTGCCTTAGCAAAAAATTAACCCATTTATATGAAAAGAACAAACAGCTTTTAAAAATTATAGATATTTTTAAATGCTAATTATTTGTATAAACCAGTTCCTGTGCACAAGGGATCAAACATAAGTGAGTTAGTGTAGCTGACAGCAGCAGTGAGAAAAGCAAGAGGCCATGAGAAAGACAAAATCCAGGGCTTGTTTTGGTGAGCCTGTTCTGAGGACAAGTAGTACAGACATAACCCACTGTCTAATGTCACCATGTGCTTGCAAATATCACTGTACAGGAGCCCAGCCTGCACAGCCTCTCAGATAATGCCAGATAAATGGCAAGAAGCTCTCCTTCAAATTACAGATGGATGGTTCTTCCCAGAAAGGGAGACATAAAGTCAAAATACAAGAGGGAATACAACAAAGCAGCTGCCCTAAGCCCACATGGAATGGCCCCAGAAACAATGAGCACTGACATAAAAATATTCCTCATGTAAATTCAAATTCCACCCTTAGAGCCTGAGTACATGTATTTATTGCCTGCTGTCACCATGTAATCAGCAGTCACTAATCACCCCATAGCTTACTCCCATAAAATTCTCTATTTCATACTGGAGATCATGACTGAATATTCTAAAGTCCCATCCTATTTAAGTCCTTGTGAATCTTGTAATTCCAAAAGTAAATAAGTGACAGCTTCAAATAAGATGCCCAGTTTAAGAGATGCTTTCCACCAATACATCAAGAGTGAAAAAGGAAATATTGGTGAAGTGTGATGTAGATTTATTGTGCCTGACATTGTTGGGCTTGGCAGAGTTGCTGTAGGAAGAGATGGGGTAAAGGCTGCTCATGAGTAACACAAAACACAATAATAAGAAGCAGGTTAGAGCATTATTTAAAGAACACAGTACAGCTCAATATTTTATATATTATTATTATTATTGATATTTTAAAAAAACATCTCAATGACTTACCACAAATTTCCAATTCCAAGTCTAGACTCAAATGAAAAATAGGGCTTCACTCACAACTTTCATCATGATGCCTATGCTCTTCTACCTTAAAATTAATGGTTTTGAATTTCTTAACGTTCACCTTTCATTTCATTTTACATACATACTGTGCTTTTCCCTCCAGTGGATAATAAATAATATACAATATAGAGTGTAATGCCTGGGAATAAATCTAAACTGAATTCAGGGGGGAAAATGAAACAGAGTTGTTACATTCACGTCAGGATCCAAAACAGTAAGGTCTGACCAAGCAGCTAAAAAGACAATGCTTGTAACAATAAAGGGTATCCAATATGTAAGAAGAGAAAAAAAAAAAACACCAAACCCTAAAGATTTCCAAGTGCATGGACTTAAAATTGGTGCAATATTTACTCAGTCTACCAATGTCACTGCATTCTTTTATTCACATTTCCTCCAAGGGTCAATAGACTTTATAATGCAGTTTCTTCTCTAAGGGTGAATACTCTGACTGTTTCATGATTTTTTTTTTGTCATAAGCCTCTCTACAACAATAAATTACCCTTTCTTTGGACAGCTTTAGGATAGATATAGGTTTCATGATGTCAAGGTACAGAAAACATTTTGTGTTTTGATGTACCCTTTTTATTACAGTGGAGAAATCATCTGTTCTCAATCTCAGCTCTATTAATATTTAAAAAGGGTTTTTTGCAGCACAAATAAAATATTGACAAGTCTTTAGACAACACCTTTGCCCTGCCCATAAATGCTCATTGCTTAAACTGAGTTAACTTGAGGCATAATAACACTTTGTTTAATATTCTAAAAACCTATCCTACAGTTTATTGGGTCACTGACTCCAAATCAAATTTCTTTTGTTTGTAATTTAATTCCTTCCTTCCAGTCTTCCAATCCCCACACTCAGATCATTGATGCTTTTTTTCTATTCATCACTATCAATAACAAACTTTTCCAAAGTCACTGTTATTCCCAGAAGAGGAGGAAATGCAAAGAAAGGACAAAATTTGGCCGAGGAACTGGAATTCAGTTAAAAGTTCTGTAGATAATACATGGCCCAGGCTATAATGACTCTCCATATCACACTCCTGCACCCCAATAGGTAATCAGTTTTTAGCCTTTATAAATAAGGAAATTTATTTACCAAAAATTGGAAGTTCCTTTAAGATGCCCATGTCCACTTCAGTGTTTATGTTCTGCTTACACTCTCCTCTGATTTAAATCACCTTTTCAGCCTCAGCCCTATAACCTCACTCAACACCTCACTCAAGCCCTGAGCCATCCACATGCTGCTGGAAAATCACCCAAAAAACTACATTGTAATTTCCTGGTCCCCTCCAGCTTCTCTCAATGTTCAAACTGAATTCAATATTTTAAAAAATGAGACAGATAAAGAGAAAAAATCAGCTGAGTATCGCAGGTCTTACAGAGTTTGTCATCAACTCCATCAAGCTGGGTGTTAAATCATTCTCTGGCCTCTCCACCACCATTAAGAGAGGAGTTGCATCTTTTCCTTCTGTCAGTGCCTGTCTGATTTGGGGTAAATTCACCACTCAGTTAAGTGCAGAGCGGCTCCCAAACCATGCATTTCCATCCTGAACTTCCGAGCATTTTCATAAATCAAAAGATCAAGCAGCTGCTGGAAACTCACTTACGATAACATGAATATAATCACTGCAGCTTCAGTGAGTTCTTCCTAAGGTATTTCACTAAGAGCTGGAACTGAGGCAAAGCATCCATCATTAATCACAACCAGTGAATTAGACACAGCTGGGCTGGGCCAGGAAAGCACCCACAGCAGAATCCAAGCTTTGGTTGGCACCCCACACACATGAAATTCCAGGTGTGTTCAGTGCTGAAAATTAAGCAATGGACATTGGTTTTGATGTTACCTCTTTTGTCTGGAAGCCAGCAATGGCTCAAGCACATCAGGATGCTTTGGGCTGCACTTTACACTGGAACATGATGGAGCCCAGAGCTCCCAGGCACTTTCATGGAACACAGATCCTGTCTCCTAACCAGAGAAAAACCTTAACAGGGTAAGGGCTGAAGATTAAAGGCTCCTTTCTGCAGATGCTGACCATGACTCATCATCAAACAAAAAGCATGGCTCAAATTACCTCCAGTAAGTGAAACAGCTGCACAATCATCTCTAGAAATCTTTGTACCTGTTTGCAGTAATGACAAAAAACCCTTTACTTAACCTGAAGTGCCCATGTCCACTGGTGCAGAGACCTCCTTATGTAGCTCTGGAGTTACAGAGATTCCAACTACACATCCAGGTACAGATAGGGCTTCTCTATGAAAAGCTGATTCTATTTACACAAGAACATGCAAAATATGAAAAGNCATGAAGGGATATAATTTTTAGTTCAACCTCAATCACAACACCTAACTTGAATCACCATTTTCTGAAATTCAGAGTTAGTCTGTACATTTTTTCTCTTTGTTACCACAAAACAGCTGCTGTAAAACTCTCTTCTTCTCAAGTGAGAGGAAACCTTGTGAGGAAGACACTGAGTAGTGTTTCCAAGCAGATTTCATAAGCTTTTTCCTGAGAAGGATGGAGGAAAAACTGGTGGGCAAAGCAGTTGTTCTCACCAGCAAAGTCCACCAGTGCTGCCTACACTGGTGTTGAAATACCCATGAACCTGAGGGAAGGTGACAAAGAGGATGGTTCCTGGAAAATCTGGGATGCCACCATTCCTGCTGTGTTTCAGCAACTGCCCCCAAGGCAGATAAGAGAGAAAGACAATCTCCTTGTGAAGCTGAAGATCCTTGAAGGAGCTCCATCACAGGGTCACAGAACTGATGGCAGACTTTGCACAGCCAGGTCAAGCCTCAGAGGCCCTCATGAGGCACAAGGAACTGCATCTTCCTTAAACTTCTCCACATGGAGTTGTCCAGCTCCTTAAACAATGGGATTTCTTATTGGCAGTCTGAGAAAACAAGATTTAAGCTGCAGGACGTGCCCACTGCACCCACCTGTGACACAGCAGTGACAAAGATCTGCCTTAATTCAGCACATCAGGTTGGGAATAATGCTGTGGATGGGAAGAATTCCAGGTAACTCAAGAATGCAGAGAGATTATACACTTCCATTAACATAATTGTGTTGCCAAGAACAGGCTTGCAAGGTGTTCTTGGGAAGTTCTGTGGAAGCTTCAAGGAAAGACTGAGATTGAGATTTCCCTGGAATTACTGAGGAACAGTAGGGGCTGCAGGAGGGCACGGATGGCTGAAATGCTCACAGGCACAACCAGAGCTGAGGAGGAAAATTTTCCTCTTTGGCTGGGGCAGCTAAATGCAGGTTGACTCAGGTCTGCTCCACCTCTCCCTGTGAACACTAAAACCTTCCTCAAGACTGGGTGTTCTGAGACTTTTGTTGTTTTCATTTGAATAGAGGAAACCAAGGAAAGACCAAACATCAAAAATCGAGTGAGGCCATTAAAGCCCAACAGCTTCAAAGTCAACACCCACAAATTCAATCCCCTGTACATAGTTTTTGTCAAAGCTCTCAGAACACAAGCAAAGCAATATTCTAGAAGAGATGACAAGGAAAATAAAAGCAGCTGCAATGTCATGCAAAGAATGAGATAGGTAGATTAATCTCCTCCAGCAGATACCCACACATTTTAAGGGCATTAATTAATTGAGAAGGAAAGTTGAAGTATTTGGTGACAAGCAGAAGGAAACACGTCCCTGTTAGAAAGCATACATGGAGAAATCACTGAAAGAGGAAAAAAAAAGCCCATCTATATTTATTTTAACAACACAAAAATGTGTCAAAAGCCAACTACGCAAAGAGAACTGACGTAGCTGCTGTAAAGCATTTTTTTCCACAGCCAGTTTTCATTAACAGAAAAATACCTGCAGATCCTAGACTTTGATCAAATAACGTGTGCAGAAGAAGCAGGGTATTTTATGAGATTCCAAGACAAGCTCCTCTCAATCCCATCAAGAAAAAAAAAAAAACAGAAAGACAAAACACAAGTCATTGCTGGAAAAACTGCTGCTCTACCAGTACCTTACACATCAGTCTTTCTCTGGGCAGTTTCAATTGTAAATTTATTGAAAATTTAATGATTAATGTGCAGGTAGTTATGGTATCTATTTTATTTTTTTTCTTCTGGTTTGAATTGGTGATTCAAACCTTAGGCTATTTCAGGTAAAGCTGGGCCTTGGGTTTTATCCTGAAAATGCACTCGTTTTCAAAAATGCCTACAAATATAGCATAAAGATGATACACAGTACAAATGTACCTGTTTGGGTTTTTTTTAAGGCAGAAAACCACACAACCAGACCACTGCAGCCAGAAGCTCCTTCCCAGCAAGCATACAGTTGCACTGAATCATTCAGCCAGCACAAGGCTTAAAAGGATAAACCTCAGCTTTTAAGTGCAAAATAGAATTCAATTTTAACCACTGAGCCACGACCACTGTCTCTTTAACAATGCTATAAAAAGCTACTTGGCTTTTCAAATTTAAAAAAGTCAGTGTCACATAAATACCCTCACAAAAGATCTAAAAATAACTTTAAGCTGCCCACCCTCAAGGTCAGAAGGAGGAGATGCAAAGAAATAAAGCCCTACAAAGAGCTTCCAATAAGAAAATACTACTGACAAAAGTGAAGGTGTTACCACTGGTCCACAGCTATTTCTTTACAGTTCTTCTGTGCCAACTTCTGCTGAGTTCTACCCACGCAGTTCTGAGCAGTGAACCACTTTGCTGGTGTTGAGAGAACACTTATTCAAAATTTACTAACTGAAAACAAACTTTGGTGCTTGTCCTTTCCACTCTTTACAAATGATGTACTGAAGGAGAATAAAGATGGATATGTTTGAGGTGCATTAAGGCAGAAACCAGTAATTTTCAGCATTTCAGTGTGGTACAGAATGGCTCATTACCATGAATGCAGAGGTCACAAACAAATGCTGATCCTGCTACATCAGGAAACTTCTCCATGTGGATCTGCTAATGGATTCCTCTCCAGCTCCTAAAGGAAACTGGATCAGTCTCATCACAGCCCAACCACTCCTTTAACAAACTTCACACTTCCCAGAGTAGAAAAATAGAATGAAAATAGTAGCGGTGATGGGGGCTCAGATTGCCTTGAGAATTTCCTTTTTTTGGCTGTAGCAGGTCCACACTTGGCAAAATGTTCTGTCTCAAGGGAGAGAGCTGCTCTTTGTGGGCCTTGAAAAACAATCTAACAAGACCATCAGTAAATGTGCTCTGAACACCAGTAAAGTGATTCCCTGATACCACAATTTAGGCATTTCAGTGATTCTGCATTGAGCTGAGTTTATGTGGCTTGCAAAAGATGAAGGACTGAGCTTACTCTTCTGTGATCTGAAAGTCTGATTAAAGGAATCTAAATATTTCAAATCTGATGTTTCAAGCATGCTCCCATCCCCTGAAGCTACACTTTTTTTGTTGTTGTTTTAATTACTATTATGCTTTTTTTAAGCTTTAATGTTTTCCTTAAGAATGGGCACAGAAAGTATTCAATTACTGAAGTAAGAAGTCACGGGCTGAAACAAAGCTGTAAGAAATACTGCAGCCTGTCAAAGGTGATAAGTGCCTCTGATTATCCTTGACTGCATTCCCTGGGCTCAGCATTTCATTAAATTGAAATGCTCTTTTTTAAAAATAGATTTGCCACCATATCCTGAGGGTCTTTCCTATTTTTAGCTAAAGCTATGCACAAAAATACCACTTTCCTCACTAATTGTATTTGATTTTCAGTTTCAGTGTTACTGGTAAGATTTGTTAAGTTTGGGTAATGCAACCTGAAACAAGTCATGAACATTAAAACAGTTTTTTAACTCATTTTCATGAATCTCCCTTCAGTTGGAAGAATTAATAACTTCCTTGGAGAAACCTGAAAACGCTTTAAAAATTAGGTAGTAAATTAAATGAGGCAAATTTGGCTGTTGCATCCTTGAAGAAGAGCAATACAGTCAACTATGGATCCATGCCAAAATAAGTCAGTTGAAAGGTGAAGCAGCAAAGTAGAAAGGGTGGTCAGGCACTGGAACAGGCACGGCCAGGGAAGTGGGGGAATCACCATCCCTGAGGTGTTCAAAAGACAGGCAGAATGTGCTGAAGGACAAGGTTCAGTGGTGGATCTGGCAGTGCTGGTTAACATTTGGACTCACTGACTTAGGGGTCTTCTCCAACCTTAAAGATTCTGTAATTCTATGAATGAATGAAGTCTTTTCACCGTGTGTTAAAATTCTTCTAGCACATACCAGGATAGAAAGTGTTTGCAGCAACTGTTTAATAATGCCTGGTGAAAAGCTGTGGTTGTTGTTTTTGGGTTTTGGGGTTTTTTTTACTTAATATGATATTAAGTAAAATAGCTGAATATGTAGTAAAAATATCATATATTTATAAAGGTGGAAATCTTAATGAAATATTGAAAAGAGCAAGTTTATTTTCAAATAAGTATTTTTCTTGATGCAAGGGGCATAAATGGTTCTGCTTGATGGAATAGTTATCTAACTGGGGACAACAACAACAGGAAAGGAACAACTGAATTGATTTAACTGTTAATTGAAACTCAGAAAACAACATTTTCTACAAGATGTCAAATATCCATTTCCATTCTTTGTTGGCAGAAGATTCATCAAACATGAGTAAGAACAGAAAAAAAAATTGAAACAAATACTGTATCTAAGGAGAAAAGTTGTGAAATTCCATAGATAATCTTTAAAGTGTGACACAACTACAGAATAATTACTTCTAGGAAAAACACAGAATTATCTCATGCTTCCACGAGTCAAGAGGTTCTTCTAAATGAAAAACCTAACTCAAACACTGGTAACTTTTTAATAGTTTTGAAATGGTTTTAAACTGAAAGAGGAGAGATTTAGATTAGGCATTAGGAAGAAATTCTTAATTGGCTGGTGAGGCCCTGGCACAGGTTGCCCAGAGAAGCTGTGGTCGCTCCATCCCTGGAAGTGTCCAAGGCCAGGTTGGATGGGGCTTGGAGCAACCTGGGACGGTGGAAGATGTCCCTGCCCATGGCAGGGGGTTGGAACTCGATGATCTTGAAGGTCCCTTTCCACCCAAACCATTCCAGGATTCTTTGAAGACTAAGCACAATCAATGAAAAACATGAAGATGTGAAAAGAAAGGAATAAGGTTTGATCTGGTGTCCCAAATCAACAACTGCCTGAAAGTAAAGCTAAGGCCACAAGTAAAAGGAAACTATGTGGCAAAAATATTCAGCATTTTGAATTCCCTCTTTAAAGCAAATACACCAGTTTTTTTGAAATAAAGACAAGTCCAGCCCAGCATCATGAAGGTGATTAATGGATATGAATATTATGAATATTTGTCATACAAGGAGAAGATGAGAGAGCTGGGAGAGAACCCAGAGCAAAGAAGGCTCAGGAGGATTTTATCCATAAATTCTTGATGGGGGCAAGGAGTAAAGAAGCCAGATCCAGGCTCTTCTCAGTGGTGCCCAGTGCCAGAATGAGAGGCAACAGACACAAATCAAATTATTGGAAATTTCATCTGGACACAGTATAAATCCTTATTATTGTGAGGGTGGTCTGACACTGGAACAGGCTGCTCAGAGAGGCTCTGCAGTCCTGACTGTGGGTCTGATTCTGTGACCTTGCTCATAAAATTATCAGTTCTGTCTTCAAACTAGTTAGGAAAAAACCAGTCTGAAGGTTATTCCAGAATGCCCATCCTCTAAGATGTTCCAAGTCCAGATTTTGCTTACTAACAAATAATTAGAAAGTAATGGGGGAAAATCTTCAATGGAAAATAAATAAAATATTCCCAATTATTAAAGAGACTGAAAAACACAGAACAAAACATTTAGGGGATTGCTCTAGATGAATAAAAATGCCATCTGCAGAAGGACAGCATTTCTATTTATCAGGCGGAGTTATGCAGAGTTGGGGTTTTTTTTTTACATTCAGTACTGGAAAGATTGCTTGCATAATGCATAGTTAGCTCAGAAAACATGTTTAACGTAGTGGAAGATAAATGTACACAAGAACTTCTGGGATCATCTCCTGCTCATTATCTCTGCCCTCACAAAAAATGGAAGTTTTCTGGTATATTCATTTCCTACTGCTGTTTCAATTAATTTCACCAAAATGAATCCTCTGTAAGGAAATCTCCAACCTTCAGCTACTCCGAATGTCTAAACAAAACATTGCCAAAAGGGAGAGGGGGGAAAAAAAGAGGAAAATTTTCTTTTGCTTCCAAAATATGTTTAGTTGAGATAGGGAGCAGCTCAGGGTGAAGGGGTGAGAGAAAAACAGAGGCTAAACCAGGAAATGAGTGAGAGAGAGAAGATGAATGAGCTGCAAAAGCAGCCCTGGGGAATTTTATAATTCTGGGGTTTATATGTGGCTACTTAATGTACCCAGAATTGACACAAGGCAGACAAAATACACATTCCAGCTCAACACCTGATGGACACAGTCTGCAGAACCTGGAACCTTAGCACCCAGAGAAAAATAGAGAGAGAGCACAAGCCCAAGTGAACTCATACAGGTGCCCTCTGAACCAGCAAACAGCTCTCAAAGTCAGCTCTGAAATTCATAAATGAGAGTTTTTACGGTAAAGCCCAACCATCACAACAATTGCAGAACTGCATTTTACTAAGACTTTTATTTACTACAGTGTTTATGGCTGCCAGTTCACTCAACAACAACAATCTGAATCAATAAATCACTTTGTTTAGGGAGTTCTTGATGAACAGGGAACTGGGACCTAATGGGAATCTCAACTGCTGAGTTCTGTCACAGAAGGAGGAAGCTGCTGGGTCAGAGAGTTTTAAGGAATATCAACTATACTACACCAGGATAGCTCAGATGAAACATCATTAAACTTCAGACAGATGAAGAATTCCCTGCAACAGTAGAAGTTTTATTCTCTTTCCATCTAGGAAGGTCAAAGTTAGTGCAGATAAGCTCAGTATCATTTATCTTTTGGCAGCATCCTGAATCACTAAGAATTTGGATGCAACAAACTCCTTCCTAAATGGCATTTCAGGGATGTTTTTCTGCTGGATTCAGGAGGGAAAAATCCTCCTTGATTACTTTCTCAGATTTCTGATTATCTTGCAACAGATTAATATGCAGTGCTTACATGGTTCCCTGCCCATGGCAGGGGGGTTGGAATAGATGATCTTTGAGGTCCCTTCCAAGCCCCTTCCAAGGCATTCTGTTATTCTATGACTTTATAAAACAGTTGTATTAACTCAAAATAGTATGTTCATTATGTGACATTGATTCACTCTTCATGAGCAGACAGCTCTCCTCCACCAGAACTATAAATCTTCTTATTCTCATGTTCTCTCTCTAGCAAATACCTGACTCAAGGATCACAAAAATACTGACAACAGTCAGTTCAGTAACACAGAAATAGCAGCAATGAGAAAATTACCAAAACAAGAAAAGCACTGTTCCAACTTTATGCCAGTATGTTCAAAACATGTTATTTTAAATTGATTACTACTGGTGAGTACACGCAGAAAAGAGAACTAATACCCCATCATTAAATCACACCAAATCAGCTAATTTGGGTATTTTTAAAATTTACTTTCTGTAACTTTTATTTTCTATACTTTCACTTTCATTCCACTAGCTAAGAAAAAAAAAATTGTAATACAACTCTCCATCATTATCAGGCCTTTTCTGACTCCTGACTGTTTAATTCCTTATTGATTCTTTCTTTTTTTAATCATATCCAAAGTGAAACTGATACTTTGTCTGCTGAGGACAAAGCTGGAAAGAAATAGAGGAATTTGCTGAGCAGCATACTAAAGACTATCCTGTCTCACAGACAATGCTCTCTGTAGGAGCAAACCTTTCCTTTACCTTGACAGGTGCAATTCAAAACGGGGCTCGGTGTGAAATCAAAATATTGAAACTGTCAAATATAATCACTCTTCTGGAACATCATGCAAAGTTGAACCTTTATTTTGTAGACAACAAAGATGGTTTATTTCTTTAGCAGACCAAGGTCTCAGAGATGGTTCAGACTCAGGAATGCAGAGCCTAAGGTGGAAGATGAGCAGGAACCACAGAGCCCAAGCCCAGGGTCCCAGAGCCAGAGGGGAGGAGTTTGTCCCTGAGAGGGGACAATTGTCCTGCTGAGCACTGGAGAGGTCACAGGCAGAACTCTCCTCTTGGCTCTCTTGTAACAAACACAAAAGGAGGGTGTTGTGCTTTTTAATCTCTCAGTAAGATCAGCCCTTCTGTCCTGAACTGATGTTTTCTGCTATTTTCACTGATCTTCCTGTGGCACAGGAACCCAGGTTCCTACATTCTCATTTCTTTCACTCATTTTTTTCTTTCTACATTTCTACTTTATTAGCCTGTGACCCTAAAATGCAAGTTTCTTTCCAGTCTAAGAATTCCCAACACTGTCTTCTCCCTCCCTGGCCAGACTCTCTGTGTGTAAATCTGAAACGACTGAACATGGTATACAAACTATGAAATTTATTTCCTTAGATCAGTTTTTCGTGTTCTCCAATCTAATTACTGCTTCTTGCATTTCATAGCCTCAACAAAGATTTCAAACACCTCATCAACACCAAATATGACCATCTGCATCATTATTTCCAGAAATATTTAATCTTTATTTCCAGATGACAGATTCAGAGCTGGAAGGGCATATTACTGCTTCTTTATCTCGTGCATGTTATTAATGTTTTCTAAAACTGTTTCTGGAAAGCCAAGTTTTGTTTCCTTCAGGTTATACAATTTATTTCTTTATCATGTTCTGTACTTTATTCAAGACCTTTGACAATAATTAGTTTTGCTTTAAATGCTAAGACAACAACACTGGGTTTGGAAAATTGACAGATTTATTTCTGAACTGAAGCAAGGAAAAATGTTTAAAAACAAGGAAATACATGTGTAACAGTGAAGGATGATTATTAAGAAAAAAAAAATCCCAGCCAAGTAGCATAATATT
>VXAX01004840.1:3808-20652 GCA_013399835.1 Leptocoma aspasia
ACCCTCGCGCACCGCAGCTAAAGAGCTATCCTTACCGAGACACTCTCAGGAAGGCGGTGGCCAACCTGCGCTGCCGCAGCTGGCGCCCGAACAGGGATGTCCACAAGGAGAGTCCCTGAGAGTGTCTCCATAACCTGTGGATTGCACCTCAAAGCTTCAGCTCTCTGAGGGAGACGCCTTCATTTTCGAAGACAGTTCCCAAGAGGCCAACTGGCAACCCTCTGGAAGAGTGCAGCTGAGGATCGGTTGGAAGCTCACAGACCCCTTCTCAGGACCTTCTGTTGTGTGAGTCTGTTTCTGGTTTTCATTTAATCCCAGGGAGGTGTCAGCAATGGGGAACCAGCTGTCCCCTGCTGAACGAGAACTATATACCCAAGTTAAGGGAGCCCTTGTGGGGGAGAACATTAAGTTTAAAAAAGGGAATTTGAAATAATTTGTTTGCTTTTTGTTGGAACACTTCCCAGTTGTAACCCGGGGGGAAGTTAAGTCTATTGAATTCTGGGATAAAGTTGGGGAATGCATGTACAGGGAACAAGTCAAGGGGAATTTAGAGGTGGGAATGTATTATCCTTTATTTCATTAGATTTATTAGTTGACTAAAGATAAAGGGAAAGGTTTGGGACCCGGTTCCTCCCAGTTTTGTGTTTCCTCCCAGTTTTGTGTTTCCTCCCCCTCCAATCCTATTCCCCTTTCCCCTAAGGATGGGATGGGAGGTGGAACCTGTCCTCAGACACAAGAGTGTCACCCACTTCCTGCCACCTCTGATCACACTCTGTCCCTTTCTTGGATCAGCAAGGGCCCTGCTGATCTGAGTCTTTCCCTTACTCCTGCCTTACCAGCACTCCCTTATCCCGATTCCACTCCTGTTCCATTAGAAGCTATAGAACAAAATGGTGTCGGCCACATGGCCAGCTCTGACACTTTAAGCAATCAAAATGGAGATTCCCCTTCCCCTCACATTTTCCCGCCATTTCTCCCAACTCTGCCCTTGTCTCCTCCTCTGCCACGGGCCCCTCCCCTGCATCGGGTTCCGCCCCTTTCTCCTCCCACTTGGGTGCCTCCCCCTCGTCAGGTTCTGCCCCATCATGCCTCCTGGAAACCCCTCCCACACTGTTAGCCACACCTCCAAAGAGACCACTCCCGGTTCCCACGTCACCGGAACCGGAAATGGGCCTCACCAGAAGGAGGCCACCTTGGCCTGTAAAGTTCCTACACATCAGACTCCTCTGAACACTGTAAAGAATAGGCTTTCCTTTCCCACAATAAGGAGTGACACCTCCCAAAGACTAACACCTAACACAAGGATTAACTGGGCACATATAAAACGAGAAGCCCTGAAGGATGGAAATTACATGATGGCAAACAACTTACAATTAATTGCTGTACCAGTAGTCCTCGATGAGGATGGGGTTCCTAAATGGGAGCAATTCCCTTATACTGAGTTAAAAGAACTGTGCAAGGCAGCTAAAGACTATGGACACAAGTGCCCATATTTTAAGAACCTCTTTGACGTGACTTTTACTGGACACATCTTAACTTCTTATGATATTACACGCATCATGAATTTATTATTGTCACCCACTGAGTTCATGCTGTGGGAATGTACATGGAAGAGACTCATACAGCCCCTTTTGAAAAAATATGAGGTTGACAGTGCTGATCACACAATGTACATGGATGCATTGAGTGGGGAAGGAGAATTTGATTCACCTAGTGACTAGGCCCAGATACCTACTACTCTTGTTCTAGATGATGTTAAGCTAGCCGCATGTAATGCACTGCAAAGAGTGCCGGATGACACCAGCCCCCAACAACACTTTGTGAGTATATGCCATGGCATTGATGAGACCTTTGTCAAGTTTGTTGACAGGCTCAAGGATGCTATTGAGAAGCAAATTGACAATGTTGAAGCGAGAGAAGAACTACTATGGAAGATGGCTCTAAAGAATGCTAATGAAAACACAAAGAAGATCCTAAGAGCCCTTCCCATGGAGCCTGAACCAACCATACAACAGATGGTACAAGTTTGTGTGAAGATGTCATCAATGGAACACACTATCACCTTGGCCGTGAGTAAAGGGGTGGGTGAAGTTCTCTTGGCACACCAAAACACCCAGTGCTTTAACTGCAGAAAGCAAGGTCATATTGCATCCCATTGTCAGTTCCCACCTTGGAGATCAAATCAGCCACCAAGACCCCCTCACCAGCAGGGAAACCAGTGGCAGAGTGCAGGGGCAGCGCACGACCCCGCGCAATGACATCAAATGGGAGGTCGTTCCACCCCAGTCTCCTGACCATCCAGGAGACCCAGTTCCCTGCCGGTACCTTTCCCAGGATCGGGACCATGCAGAGGGACTCCAGTACTTCAGAAGAACCAACCAATTGAATCAGCATACCAAGAGTTTTTTATCGTTCCATACATGTTATGCCTGACAATGAAACTGTTGTTAGAGTCCCTGCAGGTTATGTCGGTCCGGGAGAAGATCCTATCCATGTACTCTTTGTCGGAGACGAGCGGCACACGCCTGACCAGCCTTCTATTATCCTGGAGGTCGTTTGAGTGGACCCATTCTAGGAGATAACAGTGTTGGTGGTCTGTTTTGATCTCCTGTTTACTTTAACCAAGGGATTGCCTTTCGCACAAATGTATATTCTCGGCGGACAAGAGTACCTCAATGAAGGAAATTATGATATCTATTTGACTTATGTTATTGCTATAGACAAACCTAAGTTAACCTGCCACCTATCCTATAAAGACAGTACTATTGCATTAATGGGGATGGCTGATACGGGGGCAGATGTCACCTTAGTCCCCGTGTACTTTGGTCACATGACTGGGAGCTGGAGGTACCAGCAGGTACAGTCTCAGGGATTGGAGAGGCAGTTGCCACTATGTGGAGTAAATATCTTATCAGCATAGAGGGACCAGAGGTCCAAATTGCAACAATCAGGCCTTTCACGTTAAAAAGTCACTTGACATTGTGGGGCAGGGATCTACTGTCCCAATGGGGGACTAGGCCAGAGATTGCCGTACCATCATGGGATTTCTAGCTGGGGCCACTGAAGAGTGCACCACCCCACAACTCCTTTGGAAAATTGACCAGCCTGTGTGGGTGGATCAGTGGCCCCTTCCTGAATCTAAATTAAAGGCGCTCCAGTCCCTCATTGAAGAGCAGTTATCCAGAGGCCACATCGTACCATCCACTAACCCCTGGAACATGCCTGTCTTTGTTATCAAGAAACCTGGCAAATACACGTGGAGGCTCTTACAGGACCTCAGAAAAATCAGTGAGGTCCTGGAGGACATGGGTCCCCTGCAACCAGGTATGCCCTCGCCCTCCATGCTGCCCTGAGAGTGGTAACTGGCAGTCCTTGACATCAAGGACTGCTTTTTTAACATCCCCCTCCACCCTCAAGATGCTCCCAAGTTTGTGTTTTCTGTCCCCTCCTTGAATCAGCAAGCGCCTCTCTTAACGCTACGGTTGGAAAGTGCTACTGCAGGGGATGAAGAACTCACTGGCTCTGTGCCAGATGTTTGTCACTGACATTCTACAGCTCATTCGACAAACTTTCCTCAACGCAATTATTTTGCACTATATGGATGATATCCTTGTGTGTGCACAAGAACAATCATATGTTGATACTGTATTATATAAGACCATTCAAGCTATTACGGCAGCAGGATTTGATATTGCCGATGACAAAGTGCAACTTATTCCACGGAAATATTTCCATGGAAATATCTTGGGTACCTGGTCACAGAACGAACCATCATACCACAACATCTTGCCATTCAAAACAATCCAAAGACTCTCCGTGATTTACACCAACTATGCGGATCGATAAACTGGTTGCACCCATTGCTTGGCATCACCACAAAAGAACTAGACCCTCTTTTCACCCTTCTACGAGGGAATGATGTGTTGGATTCTCCACGTGCTCTAACACCTGAAGCAGAAGACACCCTGCAGAGAGTTGCGACAGCCACTGCCATGCGGCAAGCACATCGATATGATCCAGCACTACCATTCTGATTTGCCATCTTGGGTGAGTGCCCACATTTTCACAGGTTACTATTCCAATGGGACTGTGAAATCAGAGACCCACTCATTATTTTTGAGTGGATCTTTACACCACATCAACCAACAAAAACAATAACAACACCTCAAGAGCTTATAGCACAGTTAGTTATGAAAGCTAGGGCATGCCTGCGAACCTTCACTGGGTGTGACTCCATGTGCATTTACCATCCCTTGAAATTGGCTAAATTGGAATCTTTATTGCAAACCAATGAACATCTACAATATGCCTTTGATAGCTACCCTGGCCAAATTTTAATACATTATCGAAAACAGAAATTATTTACAGAAATGTTTCATTTGGCTCCAAATTCACACAAAAGCAAAACACCCCTTAAAGCTATTAATATTTTCACGGATGGATCTGGCAAAACCAATAAATCTATTATAATGTGGAAAGACCCAGACATTCAGAAGTGGGAGTCTGATGTCCAAATAGTTGAAGGGTCTCCACAACAAATTGCTGAATTGGCTGCAGTAGTAAGAGTCTTTTAAAAATTCAAACAACCCTTTAATTTAATCACAAATTCGGCTTATGTCGCCGGGATAGCTGTGTCACGATCCACTAGAGTGAGATTCGCGATGGTTCTTTTATTTGACCTCAGAGTGCAAAAGGTAATCAGTACACCAGGGACTCAAAACAGCAAAATGCACTTTATTGCGTGCTCATCAGCACTAGTATGCGATAGAAGGGAAAGGAAAAGGAAACAAAGTATATAGAGAGAAAAGAGGGTAAGGGGGATTATAGCTACCAACGCCAAAGTCCGCCCAGCCGTCCGTCAATGCAGGGTCTGCTGTCCGTCGGGGAGATCTCGAAATCAGTTGATTTAGAAAGTCCCTTTATAGTCCTTTGCAAAAGCAAGGGGCAACTGGCCAAGAGGTGGGGTACATCTGCAAGGATTGTTGCTCTGGGGAACAGAAATAGGTGTGTACAGGACGGGTCGCTCCTTCTTGCTTTGGCAACAAGTACGACGCAGTCCATCGTGACAAGCACTCATTGTCCTCAGGAACCAGTTCCCAGTGGGCACACCTGCAGGAAACACTTGGCAAACATCCCATCTCAGGCAGGCCAGGACTCCTGTGGAAAGTCCTTCTGAAGTTTTCAAGGTTTCAGTCTCTGACCTTGGCGATGATCGTGAGGCAGATGAAGGGTCTTTGGACCGTCTCTTACAAACTGATAGAGTGGAACATTCACTACTACGACAAATTTCTAACCCAAAATTATTTTCCTTGCTCTCAAAGTTAATTACTTTACTCTCCCACCAAAAGCAACCTCATTACATAATGCATGTGAGGTCACACATGGATCTCCCAAGACCCATTGCTGAAGGGAATCAGAGGGCAGATATTTTAGCCATGCCAATCATGACTACTACACTACCAGATATTTTTAATCAAGCAAAACTGAGCCATTCCTTTTACCACTAAAATGCACCAGCTCTGGTAAGGACATTCAAACTAACCCATAACCAGGCACGAGCCATCGTATCCGCCTGCCCAAACTGCCAATCTCATGTTCTACCTACCATCAACCAAGGAGTAAACCCCAGAGGCTTGGGCAGCCTGGAACTTTGGCAGTTGGATATCACCTATTACGCTCCATTTGGACGCCTCAAATACATACATGTATCTATAGATACATTCTCTAAAGCTATCTTTGCCTCTCTACACACAGGAGAAAAGGCAAAAGATGTAATCAAACATTATTTCTATGCTTTTGTGACCCTAGGCATTCTACAGACTATAAAGACAGACAATGGACCCTCTTACATGTCTAAACAATTTCAGGATTTCTTAAATCAGTAGGGAATTAAACATCTTACCGGTACTCCACGGGTCAGTCCATTGTCGAGAGAGCACATAAAGAAATTTAAAAAATCCTCGACCAACAACGAGGAGAAATACAATTCACTTCACCAGTATTAAGACTAAATAAAGCTCTTTATGTTATTAATTTTTTGAACTGTTCCTTTTCAGACCCCAATCCGCCCATCATCTGTCATTTTTATAATTCTACCCACACCCAGTTAGAACCTAGACCCCAAGTTTTAGTTAAAGACCCTGATTCAAAACAAGTCCAAGGTCCCTTCCCTCTCATTACATGGGATGGGGGATATGCTTGTATCTCTTCTCAGACAGGGCCAAAATGGATCCCTGCGAAATTCATCAAGTCCTACACAGCATCAATGTCCTCTAATACAACAACAACACAAGATAATACTGCTACCACAAACATCACTCAAGCTGCTACCGCCTGGCAGAGAAGGAAGAGAAGGCTACCACCGGTCACTCCATGGATTTCGCAGGCAGAAATTCAAATCATAACAAACAAGCCCTAAAAAGCCTTTACTAGTATCTTTACCCTTACCCCACCATAACCTCCATTCCCTCCTTTTACTAATTTACTTAAACAAAAATGGGGAATTTGCCAGATGGGTTGTGGGGGAGAGGAGAAACAACCCAAGGGAAAATGGAACCAATGTTTTAAAATTAAATTGAATCATATTTATTTCATTCTCAGTTGTTTCATTTATTTTATTTTTATTACTTAAGGCCCAGTGGAACACCCATTGATCAAGACTACAAGATGCGCTGTCCATTTAATACCTGGATTTCCTGGATGATCTTTCTTACCACCACTTCAGCCTGGTTGATACACCAACCGAATCAAAACATCTGGATCACCTTAGCAGAGTCTATAGGACAAGATAACTTCTATATGGCCATGGGCAGCGTGGATGACCCCCTATCAACGTGCCTGGTGGGAATCCCTCTCAGACCCAATGAATATCCATACACTGGTAAGAGGCCCAATCCGGTGGGTACCTGGGACAATTGGACGAGGATTTTGCCCCATGCACCACAGGAACCCCAGGAACTGGATCTACTGGGGTCCTCAAAGACAACATATTGTATACAGTTTTATTACAATCAATCTAACACAATGCGGCAAAATATCACTGACACTCAGCCGATCATTAGAAAAGATGTATCACCAACTCAGAAAGAATGTAACACTGACAATTGGTGCAATTACACTAGTAACATCATATCTGAGTCCTCAGATAGTCCCAGAGTACTCCCCCGGGGAGTGTTTCTTATCTGTGGAGACCAGGTCTGGGCAGGGATTCCCTCCCAATTATAGGGAGGTCCTTGTAGCCTTGGCAAGCTTACTACCCTCACTCCATATACTACCCTGATTTGGCATTGGAGACAACCTAAGGAACTGGCCCATGATAAACGATCCTATACAGAATTCAACTCAAATTGTGACAGTCAAATTATTAATTGGAGTAAGGGCAAAAGAGCGGCAGTTTCCCTATTTTTACCATGGGTGGCTGCCACCAAGGCCCTGGGAGAACTTTCCCACATGGGATGTTGGCTTAGTAAGCAGGCCAGTGCTACCTCGTCTGCCCTGAGTGACCTATTGGCAGATGAAGAGACCACCAGGCATGCCACCCTCCAGAATCGGGCGGCAATCAATTTTCTACTCTTAGCCCATGGCCACGGATGTGAGAATTTTGATGGATTGTGCTGATTTAACCTGACCTCACACAGTGAGTCAATCCAAGCAAATATACAGAAAATAAAAGAACTGATTAAAGACATCAAGATCAACAAAAAGACAACTGATTGGATAGACAGTTTGTTTGGACACTGGGGTGTTCCCAATTGGGCAGTTAGTATAATAAGAAGTTCTCTGTGGGGTTTTACTAGTAGTATGTATGTTTTAGTCATGTTTTTTTGTTTTGTAAAGGTCTTAAGAAAATGGCAGGAGAAGTTTTTCCAATAAACAAAAACGGGGAAGATGTGGGATCTCAGGCAGACCCGGAGGTGGGAATGCCATGGAAAGTTGTCAATTAACCAAGTTGTGTCATCCCTGTATACTCCCCTTTCTCCTCCTAGGTTCCAGAATGTTCCCTTGTTTTACAAACCCCACTGAACCCCAGTTATGTAATACACTTTCATCATTCCCCCATGGGCTGTGTTAATGTTAATCCCTCCCTGCACCACCCCTTTGCCCTCTCCCTATTGGCTCCCTGGATCATATAAAACCCTGGTGCACCCTCAGATCCTTGACTTCTATCCCTGAACCCTTCCGAGGTTAAACCCTCTGGAAATTATACAGGAGTCCTTCTCGTGTTTGTGAGCCTTGGATTTAACATCGCGCATCGCAGCTACAGAGCTATCCTTACCGAGACACTCTCAGGAAGGCAGTGGCCGACCTGCACTGCTGCATGTAGACACCCTTCCCCGATTACCTCGGACTTCAAGTTCCAAACCTCTTCCTCATTTCATACATCCAGTTTTCGGTCTCTGTCTAAATCCTTTATTAGTTTTAGAGTTTCCTGGGGACTGAGCATGAATAACCTCCCAGGGCCATATTTCTGCCATCCTGGTATCTCCGCATATCCAACAATTTGACATGTTGAACTCGTGGCTTATTCTTTCTACTAGATCTAAAACCAAATTTTTTCCATTTGTTAATTTTATCTCTGCCCCTGGTTTAATTACTCCGTTTACTTCCTTTTTCTTTATTAAGTCTGATCCTTTAATTATCTTTTTGCTCAGTTTTTGTTCAGTGCATAACCATCTTTCTCTTGTAGGGCATTCCCCCACTAGTTTCTGTTTATGGGTCCCTATATTTTCCAGTAATCAATAGGTTTTTCTATCTTCTACACCGGTTTTTAAGTGTGACAAGTCAACGCAGTAAGGGTTAGGATTAGTGTGGAGTCTGAGAACTGCGCTTTGCACATCT
Organism: Leptocoma aspasia; assembly: GCA_013399835.1. Lineage (NCBI taxonomy): Eukaryota > Metazoa > Chordata > Aves > Passeriformes > Nectariniidae > Leptocoma > Leptocoma aspasia. The sequence goes on from VXAX01004840.1 coordinate 12,647, forward strand.
CCGGTATAAATAGTATGGTAGCACTTATCACAGGGGCTTGGTGGACTCCCCTGGAAGCTCACTGCTATTGTTGTTATGTTAACACCCATAGGGGTCCAGTACAGGTTACTCTCTTGATTTTCATGTTCTTCAGTCATCTTAAGATGGTAAGAGCATTGTCACCTGATCTGGGCTTGACCCTATGCTTGTGTTCTTACCAGTAGCCACGTATCACTCCACTTCCTTCCCTGTGCTGACTTGTTATTCTTTTCCGGTTTGGGTCAGATTGCTACTATAGTGGGAGAATGCTATCTTATGATGTTGCATCCCATCCCCCTGGGATGGAGATGCGTGGGAGTCGACCATATGAGATCACTCCCCTGTGGCAGTCAATCAACAGGATAGCCTGCCTCTATGCTAGAATGTTCTGTTAATTTCCTAAGTTCATTCATTGCTAATGTTGTAATGGTTCCTCCCTTCACCCCTATTTGCTGTAGGCATGAAAGTTCCTGTGGCAGGCCAAGCATCCCCAGAGGATGGGATGCCTTGGAGAGATCCAGTTTAACCACTCCCTCAAGATTAAGTAATACATATGCCCCCTTTGGTTGCTCCACCTTTATTGCTAAAAAGTTCTCCTGTTCTGTCAACCTTATTGGATCCTTGTTACCTCAACTCTTTGTTACTGTACCCCATTGGTTGAAGAATGCAAGTTCCACCCCAGTTCCGCCCCTTTTGTTCATTCCTATTGGTTCCCCAGTTTGTATAAAACCCTTTGCACACCCTGGCACCCTCGGCTTTTGTCCCTGGATCCCCTGACCGAATAAACTGGTTGGACTCCATACAAAGGCCCTTCTTGTGTTTGTGGATTTTACCATCGCGGCGAGGTACTGGACAGAGCTATCCACCTTTGAGAAGCACTCACAGGAAGGTAGTGGTGGCCTGGAAACGCTGCAGCTGGCGCCCAAACAGGGACCTCCTACCGAGGTCCTTGTGAGTGTCTTCGATCTTCGGATCACCACCTCGGAGTGTCAGCTCCCAAAGGGAGTTGTCTTCGTTCAAGAAGGTGGTTCCTGGAGGGCCGACCGACAACCCTTTTCGACTCGGCTGGAAGGACCAGTCGGAATCCACAAGCCCCTCTCCTGAATCGTCTCTTGTAAGTCTATTTTCGTTATCGGGGAGGTGTTGGCCATGGGAAACAAATTGTCTCCGGCCAAACGAGAAATTTATCTCCAAGTTAAAGGGACCCTTGTGGGGAGTGATATTAAGTTTTCAAAAAGGGTTTTAAAACGTTTTGTCCATTTTCTGTTTCCAAATTTTCCAAATATTACACGGGGGGATGTCATGACTGTTAAGTTTTGGGACGAGGTGGGAAAATGTTTGTATTGGGAACAGGTTAATGGGAATTCAAGGGTAGGGAGGTTTTATCCTTTATTTCATTCCATTTATAAATTAATACAGGATAAAGGGAAAGTTTTGGGACCTAGCTCTCCCCGGTTGGGTGTTCCTTCCTCCCCAAATCCTATTACCTCTTTCCCTAAGGAGGGGATGGGAAATGGAGACTGCCTAAGGGTGCAGAAGAGTCACCTACCTTCTGCCATCTCCCATCCTCCCCTGTCCCTTGCCCAAACCAGCAAGGTGCTGGCTGGTTTGGGCTCCTCTCCTAATGACCCCATGCCTGTGCTCCCCAATCCCAGTTGTACTCCAGTTATATTGAGAAACGATAGACAAAATGGCGCTGACCACATGGTCAGGCAAAATGGAGGTTCTTGTCCTCCTTCTTCTTCCTCCACCACTTTTCCCGCCAATACCCCTGATCCCACCCAAAACTACTCCCCTGCATCGGGTACCGCCCCTGCGTTGGACCACACCCCTTGCTCCTCCCGAACGTTGAGTTCCTGCCCCTCGTCGGGCTCCGCCTTCGTCCCTCCTCCTAACTCCTCCCCCGAGGGTCGCCCTGCCCACCTGTTTCCAGCCACGTCCGGTTCCCACACTACCGGAACCGGAAGTGGTCCTGGCCGGAAGGAAGCCATATTGGCTTTTAATACTCCTTTAGAAAAGACCCCCTCCAAAACACACACAAGAGTCGTGCTGTTTCCAAACATTGATAGAGCCTCACAAAATAAACCAAAAATTAACTGGATGAGAATTAAGAAGGAATCCATCAAAGATAATAACCCCGGGATGGCCAACCTGATTGTCGCTCTGGTGGTATTGGATGAAAATGATGATCCCCGGTGGGAGCAATTTCCATATAATGAATTGAAGGAACTATGCAAGGCAGCGAAAGACTATGGGCGATAATCACCCTACTTCAAAAATCTTTTCGAAATGACATTTGTAAGTAATACCATAACACCTTATGACATCAAACATATCATGACTTTATTGCTATCACCAACTGAGTTAAAGCTATGGGAAGGGATTTGGAAAAAACTCGTTACTCCCTTGTTGAAGAAGTATGAGATTGCCAGCTCTGACTATAATACCTATATGGATGCATTGATGGGAGAAGGGGAATTTAGTTCACCTGCTGATCAAGCTTTAATACCTACTGCTGTATTAGATGATGTTAAACTTGCCGTGCGAGATGCCCTTTTAAAGACGCCTGACAGTAGCCTTCCACTCCAGAACTTTGTTAACATATGCCAGGGGGCTGATGAATCTTTTGTTATGTTTATAGATCGTTTAACAGATGGTATTAATAAGCAAATAGACAATGTGGAAGCCAGAGAGGAGCTCCTGAGGAAGATGGCTTTCCGGAACGCTAACGAAGATGCCAAGAAAGTGCTTCGAGCCCTTCCTCAGGACCCGGGGCCGACCATAAGACAAATGGTACAGGCATGTGCCAAGCTCAGCACCATCGAGCACACAGTGGCATTGGCAGTAAGTAAAGGGGTGAGTGAAGTTTTATTAGCCCAAAATAATAACATCAGATGCTATAACTGTGGCCGGCATGGACATGTAGCAGCACAATGTCGTACCCCACTGTGGAGCCAGAGGAGATCCCCAAATCCCTCATGCCGACCAAGTCAGGGAAACGAGGAGCGGAGCGCGATTCGACCCTGCGCCACGACAACAAATGGAAGGTCGTTCCGCCCCAGTCTCCCTACCATCCGGGAGACCCAATTCCCTGCCAGCACCCAAGGATAGGGACCACTCAGAGGGACTCAGACACTTCAGGAGAACCAACCAACTAGGTAAGCACGCTGGAACCATCTTGCACAGTTCTATAGATATTTCGTTCAAGGATGATACGGTAACTAGAGTGCCAGCTGGATTTCTAGAACCAACAGAAGACTCTATATATGTCCTGCTGGTGGGAGACAGCAAATACACACCAAATGAATTGACTGTAGTCCCTGAAGTTGTTCAGGTGGATCCCTTTCAAGAATTGACTGTAACTACCATTTGCTATCACCCACCTTTCACATTGGGTAAGGGGATGCCTTTTGCCCAGTTATATGTGTTGGGGGGACAAAATTACCCTAATGATGGAAATTATGATGTATACATGACTCAAGACATTAATATGGACAAACCTAAGTTTACTTGTCATCTAATTTTCAAAAACCAGACAATTTCGTTATTAGGAATGGCCGACACAGGTGCGGACATCACCATCATTCCTCACTCCTTGTGGCCATCAACATGGGAGTTGGAGCATCCGTCATGGACAGTATCAGGGATCGGAGGAGCTGTTACCACGCTGAGGAGCCGGCATCTAATCACTGTGGAAGGGCCAGAAGGTAATATTACAACTATTGAACCATATGTAGTCAAATGTCATCTGACACTGTGGGGCAGAGACCTTCTTTCGCAATGGAGAGCAAGACTAGAAATCCCCCAGCCAACGTGGGATTTCTAGTTGGGGCCACTGGAGAGCGTGCTACCCTATCGCTTACTTGGAAATCTGATCAACCTGTATGGGTAGATTAGTGGCCCCTTCCACAAGTCAAACTAACAGCGCTCTGTTCTCTCGTACAAGAACAGCTTAACAAGGGACATATTGTTCCATCAACTAGCCCTTGGAATACCCCTGTTTTTGTGATAAAAAAACTGGGAAAGGACAAATGGAGGCTGCTCCAAGACCTTAGAAAGGTAAACGAAGTAATAGAGGAAATGGGTCCTCTGCAACCCGGAATGCCCTCCCCCTCAATGTTACCGAGAGATTGGGAACTTGCCGTTCTAGATATCAAGGATTGTTTTTTCAATATACCTCTACACCCACAAGATGCCCCAAGGTTCGCATTTTCTGTTCCTTCATTAAACGGGCAAGCTCCACTCCAGAGATATCATTGGAAGGTTTTACCTCAAGGAATGAAAAATTCGCCTGCGATATGCCAAATTTTTGTAGCTGACATCCTTCAACCCATTTGTAAAGCTTTCCCTGAAGCTATTATTTTACATTATATGGATGACATCCTGATTTGTTCTAAAGACCCTGCCTACCTCAAAACAGTTTTGGATAAAACTATCCAGGTCATAGAACGGGAAGGATTCAACATCGCGCCAGAGAAGGTTCAGCTTATTGCTCCATGGAAATACTTAGGATACCTGGTCGCAGAACACATCATTGTTCCCCAGCAACTCCAAATAAAGAACAACCCAAAGACACTTAGAGATTTGCACCAGATTTGCGGCTCAATTAATTGGCTGAGACTGCTCCTCGGACTGACTACGAGAGATCTTGACCCACTCTTTAACTTGTTAAAAGGAAGTGACGCCCTTGATTCACCTCGGACTTTAACACCAGAAGCAATCCAGTCTCTTGAGAAGGTAGCGACAGCAGTTTCTACCAGGCAGGCCCATTGGTATGACCCTTCCTTGTTATTTAAGTTTGCTGTCCTTGGTAAGTGCCCACACTTTCATGGACTTTTATTTCAGTGGGATGAGAAAAATGTAGACCCCCTCCTAATAATAGAATGGGTCTTTTTACCTCACGTACCAACAAAAACGATTTCTACCCGTCAGGAACTCATTTCACATCTTATCATGAAAGTTAGGGCTCGCCTTCGGACCCTTGCAGGTTGCGACCCCACATGCATCTACCTACCTTTTAAATTAGCAGAATTGGAATCTCTTTTACAAACTAATGAAAATTTACAATACGGACTAGATAGCTACCCCGGAAAGATATCTATTCATTATCCAAAGCACAAATTGTTTAATGAGATGTTACATTTGGCCCCAAAATTTTTTAGAAGTAGTACTCTGTTAAAAGCCATCAATATCTTTACTGATGGATCAGGTAAAAGCCACAAATCAGTAATTGTGTGGAAAGACCCAATCACGCAGGAGTGGGAGTCTGACGTTCAGCTTGTTGAAGGGTCACCACAGATAGCAGAATTGACAGCAGTGGTAAGAGTTTTCCAAAATTTTAAACAACCTTTCAATTTGATCACTGATTTGGCCTATGTAGCTGGGGTAGCTAATAGAGCAGAGCATTCACTATTGAAACAAGTGGACAATCCTCAATTATTCCATTTGCTCTTGAAACTGATAACACTAATCTCCCACCGAGAGCAACCTTATTATGTAATGCATGTGCGGGCTCACACCAATCTACCCGGACCCATTGCATAAGGCAATCAAAAAGCAGACCACTTAGCTATGCCTGCAGGAGTTACCACACTGCCGGATGTCTTTAACCAGGCAAAAATTAGTCATGACTTTTATCATCAAAATGCCCCCGCACTAGTCAGACAATTTAAGATAAGTCACAGCCAAGCCAAAGCAATTATATCCATGTGTACCAGTTGCCAAACTCACTCTCTCCCTTCATTACAACTAGGAGTCAATCCTAGGGGTTTAGAGAGTTTGCAGTTACGGCAATCTGACGTTACACATTATCCACCTTTTGGTCGTCTGAAATATATACATGTTTCAATAGACACATTTTCGGGTGCGATTTTTGCCTCATTACACACAGGGGAGAAGACGAAGGATCTCATCAAACATTATTACCATGCATTTGCAAGCCTGGGAGTCCCACAATCTATTAAAACAGATAACGGCCCTGCATTTATATCAAAACAATTCAAAGACTTTGTCAACATATGGGGAATCAAACATATTACAGGAATCCCACATAACCCTACCGGACAATCAATAGTAGAAAGAGCTAATAAAGAGATCAAAAGAGTGTTAGAACAACAGGGAAGAGAAGTGCAAGTCAACTCCCCCATTTTAAGATTATCTAAAGCACTTTATGTTATAAATTTTCTTAATTGCTCCTTCACTGATCCCAATCCACCCATTATACAACAATTCGACACGCATGCAGTTAGACCAGAAACCTCCTGTTTTAGTCAAAGATCCCCAATCTAAACAAATTCAAGGACCTTTCCAATTGATTACATGGGGGAGGGGATATGCATGTGTATCTTCCCCAACAGGACTCCGCTGGATCCCAGCGAAGTATGTTAAACCATATTCGACAACTGAGACCAATAACTCAAAGATCATGCAACCAACAAAAGAGTCAAAAAATACAGAAGATCAGCAGTCTCCGCCGTCTGGCAAAGGAGGAAAAGAAAACTACCTCCTGACTCACCGCGAGTATTACAAACATTGCTTCATATGTAAACTTGCAGAAATTCGCCTTATATATACATATATGCCTCCCTAGTATTTTGTTTGTCATTTTTCAGTTCTAAATAAAGAATGGGGATTTGCCTTTAAGGTTCCAAGGATGGAGAGAGTAAGGAAGAAATAATTGTTGTATTTAGTATATTCTAATTTGTATCCTAATCTGTAAATTTTGTTCCCACCAGTTGCTAGGTTACCCCAAGATCGATATGATGCCCCTTTTGTACAACATCTGGCTCAACGGCTTTATATATGGAACCATGTACCTAATGACCACCTCGGCATGGCTTGTCCAGCAGCCCCGAAAGAATGTGTGGACCACCTTGGCAAAAAGCCTGGGACAAGATAATTTTTGCCTGGCCATGGGCAGTGTAGAAGACCCGCTATCTACATGCCTGGTGGGAGTCCCCCTAAAGCCTAACGATTATCCCTATGCAGGAAAAAAGCCTAACCCGGTAGACGTCTGGGATGAGTGGACGAGGATTCTTCCTCATGCACCACAGGAGCCTCAAGAATTAGACTTATTTGGATCTACATATGCAGTTTTCTGTATAAAATTCTATTACAAACAAAAGAGGCAAGATTGGAGAAGCTAATCAGATAATATTATTAGAGTAAATGTAAATTCTAACCAAAAAGAATATCAGATTAATTGGTATAATTACACCAGTAACATCATATCTGAATCCACAGAACATCCTAGAATGCTTCCCCGGGGAGTGTTTTTTATCTGCGGAGACAGGGCATGGGCAGGCATCCCATCTCACCTGCAAGGGGGACCATGTAGCCTTGGCCAGCTGACTACACTCACCCCAAATATTACCTTAGTTAAACATTGGAAAAAGACACAGCAATTGGCACGTAAAAAAAGAACTTACACCGAATTCGAAGAAAATTGTGATGACAAAATTAGTAATTGGAACCGTACGAAAAGAGCAGCAATGTCTTTATTCCTCCCATGGGCTGCTGCTGCAAAAGCATTAGGAGAATTATCACATCTGGGGTGTTGGCTTAGTCGGCAGGCCAACGCTACCTCATCCGCCCTGAGTGACCTGTTGACGGATGAGGAGACCACCAGGCATGCAACGCTGCAAAATAGAGCTGCAATTGATTTTCTTCTTCTAGACCATGGCCATGGGTGTGAAGACTTCGACGGTCTTTGTTGCTTCAATCTTTCATCCCATAGCAAGTCTATACAGATGAACATCCAGGAATTAAGAAATCTAGTCCAAGATATTAAAATCAAGAAGAAGACCGCTGACTGGCTGGACAATTTAATGGGGCACTGGGGTGTTCCTAGTTGGGTGGGTGATTTGTTAAAGAGTGTAACTTGGATTTTAGTTGTAATATTTGTTTCTCTAGCCATCTTTTCTTGTCTTTTAAAGAGTGTTAAGAAAACCATAGGTCACACTTTTGTAATAAATAAAGACGGGGGAGAT
>VXAX01004841.1:3293-17665 GCA_013399835.1 Leptocoma aspasia
AAAAAAAAGAGTATCTATTTACTACTAAGTCAAAAAACAAACTTGGAAGCAAAAAACCCCACTACAATGGTAAAAAGGTGCAAGGATATGGGACACTGTTGCATTGGCATCTGGCCTATAAAGCAATTGCAGTAACAGAGATATGAAAAACCCATAACAATTTAAAGCTTTGAAAGCTGAATATCTGGTATACATCATATTTAATCATAAAATGCATTTCAGTCAATATAAATAAATAAAATTGAGGTCATGTTGATAACAGCTCTAGACAATACAGATACATTCTACCCAAGGGCTAAGTGCATTCCAAGAGTAAATAAATTACTGGCTATATTTTTTAATAAAACTGACTTGAATTGTTTTGTAAATTCAAAAGGTAAAAACTAAACCCCACTGGAAACAGCTAAAAGTAGATGCAGCATAAAGGGAAATTGTTTAATTGTTATATCAGAAGTGACATATCAAGACAAAGCAAGATTGTACTTCCACAAGAAACTTCATCCATTTCCGAATACAGGAGAATTTCCATCCACAGCAGACTCCTCTCCTCACAACATCCCAGAAAATGCTACCTCAGCAGCATTATCTAGTCCTGATAGTTATGAGGACTTAAGTGTACAGGTGGTACATAACCATGAAGTTTCACATTATGTTCAAGATTAAGACACCTACTGCTTCAGAGATAGACTCAAAAATCCAACAAGAAACAATGACGCAATAAGAACTCACCAATCCTTAAAATACTAAATGCAGTGGTGAAAACAATTAAGACAAATTATGATCCAAGATAAAATTTCAAAGTTCTATTTGCAATCTCTACTTTGGCAGAACTAGTATTTAAAGAACTTGCTAAGATTCTTCATCCTCTTCCACAGTTTAAAAAGCAGGAAGGAGGGATCTCACTCAAGGCACGTGGTTTAACACTGAACGTACTTGGCCATGTTTGGTAGTAGGTTTGATAACTTATATATGAGTTTACTTTTCTGAGAGTATGAGGCAACTTGAAGGTCTGCAAACATCAATGAACAAAGAGTTACATTACCTCACCTTAAAAATCTAGCAAAAGCCTTCTTGATATCAACAAATAAAGGAAGATTAAGCTTCTACGTGGTTGTTAGAAGCTACTGGCCAAGGAACTTGTGACTAAATTAAGAGCACACAGATGAAGCAATCTCTCAAGAATGAACAGGAACTATGGGCAAGAGGGTAACCCAGCAATTCTACAAACATTATTGATCTGATACACCTGGCAAGAAATTAAGACAAAATTCTGCATGGCTTTGTTTCCTGGCGTCTGGGCAGTGGCTGCCAGTGATACACAGAAATATGTTGTTATTATTACATTGGGATAAGTTTTTTATATTAAAACAAATTGCATAATTTCACTCAAAAGCAAACCTTCCAACACAGTCTAGCCCTGCTGAGAGGCATGATGCACTCGTCAGGAACAAAACCAAACCGAATCCACACATACCAAGCAGTCCCCTAAAGCTCTTCCTACCGCTGTACACATCTGTGTTTTGGCTTTACACAGGGACTACATGCACATTTCTGAATGAATCTGAAACCCTTCTACAGAAAAGGCACACAAAGTTATCTTTAACAAAACATTTCCATTATTTTAGTTTAAAATGTCACAAAAGCACAAAAGAACTGACAATGCAGTTAAATATTCAGTATTTACATTTGGGTGGATAGTCACTCTGTATTTTGGAGACAGACATCAGAATAGGCTGAACACTTACAGACTGATTCTTACATGCATCCAACAGCACTTTTCTTCCAGAACTTACTTCATTTGACCTGACAAGTGAAGCAGACAGCAGATCCCAAAATACATTGGGCTTTTTTTGCAGGTCGGATTTCAGGTGTCTGATTTGCATGGAGTCATAATTTCAGTTACTTTCGCTTTCTTTGTTTTGCGCTACTGAAACTCATCTCCAAGGAGAATAAACATTTCTGTTTTCTGCCTTTTTGAATACAATGTCTCTAAGGGACCTAGGGAATGTTTTGGACAGGATATTTAACAGTATGGGGATGGATTGCACAAACTCCCTTATTTATTTCAAGAACCAAAATGTGGTTTTTGACTCAATCAAAAAACCAGTGTTCCTCCAACTGTATTTTTTGTATTAGCTGTACACCCATTATCCAGGATCTCACCTAGGATCCAGCAAACATAACACTGGGCAACTGCTTTAAATAATTTTAGCTACAGTTTGAATGTTTTAACTGAACAATTACTTTCTTGTAGCCACAGTTTATATACGTGGGGGACAATTAGATTCTGCTCAGAAAGCCACAGAACACTTCACCCCAGTTTATCAAGCCTTGAACAATCCATTCTCAAAATTTTGACTTCAAGATAAGCATATTCTGAAAATGGAAGGTTAAAATAATCCTCAAGACTTACTGATACATGGAAGAGGAAATTAAAAAAAAATCTGAGTTCTGCTTATAATGGTTTTGAGTAAAAAATAACAAAACAAAACACAGTGGAAAGTTGTATCTTCAACAGTGCTCCATCAAGATCTGGACCTCAGCTACCTGCAGTTCACTATAAATGTATTTACCTTTGTGTTCTAAGTCTCTTCATGAAGCAAAGCCTTTTAGAGATGTAAATATTTTCTACATTTTCTTAGGCTGTGTAAATACTCTCTCACAGCACACCAGCAGTACCAACTACATTGGGATAGAACTTCTTCCCACTGGGGCTAGCTGGGTTTGCTGATTAAACTGGGACAAGCCATGCAGCCACCAGCACACATCACACTCCCACAGCTATGGTACAGCTTCCCAGCATGTGCAGGCATAAAGAAAACTCTCCAGGGAATTACATAGTCTAAGGACTTGATCTCAAAAGGTGTTCAGCATAAAAAGCCTCTGTGTCTAACTATAACACCCATAATTATCAATCAAATTAGCTGTATACTAAAATTACAGTATAAAACTGAAGCTTATGTCATTAACCTTCTGTTTATTGGATTTTATACCCAAGTAAATCTTTAGTCCAATTTATAATGTAATGCATATAAAACAGAAAGGTCCTTATAGACTATGCATTCATGTACCAAACTTTAGAGAGATGAAATGAAACTGTAATGGAACTGGAAAAATTGCACCGTAACTACATTACAGCTACAGTCCTTGAATATTTAAAGATAAGATGAACACACATATGGATTACATCTATAAACTGTGGGGGAAGGACACCAGTAAAGCTCAACGTGTATGACACAACTACTGCTTCATGTACATTTTGAAGTATACTATACAAAATCCCAACCAAAACAGCAACAAGAAAATACAAACAACCTACTACATTAGTATTAATTAGTTCCTCCTTCCCTCTTGGGATTTCTAACAAAACCCTCACCAGTACAAATAAAACTCTTCTTTAGTAATTATTTAAATGCCACTGCCCTTTGTTTCCTATAACATCTATAAGCTATGGTATGGTCTGAGTTGAAGAAACAAAGAGCAGAAAGTTTTAGGAGAGTTACACAGAGACAGGGACATGGAAGTTGAAAATCCATAATGTGCCTCTGGAAAGAACAGGTCTAAACAGTCTGGTGAAAAAGTGCGAGTCACAGGCATCCTCAAGTGTATTTCATGTCCCTCACACAGTCAAACTCCAGTTTTTCTTCTGTTTCTGCCACAGTTAAAGATCTAAGCAGCAGCAAACACTGTCATGCCCTTTGTGGTCCTGGAGATTCTGCTGTCCTCCCGAGGCCTCACTCCATGCTCGTGGCCCCCACTGCAGGCTTCAAGGACCTGGCTAAGGCTTTCCTTGCTGCAGCCTACAAACACCCCAATCTTCCTGGGCTGCTCCTCTCTCCTGTTGCAGCAGACCTCTCCTTAGGGGTAGAACTGAGCCAAGACACAAACTCGTATTTAACAACGTGAAAAGGGTCCCGGGTTTAGTCTTCTTTACAGCTTAGCCATCCTGAGTCTGACTACAGTAAGTTCCTGCTGTTGGCTTCTCTGACTATTTCCTGCTGGAATATGACTGCAAGTATATCCTTGCTGCCTCTGACCACAGGCTTTTACCTAGCAACAGTAGGCTCTAACTCTGTCAGACCCAGACTGACATCACAGCAGATCTTTTGCAGCAGCAACTCTCCTTCTCATTTAATTCTTATTTGTGTCTCTCTGGATCATTCATTCTTCCTCAGGGCTCCTCTATCGCCTCAAGGTCTTCCTCCTTTAGGCCCTCTTCCTCAAGGATCCCTCTGACCAGTCAACCCACCCATTTTATCACACTTACCTTTACTAGTCACAGCTGCAACCCATTAAGGGCAAGGCTGTTGTTCTTCTTTGGTAATTAGTATAACTGTGACTTATCAGGGGTGAGGTCACTAGTAATCCCTTCTTCTACACCTACACTCTCTCCCAGTTCAACACAACACAGCTGCAAACAGACAAATAAGCCAACAGCCCATGCAGACCAGATTCTTCCTCTAGCAGGATTAGTACCAGAACAGCACTCAGGTGATGTGTTTGTCTTCCCTTTACAGCAGGACCAGCAATGGAAAGAGCCTGCTTGCACTAAGTAAGAATTCAGTACTTGTGGTTTAATCCCAGACAGCGATTAAGCACTGCACTTGAAGCCATGCATGCAAACAAAGGAAAACAAGGAATTCCCATCTTCAGGCACACATTCAGCCAACCCCAGGAAAACAGAGCTCCATCACTGGTTTTACACACAAAGTCACGTGTGCTTGTTCTGATGTTCTTATAGCCATATGGTCAGAACACTCTCTACCATACATCCTCTTACTGTCAGAGGTCAATTAGAGCAAATGCTCCTGCGCAGGACAACAACCACCATCCTGTCAGTCAGCTGTCATTTCACTTCCTGGGTATCAGAAGCTACATGGCATAACAGTTCAATATTCGAGGAAGTTACAGAGAGGGACAGTTGAAATCCAGAGTAAGGTTATGGCATCCTAGCCAAACATTGTCCACATCTTTTCCTGCTTAGATGCCAATACCAGCACATGGGGGAAGTAAAACGTGAAAACCAACACCATCAAAGACTTTCATAGAGTTCTTAACAAATCCAAAATTATCTACAAGTACACATCAAGTTAGCTGTGTGGCCTACAAAATCCTAAGAATAGTCTTGCAAGTACCACAATCCCATGATACACATAATGGCATGACCCTATCTGAAACTGACATTTAATTCCCATCAATTCATCACTAAGATATGCTGGGGGGGGAATTAGCTTTGTTGGAACCCAGGGCACAGGGAATGTTTTTTTCTGACAGTTTTGGGAGGCCCTGATTCTCAGCAGAACACTGCTTTTGGCCTCTGTCCCAGAGAAAGAATTGCCAAGGCTCTGGGATGAGTTGGAGCACACAGGTGTGAACTAGGTAGTAGTATGTAGCAGCGGTTATAGTTTATCACAGGGTAAAGAATTTAGGGTTTTAGGATTTTAATATGAGAGTGAAGAGGAGACAAGATGGAGGATCTCGGGTGAAGAAGAACAAGAAAGATGTCTTTCTTGTTCTTCTTCCACTCCATTTTCTGTAGTATTGGTGGCACAAAGTCATTGGTTAGAGAAAGTAGAGGCATAGGTGCTACATGAGTAGATTAGAAGTTATTGGTAGAAAAGTAAAAACAAGATGCGTGTTAGAAGGTAATTGGGCTGATTAGCTTTAAAAGTCCTTGGTTTTGGGTGTTTGCTCTCCATTTTGTGCCTTGTTTCTCATACGCTCAGTCTGCTGTGCAGACGGCGTACTGAACTTAAGCGAAAAATAAACAACAGCCTGAAGACCAAGAAACAGAGAGTCCTGCTCATTTTTCATCCTTGGCAAAGAACTCACGAGGGAACCTCCTCCAAAAAGGGCCCAGGGTGGCAGGTTCCCTCTCATCTCCGACAACCAACCAAAAAAACCTCACAAGCTTGGTAAATAACACCTGAAATTACTCTGTTTGCAATAGTAGCAAAAGCTTTATGATGTAAAACAAAGCTTTTCTAACTCAGAATAGCAAATTAAGACTCTGCCTCCATGTCAACAATAATGCACAATCATCTAAGAGATACAGGAAGGAAACAAACTGCTGCTGTACTTGCTATTTTTACTATTACTTTCAAAGCTGCTGTGACTTTTCCTAATTACTTTTAATTAGGAATTTAGTAAAGCAGGTAGTCAAATTGCTAGACATTTTTGCAAATATGAATGCAAAATGGAACACAGAAAACCCCCCTGCAGATTACCTCTCTAATCACATTACCTCTCTTTGCCACATTTAATGACACTATGGCATTGTAGTTTGCACTCAGAAATCATGAAAACACAGGAAGGGTAGTCATCCATTGCCTTGAATTTGATTCTACTGTTATAAAACCATTTAAAAGCTCTTTTTAAAATCCCGGAAGCTCAGAGACATGAACCAACCAACATTTGTAAGATTGCCCTTTCACCCCTCATTACGTCAGACACTGCACAGATTGATGGAATGGTAGGGGCTGGAGGGGACTGCTGGATGTCAGTCCCAGGCAGGACTGCCCAGAGCCAGCTGTTCAGGCCCACAATCCACATCATTCCTTTAATATCCTCCCTCAGAGCTGTGCCACAATTTCCCCAAATCACTGAACTCTGACCCTGCATAAAGGGCAAGGGGAAGTGTGCAGGGAATAAAAAGAAATTGTTGTGCCTTTGCTTTCAAGCTCATGCAGAAGGCAGTAGAAATCTCCAGAAAGCTTGTTCCACAGCTGCAGCACATGGGACACACAGGCACACGCAAGAACATGGACCATGCAGCCCATCCTGTCATCAGTGCAGCTACACCAGGCTCACGTGTACCTCATCCACTTCTCTAACTGCTGGCCACACTAAGTGCTTCCATCTGTTTCTCATCTACATCCCCAGGTGACTGCAGGGTGCTGAGCACCCACAAGAATCCCCATCACACAGCCAGTATTCCAGCTGGAAAACATCTCCAGGGTAGATGTAACGCTGGTAACAGAGATGCACCATGCCCCAGAACAAAGCCATGTCAGGTGGATTCATGGATCAGTGATTTTAGCTCCTTCAACAAGAGCAATGAATTCCCTTGTCAGCCTATGATATTTACACCTCTCTATTACTGCATGCTACAGCCATTTACATTTTCAGCTCTTTATTGCTGTCCATTCCTCTCTTCCAAAAACCATGTAAAACTCCATCTCTTAACAGTGGTATTATTTTGCTGTCTTGT
Source organism: Leptocoma aspasia (assembly GCA_013399835.1). Lineage (NCBI taxonomy): Eukaryota > Metazoa > Chordata > Aves > Passeriformes > Nectariniidae > Leptocoma > Leptocoma aspasia. The sequence continues at coordinate 10,504 of VXAX01004841.1, forward strand.
ACTACTCTAAGTTTTCCTACCCTCCTCCCCAGACTCAGTAGGTTTTTTACCACAAGAAGTCTCTAATAATGATACTTTATTGCCATTCTTTCCATTCCTGGCATTTTGCTGTAGGACTGCCACCAACAAAATGTAGCATCTCAAACTAACTTATAAATTCAGAAAAAAAGGATGGAGTTGAAGAGATAAAAAAATAAATACCTTTCTAAGAAAAATACTTTCAACTTTTAAAGGCAAAGGGCAAAACAAATTGTTTATAAAACATTCATAGCACTTTGGTGCAATATGAATCTATAGCAAATGCCCTCCAGCAACTTTAAAAATCTCCATCAGTCTCATGCCTTATGTCCACTGACTGCAGGTGAGGCAAGAAGAGGATTAAACAGGACAGCTTCTGTATTGCTACAGAAGCTGAGGCTACTCAGGGTTTGTATTTTTGTTTAACATTACAAAGTAAGAATCTGTTGAGGATTCTATTCTAACACAACAGATGCTGGAAGATGAAAGTTAAGACTGAAAACCTCAAGGCATTTTGTAGTTAATTATTCTCTCTCCAAGTACTACCATAAATGAGCCAAGCAGTCACAGCCAGCATGAGACTTTCAGGGGAACATAAGAGTAACAGTGGGGGGGAGGTTTCTCCCCTTCAAACTGTTTATTAGAGAAGTTCAAGCCAAAGCAAACATCTAAGTCTGTTTTTACAGAAGCAAAAAATACTGTGCCTTCCAACACATTTTGGTGTTCCACAGCTTTAGGATTCAAAGTATCCCAATAAGCTTGCTATGAGGTTTTGAAAATTACAAACCTCAATTTCCATAAACTGAGCAAGATAATATTCTGCAAATACTAGTGTACATTATTCTAGGGGGTATAAGAAAGATTTTTTTCCTTGTACCACTTTCAGTCTTTGTCATATAGCCAGACATCTGGTTTTGTACACGTCTCTTTAGTGCAGATTGCTCTTCACATGAACACTGCACTGCTCTGATGGTACAGAGCACCACCCATCCAGACTCACACACCATTGCTTCAACTGAGGACTAGACTAACAACTGCCACACAATGTCTCCTGGTAACAACAGCTCTCCACCAATCCTGGACACTGCCTTCTGTCACCAAAGCTCTGCCACTGCCACCTCAAGCTGGCATCAGTCAATGAGTCTGCAGAGCCACCAAAAGCAGCGACTGCTCCTCTAGATTGCCCTGACTCCCTTCCCTTGAGCCAGGCAAGCTTGTTCAGGCATCCACACAGCAAACTACACTGGGCAGCTGTCCTGAAGGAAAACTTAACCTTCCTGTCTCCCAGGTGGATTCACAGCAGCTTCCTGATCCAGACTGCTGAGTAGCTATGTGACTGGCACTGCTGCTCGTGAGGGAAGGGGCAGAAATGAGAGCTTGGGAGCAGAGAGAGAGGGAAGCCTCCAGCAGCACGGATGCTGTAAGCCAGACCAACTGGTTGTGGAACCAGGATGCATGAGAAGAAACTAAACGTAGGAGTGCTCAAGAAGTCTACCATAGATACCAAGGTCAGTGACAAAATCCTCATCTTCAGCAGCACTGCATGTGACCTTTGCAGCATGGTGAAAACCTACATGAAAACCATCTCTTCACCAGAGTAACTTTCCTTTCAGAAATAGTATTACTAAAGCACAATACATACTTTTAATTAAGCTCTCCACTGAAAGGCTGGAGACAATACCTAAGAAGTCTGATACTGTTGGATACTGACATCTGTTTTCCGTCTTTTAAAGCAGATGGTAGAGAACTCACTGATTTACCATGTTCTCCCCCATTACTTCTGCCCTGTATTTGAAGGAAATTGTATTAATACAGATAAAAGGAGATGCCACGCAGATGGTTTAAGCAAGAAGAGGAAACTGTGGTTATTAAAGTGATGTTGGTGAAGAGCCTTTACGAGGCTAAGGAAAAAATCTTCTTCAGTGTTCCCCACTATTTAACGTGCCAGAGCAAATAACAAAATGGATGATTGATTTTTCTCTCATGAAAGAGTAAATACACAGGAAATGCGAATTGCTAGCTTCAAAAATCCACAGCATCATAAAATACATACTTAAACTCCAATACCTGAAACATGCAACACATCAAAAGATCCTGCCCACTGATTAACTATCTAGTCTCATTTTTGTGAGCAAGAATTTTCATGTTTGCTATTACCTACTTCCTAGAAAATTACACAGAAGAAAATAATATCCATTTGTCTATATCAACAAAAAAGGACTAGACAATTTAAGTGTAAATTCATGCATAGCTCAAAGGAAGAGCTAAATTTCTCCATTCATTTTCATAACAGAAGAAAACATTTAATTTTGAGAAAAAATTACAAGACATTCACATGAAAGCTTGATCAAAACTTAGAAAGCATAACAAAGTCACAATCCTTTTCTAAGAAAGCAAGCAGAGAGCACACAAGCCCTGCTTGGGAAGTAGCACTTCTCAAGTTGGATTTTTAGGTGTGTTGGGCATGATGCTGTCACTGTCGGGTTGCTGAAGGCTTCCAGAACACTTTGCACCACACTGGAGGTCATCACTGTACTTGGAAGAGCAGAGAATGCAAGTGGCTACTGGACTGGAATGGAGATGCTCTGCCTGGATCCCTTCTGCAAACACACACACACACTCTCCAAAAAACCCCTCAGTCCCTCAACTCTTGGTTCTGTGGTATTTCTGAATTTACTGATAAAAACAGACCATTTCACATGATCCTAAAAGACATGTGACAGGCTTAATACTCTCTGCTAGCAAAATAGGAAAGAAAGCATCACTACAACAGCGCTGAAATTATTAAAATTCAAAGAAAGGAAGGCTGCAGGGGCTGATTTCTTGCAAGGCTTGGTGGTTTTTGCCCTTCTCCTCACAGCAGGTACATGTGTGTCAATAGAGAAACAGCTCTATAATGCCAAAACAGAGCAGTCAGTTCCAGATTGTCATGTTGGCATTGAAGAAATAGATGAATTCTGTTGGACAAACCAAATACAAAATGTTCAAGACAGCTGTCAGATCAGTATTTCAATGGTCTGCAAACATGACATGTATAAATATATTCCCACTGATTGCCTCAGCATCTTCCTAACTCCAATACCTCTCTCCACGTTACCTGAACTACTACAGTGATTTATTTACAAAACCACTGTAGCCAAAATATCACCTTCTGTATTTACTGGTTTATCACATACCAGGCAGCATTAAAAGCTACTAGCAGCATATTAAGTTCTAAGCAGCAAGAAAAGATGCCATTCAAAATTACAGCTGAATCCTTCACAACTGTGCCAAGTGTTACCCACTTTTCATTAGTTACATAGAATTGCTTCTCACCTCAGTTTATAACCAGATGGTTTCTCTCTCTCAATACTTCAGAGAAAAACAGAGCTCACCAAAATACTAAGATCCAAGGTTCAGCTTGTATCAGTGCTTACACCTCTTTAAAATATCTGGTAAAATTTTCCATGGGATCAAATGTCTTCCAAACATTTTTTAATCACCATCTGAAGATTAAGCTAAACCATGAACATTTGTGTGTTTTTCTTGCATTTTCCTTCCTTTCATGATGTTCCAGTAATTACCCTGTACCACTCTGGTAACTAGCAGTTAGCTAATAGCTCCAGTGAGAGCTCCCTTTCAAAGGAAGTGAGCCTAAAATTTACTCTTTCAGATACAGTTCTTCTAAAATATTCCAAATCCCCTGCTTGTTGCAACTCTTCAGGGATCCTTATGCTAATAAAAAGGCTCTAGGCAGAGCCTTCTGACACACTGAAGATCATCCTAGCTGCTGCCTTAAGACCACCCATCTCTGATCTCCGTTTTGACACAACTGTTCCAGCTTTAAGCTCAAGGATATTCTTAAAAGCAGCAGCTCAGGATTTGAAAGCTGATTAGACCATAAAAATGTAAAAATCTACAAAGAATTTAGATAGAGAAATCAGGTTCTCATCTGCTAATCTCTGGTTTCCCACAGGATAATTCTCCCTTGCTATGTTAACAGCTTTACCATCTACCAGGTATTCCAGAGGACAGTTAGAGCAACCACAGTCTTCCCCAAACACACCACTGTACTGAAACACAAGGGTAAGAAACCCAAAATGGGTATTAGCAAAACAGCATTAGAGATTTATAGTCTTGCTTTTAAAAACAAAAGCTTGTTTGCTTCTGTTGGTTCTTTCCCTTCTCTTTCTTTCCCATGCACTCAGTTGAAGTCAAGATTTTGCTGGCACACCAGGACAGTATCATGGATTCCCGATACAAGTGACACTGTGACAAACTGGTGAGGAAGCAGATAACTCAGATACATTGTCTGACTTGTCAAAAGCCCCGAGGTCATCTTTAAAGTGCTACTAAAAGAACCAGGATCCCAAGGTTTTTAGCTCTTATAAGAAGAGAGCAGTTAGATTTGTACCCTCATCGCTAGCTCAATCAGAACAGAGATCTGACCTTACTTACCTCCAGTGTGTAACACCAAGTAAGCCTCGGGGAACATAATAAAACATAAAATATCTAAAAAGCCTGAAAATGTTTGTAAAAACCTTAAAAATCTAGCCAAATCTAATTCCTATAACATATCAAAAACTAAGGTAAAAAACTTACTATTGCAGCTGGAAACTGTCTTTGAATGTACAAATAAAGTTTCTGTGTTTTCACTCCTTCTCTAAAAACTTTTAAGACTAAAACTATACAATGCTTTTACCATAAACAAAAATCAAGCAGCTACTAAGTTGTTACCAGCGTGTAGTACAATGATTAATATGTTTAAACAGTCTACTAAACCCTCTACTCCCTCAGCTGCGTCCGTGCCTCCCCCTAACACTCAAAGTCCCCAGAGCTCCCATCGACTCCTACCATAACTCAAGACCCTAAAAATCAGACTGGGGCAGTAACACCTCCACCCCTGCCACCACAACGTGCTCCCCAGCTTTCTCCATTTTCCGAGCCCTGTCCAGCTCCACGCTCTACCCCCACAAAACACAAACTCTACTACTAGTGGAAAAAAAAAGGGGGGGGGGGGGGGGGGGAGGAGAGAAAGAGGAAAAAAATTCTCAATGCCAATATCTCTACTAGAAAAGATTTTTCTGTTCATGTTACAAAGCAAACAAACTCTAGTCGTGCTAAAAAAGAAATTCCTCTAAAACAGCCTGTAATTTACAAAGCCAAAAGGAAAAAACCAGTAATAGTAACAATTCTAGTGAGTCCTCATGAGAAGAAATTAACCTTTTACATACTAGTCCTGTAAGAACAGAAAGAGTTTTATTTATCTAGTTCTAATTTGAGAAATCATTCAAAATAATTAGTTAATTGAGCTAAGATAAAATGTAAAGTCAAAAAAAAATTACCTTCTAAAGAGTTGCTTACAATACAAGTATAGAAAAAATAATGCTAACCCAAAATGAGAGCCCCTCTCACATTGTAATATTAAAGCGTTAAGAGCTACAAAAATTACAAAAACACCTAATATTTACCCTCAATGAAAAAAAAGAAAACATTTTATAAATGTTTATCGCTCCCAATTTAATATAAATAGAAAACCTCTAACGAAAAACCCAAAAAAAAACCATACAGCACCGTCACATAAAAAACCAAATAACAACTCAATCACTCAATCAGAAAAACAAGTAAACAATCTAAATGTACCTAAAAAAATTTAACCCCAAAAAAATCTGTACAATAACCAACCATCTCCCAAACAACTCCAACTTATTACCCACAAAAACACAATACAAATTCCAAATTAATATATTTTAAAAAAACCTTTTACCATAAATACATTCCCACAAGAGTTACTAATACTTCACAACAAAACCAAGACTTTTTAATTATAAGCAAAAACAATAATAAAAATCTTAAACTTTCAGTTTTTCCAACAATCATCTCAACAAATTGTAATGAAGAGCTGATGATTCCAGCTCTTTCTTACAATACTCCAACAGCAATCCAACCAAAAACAACAATAAGTATTGCTATTATATTACCAATAAATATAAATAAACAAATTACATTCTGTGGAGACCCTGAGAGGCATTCCCTAGGTTAGGGAGACACAAGAAGCTTCCCTCATAAGATACCCAGTTCTGTTTAACCCCATGTGTTCCCTCCCCCTGTTCCTGCTCCACTCAGCCACTCCCCCCCTTTTCCCCCAGTGGCCTCTCACCTTTGGACTGCCCCGACGCCTTGGGTCAGCCCCGGGCTCTGGATAGAAAACCCTGGTCTCTCCCCATGAGGAGGGGCTCTTGGACTCTGAACATGGGGCCATGCGGCAGAATGAAACATCTGTGGATACCTTGTAATGCCTCTCTTGCTTCCTTACCCTGGACCTTAGCAGCAGCTGACCCAGACTGCAACAATATAACAAAAAATATCTTTTAAAAATTTTAACCCAGTACCTCATATCCTTAAAATAAAATGTATCAACAATAAAGACCCAAAACTAACACACAATCTAACACACCTTAATAAAACAGTTCATATTACAAATATACTAAACACAAAAACAAACTTCACTGTAATTTCTCATACATCCTAACCAATTCAAAATTAGTAACACCCATAAGTACTCTCACATAAATTAAAATAACTACCTTATGTCTCCAAAGTAAATTCATAATTGCTATTTCAAGTCCTAAAAAAAACCCCAACAACCATCCATCCATCCATCCATCCATCCATCCATCCATCCATCCATCCATCCATCCATCCATCCATCCATCCATCCATCCCTTCNCCATCCATCCCTTCATAGTACAAAAACCCATCACAGCATAAAAAAGTGTTGTCCCAGTAAAAAGCGATGATAAAAGTAGATTTTTAATAAAAACCACGACACCTACCACTCTAAAGTTATCATAAGAAACCAATAAACCTATTTAAATAAATCAATAGCCTCTTAAACAAAAAAATTAAAGGTTCAAAAAATTAGTAAGTAAATACCTACAAAAAACCACATCAAACCTACAATCCCTAAAATTCCCTGATTTTTATCATTCATAAAAAAACTTCCAATTCTTAAAGCTTACTCCACAACCTAAAAAAATAAATCAACAAAATCATAGAAGACATAAAACCTCTGCAACCTTAACTTCCCTCTCTTTCAATAATTCCAACTAAGCTCTTACTATCATCAACTTAAAAAATTCTTTTTTCAACATTCCACTACATC
>VXAX01004843.1:0-32764 GCA_013399835.1 Leptocoma aspasia
GTAGAAAGTTAGCCCTATCTGTATTTGCTCACCTTTCTGCTCCTTTGCCAGTAATCTGTTCTTCCACCTGTTTTATTTTTCTTTGTCTTCATGTAATTTTTATATTGCTAATCCTCCAATGTTCCTATGTTTTTTATCTTTTTGCATTGTTCATTTTCTCCCTTAATTCTTCAGTCATTTACAATCTCCTCTTGAGCCACATTTTTTCTCTATTTCCTTCCTAATTTTCAGCATCTTTCTACAATTCCTGGGGTTTTTTGTCACTTTTTAATTTGTTTTCATGTGTTTTCCCCCAACCATATCTTGTATTCCTACTTTTCTTTCATTCCATATCTCTAGCTTATTTCAATGACTACTGGCCTGCCTTGACCCTCGAGTCTCTTGAAAGGCTGGCTGATCATTTCATAAGGATCTCTGCAATGCATTTATCTCTTTACATTCAGGCATGAGGGATATATGCACTGTTGTGAGCCCAAATATGCATTTCATCTGTATGCCCTGATGTCATCAGAAATTTATTCAGCAGCATGGAAGATACCAAATCTGTAGTCTTAACAGGACTTATTTTCTTCTTCTTTTTTTTCCCTTCCCAACAGGTTTATTTTTGCAATTGCAATATATAAATAATACCCATACTAGAATACTTCCAGAATTTTCCAGTTACAGCTATTTTATAAAGAACCAAACACAGTAACAGCTAAATTGAAATAATACTCGGCAATTGCTCTTCTTCTTATCTAAAATAATTTCCCATAGAAAAATTTACTTGGAATCATTACTTTAATACTTCATAATATACAGACTTGATGTTTTTAAAATGGAAATTCTGATTTTATAGTGCTTGTTTTCTGATACTTTTGCTGATCTCAGTGAAATTTTCTGTGTTAGCTCTGTTGAACTGTTCTATTTATAGTTACCAATGTAATCCTGATTGATTCCAGAGGAGTGTGATCATAATATAACTAGAGTTATGAGAAAAGAATGTATTTGATTATTCTTAACATTCATACTTTTCCTTATTTGGAGTAAAAGACTGTCATGGTCCTGAAGCTGAGAAATTTTTATAGTTTCAATAACTTGTGTAAAAACAACACAAGTGCTTCTTAAAAACGCCAAATCACTGACTAAACTGCTTACTTTGTCTTTCTTTACATAATTTTCAAATTGTGTATTTAAACAATTCAACATAGCAAAAACAATTGCACTTGAAAATAACTGCTGCATCTTTCTTACTTGGTGATTTCAACATGTTTATTTGAATTTTATTTTCTGCTTTCTTTTAGTATTTTCCTATGCAGAAGAATAAATGGTAATTAAAATGTGCAGGATGAAAAGATGGAGCAGTCAGTGCTTGTACCACCAGGACCAGACAGCTTCCAATACTTCACTAGAGAGTCTCTTGCAGCTATTGAGCAACGCATTGCTGAAGAAAAAGCCAAGAACCCTAAACAAGAGCGTAAAGATGATGATGAAAATGGGCCAAAACCAAACAGTGACTTGGAGGCAGGAAAAACACTCCCCTTTATATATGGTGACATACCTCCAGGAATGGTGTCTGAGCCCTTGGAAGACATGGACCCATATTACATCAATAAAAAAGTGAGTCTAATATCAATCCTGCTCATGTGCCAGTGTTTGCAGTGAGTTGTCATGCTTGTTTCATTTTCTTGGAGTGGATCATAGCTTATTACTTCAGCGTGTTAATTTTCAGCCAGAACTCATTTGCCTTAATGGTTACTAGCTTTTCACCCTTTTCTTTTAATTTACCTCAAAATTTATTTCTTTGATGTAACTAACTTTATATTAAAGGAACGTTTATATCAAAGCTGAAGCATAATATGTGATCTTTGATTATAATCAATATGTAATACCTATAAAAACATGTGGCATGTGGATATGTATTATTTTTACACTTTGTGAGCTTCTTAAAAATGAACATATATTCATACTGAGTGCACCAAAATTCTCTAAGATTCTTCAGATTTAAAACTGTCAGCATGAACCGATGCATAGAACATTTTATTTACTGAAATCTGCTTTGATAGAAAATGCTTAGGAAATATATGGAATCAATGGAGAAACAAATAGATAAGCAGTAAATGTAACAAAAAGAGTATAAAAACTGATTTTAAAGTTTTAGTGAAACTGGCCTTGGGCAGGTCTGTAATCCTTTCAAAATGATCCTGTTGCACAGCCTATAAGCAGCAGGAAAAGTTCATGCTTTATAGCTGTAGCTAGATTGGGTGATACTTTAATTACTGAATTCTATGATTGTAACAACTGTCAATATTAAGATAGGAGTTACTCTGACTTTCACAAACTACTGTGTTCTAAGTGACTCAGCTTGCTAAATTTCATGTGATTTTTGAGTCCTATTTTGACAAGAGAGAAAATACTGTGTGAAAGAACAATATTTTTATCTCTATTATCTGGTGCCTCTGAAAGAGCCTTTATCTGCCATTCACAGCATATGAAGATTTATCTTTAAATCCCAGTTCTACTTTTACAAAGATAAAAGATGTGTTTCTATAAAAGCAGGCCTTGTAGAGGTCTGTACTAATTGTGTCTGTTTATGATACAGTCTTCCATATAATTTTATCTCAACCTGCCCAGAGCTCATCCTGGACCTTTACAGACAAATCAGTCTGTTTTATGTTTCTGGCAGTGAAAATAGATACGTGCTAGGTATGACCTATGATAGATATGCCTCTCAAGCCCTTGGGATTGGAAGACCCTTTCAGTCCCTTCACAAATGTGGCTGAAAACTTACTAAATCAGCCAGGCCTGGTGATAGAATTGCAAGAAATGGAGAGAAACCAGCTGAACACATTCAGTCAAGTTTCTGTACTACTTGAAAGGCAGAATCTTTTTATTTGCACACTAAATATGTATGGTCCAAACACATACTCTCTGGGATTCTCTTCTTTCTGCTGAAGTCCACAAATTCTCTCTATGCACGTGCTTTGATCTTCTATGGGATGGAAATAGAAACAGCCCTGTCAGTCCAAGACAAGGCAAAAAATTCTCAAACACTTCAATTCTCTCTGGTTTTTCTTCCTTCAGCAAGAGGAAAATAGATGTTCCTAACAGAAAATCAACACCTATTTCAATTTTTCACCTGTAATTTTACTTTAAAATATCTGATTTCTAAATGTTATTATCTAGCTGCATGTGAATTCTGGAAATACTTATGTCTTGTTTCACTTGTATTTTGAAACTATTGGCAGCAGTTGATGCTCCTGCAGGTCTCAGAAGGAGAAATAATTTGAGAAAAGCTTGTAGAAGTAAACATCTCTAGGAAGACACATAGGAATGCTCAATGTATTTATCTCTGTAATGTTTAACACTTCAGCTTCTTCTTTTACCCCTCTCTGAATTCCATCTCGTAAAGCCAAGAAGTCCATCAGCACACCCTCTCCAATGTGACAGTGTGACAACTGCTGCACAATTATTAGAGATTTTATATTTCTCCCTGGTGAAGCATCTATCTGAAATGTCATGGATCTAATGAAAAACATCAGAATGAAGGAAAATATTTACTTGCAAGAAAGGGTTAGGGCAAGTGTACAGGATTACCAGATGCCACTGTTTCTTCAGAGCTCTATTAAGATCTCTGCATAAACTATAGCTAGTTTTTGACAGAAACTACCAGAAAGTTTGGCTTCCAAACTTTCAAATAGGGAACACAAATGGTTGCTCACAGCACTGGTCACTGTGTTTATTTGGAAAAGCTGTATAGGAATTTTAGGAATATTTTTTTTTATTACAATTTTGAGTCATGAATGAAGTCATCCCTCATTTGCTCAATACTAATCTGAAGTTGAAAGGAATATATTGACAACTGCTGTTTGACTGTAGGACAGCCCATTATAGCAGGTTTACACAGCAACTGTACCCTTGAAACATAATTATTTTATTGTAAAAGAATAGAATAATGTTCTCCTATACTTACGATTTCATTATACTGAAATGGTGCTGACTGTGGTGGCCAATAATGCTGGTCTTTAGAACTGGAAAGTTTAGCATCCTAAAGGGTTGCAATGCTCTTTTTTCTTTTTTTTTTTTTTTTAATCCAAAGTTGATTAAAAGTGAAGGGGAAGTTCACTCATGTTTTGTGTTCTGCTTCTGTATAAGTGCAAATCTGTGTGTTCCCAATGTAATAGTGCCTGCCTGTTCATGTTCAAGCTGCCATCACAAAGCATCAACGATGTTCACTTCATTGTCTGTAGAGAACACATCAGCTGGAGTCCTCTGAGATCCTGACCTGCGGGCATGAATCAAAATCTGGCCCACTTGGTTTCATACTTTAAGGGCTGGCTCTTTTCCTCTGAACCTAGGCTGCTACATTAAAGAGGAGGGAGAGAATAAGTGGGTAAAACTTCACTTTCCTCCTGCTATGATAGAGATATAACATTGTTTATTGCCACTCCATGCCCTGCCTCCTGCCAGAAGGATCTGAATGATGTCTGTCAGCAAAGATGCCTTCTTTTCTCCTGGCATTCAATATCAGTCCCTAATCTGATCAAATCACTATCCCAGATGTTTCTCGGGTTGCAAAAAACCCAAAAAGATTCTGTAAAATTTCTTCAATTTATTACACCAGCAAAGGTGAATGCACTAGTGATTTCGGATATTTTCATAGTTTTGAAATAATTTTTAAGTGAAAAGTTCTAGCAAAGCAAAAAAGTTAAGGACTTGCTAGAAAACATTGTTTCAAAAGATAACCACAGACCCAAGAAATGGAAACTTCTCATATGCCATGAGTCTCCTGTTCTTGCTGCCGTGGGAGCTTTTCCAGAGGAGCTGAGGACCCAGCTCAGCCTTGTATCTGCTCCCATCTTTCAGAAGGTGGAAATGCAGTGGGGTAGCACACACTGCACTATATCTAGCCTTCCAGAAACTACATTTAAAGCTAACTAGGAGGAAGGAGAGGAGAAATAAGGTTTTGGGAACTCTTTATCCCAAGAGGTTCTCAGAGACCTTATCTTTATTCAGTGTTGACTCTTCTTTCTTAGCTACATCTTCTCAAAACACTCCTCCCCCTCCTTTGCCCTGCTAAGAATTCACTTTCTGGCTTTATTTCAAATATGGTAGAAGATGGATTGGGTTTTAGGTTACAGATGCAAAAGCAGCAAATCAGGGACTTCCTTTCAGGGAACTCTGAATTTATATTTGCACTCAAATACTTTGAGTGTGAGTCTATTTTGTGCCTTTATAAAAATGAATAAAACATATGGCCTGAAGTTTATACATAATCCTTCATATAAAAGCATTAGTCTTACAATTTGTTTAGAATTTATCTAGCTTTTCTTAGTGTATGTCTACTTTGTCCTGACAGCTTTGGGTACAATACTTCATGTTCATCCACACTGCCTACACATTGGCTTGCATCTGGGTTGAGAGTGAAGTGAGATATAGCAGGGAGCTTACACAGGGCTTGCATATCAGCTCTTACCTGTCCTTTTTAATGAAAAGTCTCCGTCAGAAATAAGGTACAGTTTTAATTCATGTTTAAGGCTAGAAGTTAGAGGACCAACAAAGTCATTCTGAAAGCTTGAGTCACAAAGATGCTTTGAGTGAAAAATTAAAACTGAAGTAGGAAATTTATGTCTTGTTGGTTCTGCTTATGCAGGGCAGCAGAAAGTAGAACAGCTAAAATAGCTGCAGCTTCCAACTGAAACTGGAACTGTGCCAGCATGCTGTTATTTTCCATAAGGCATGTTAGAAAATAGATGTATGTTTAATATGCTTGTGTTCAAAGATTTTTTTAAAAATGTAGGTTGACTAAATGACGGTGCAATAGTCTTAGATACAGAGTTAGTAGGAAGTGTGATTTTTAATGCATTTTGTCAACTACCTCATAACTACAAAAATGAGCATGAGTTGGAGGCGTCTGAGATGTGAGTCCTGGAGGCTGGGGACAGACCAGGCAGAGGAAATTCACCTTCCCCCTGGGGGTGTGAGGCTTTAAAACATTGTGCCAAAAAGTCGTTCATCTGGTTGGTTGCTTCAGTAGTTTAAATGAAAGCTCCATGTAAGGTCTGGTCACCTGCAGGCTGTTACCTGTAAGCCCAAACTGGATGTGTAATTTGGAAACATTAGCTCAGGCTGTCCTCAGCTTCACATGTAGTTTCTCCATTTCTGTGCAGAAGTGGGAAATCATATACATATATTATACATTCCTACACATCTTGAGTTTGTACTCAAGACAGTGTAAACCCTGCTTGGTAGTGTCCCTTACTCCTAAGGGCTTTGGTTTGTAGGAGAAGGTGTTCTGTGTAGAGCTGTGATGGAGGGACATCTCTCCGCCCTCTCCACATCTCTCTCCACTTCCTGTGTGCTTCTAGACATTCCTATCTATACTTCACAGTCCATACATTCTTAAAGTTTCCAAATCTCAGCAGACTGAAGCATTGTACTTCTTCAACCTCCCTGGCATGTTTTCTGTGTCTACCAGCCTGCCTGGAAATAGTCATGTAATCACTGCTTGCAGTCATGAAGTGATACTTGATGTCTTGGACACCAGATGAAACCAACATACCTTTTCCCACGCTTCCACTGGGATTCTAGCTTCTAGCTCATTTCATCAGCAACTTAACAAAAACCAGGGAGGCTTTCTCATAGCTTATGTGCAAAATATACAACTCTGACAATGGAAAAAAACAAAAAAGAAAAAAAAAGCAATTTTAGAAATTTTCCTTTAATTTCATTTGAATTTAGGTTATTATTCTTGCATCATCCCTTTCACTGGATGCAGATTTCTTCTGAGTTACTGAACCTTCCTTCCTTCTGCGCTGTTTTTCATTCTTTTCTGATTGATCTTGCAGTTGAAGAGCACCTTAGTGATACAAAAGAACCCAACAGCCCATATTTGTGTGCTGGAGTGTTAGGGCAGGTGCAGCCGTGATGGCCTGCAGTGGAAGCAAAGCAGTGTTTGCAGGGTTTGCTCTCACACTGTTTACCCTTGGATCCTGGATTTATTTGAGTCATTTAACCTACAGAGTCTTCTACAATTCTCTGAAGTAAGGCTTGAATGCCTGCAAGTTTCTCTAAATTTGATTAGCTCCATAGATATTAAAAGTTAGATGTTAATTCTGGGAAAGCTTCACACCTGGAAACCACAATTGTGCAGGAGGATCATTTGAGATTGTCTCTTGCTCTCCTCCAGTAAGGTATATTCAGATTTCCAGTCCTCAGAGGCATACCTAAATATGGCTGTATATGTTACTGCTATTTCCCTCTCTCCTTAGCACAAAACCCCAAAATTAAACAAATGGATAGTCTATTAAATCAGTTTCCAGAAGGGTTTCTAGTTAGTAAGACTAATACATCAATAAAGTCCACAAGTAGGGTGGAGAGGAGTGGGGTGGAATGCACCACCACACCCTGCATGTGCTATTTCTAACAGGGAGAGTTTTCTGAGGGAAAACATAAATAAAATTATAATTTCAGTTAATAATTTATGCATCTTTATTTACAAGAAATACATGAAAAGGAATATTACTTTACTGAGTTTGTTTAATGAAGAAGTAAAACAAAAACATTAATTAATTGAATTAATTGCATTTTCATATGTTAGATTCATCAGGTAAGTACTGGAAATAATTTTTATTTGAAAAATTATTCATGCTTTTTGTGTATTAACTGTTCAAAAATTTACGATTTTGGTGATTGCTTACTTGTAAGATTTTTACTTACAGTTTTTAAATGACAATCTATAGTGAATAAACACTGATAAAATGTCTTTTCTTTCTCTTTTTCAGACCTTTATAGTATTGAATAAAGGGAAGGCAATCTTCCGATTCAGTGCCACCTCTGCCCTGTACATTTTAACACCCTTCAACCCTCTTAGAAAAATAGCTATTAAAATTTTGGTACATTCATATCCTTTTTTAGTGGTTGTTCAAAATGAAATGAAGAAAACAGATAACAATTTCATCATAAATAAAGGTTCAGGGTCCTTCTGGGGCTATCCTCAAGATCAGCTTTCCAGTCTGCTGCAGCAGTGTGCCTGGAAGCCTGGCTCGTGCTTGCTGATTCTCACATTCCCAAACCCGCCCAGTTGCACCATAAGCCTCTGCCAAATTTCATACATTGCCAGAAAGCACAGGCAGCATTCCTGCAGGCAGTTTGCAAAGCATCTGTACATGCAGATGGTGGGCAGATTGGGGGACCACAACTGATGGGATGGTGCACAAGGTAAAGTTTTAGGGTGACATGGGGGATTGCTGCCTGATGGTCGTAACAGGTTGATGGGAATTTCTAGTGGGTCAGGTTTTGGTGCAGTTGGTTTTTTTGCAAAACCTCAGGACTGAGAAGTGTAGTTATCAAATGAAAATCTCAGCGTGACAGTAGGACTTTTAACTTTGAACAATTAGTGATAGGCAGAAGCCTTATTAATAGAGACTGCTGGCAGAATTTTGTGGGTCTTTGGAAAAAGTAAGGAACAAGGCTGATGGCTGCTGGCTCAGAATACTTTTTACTCTGAGCTCCTGGAAAGTTGAAGGTAGTGTGAGAGAAGGGGAAGGTGTCAGGCTGGAGAGGAGTTAGGGAGCATTTGGGGACAGTAGCTAAGGGAGCTGACAGAGACCTAGAGACACAGTGGTGGTGATGGTGAGAAAACACAGCCAAATACTGTCAGATTGCAGCCTCCAGTGAATGCTCCTCCCTTCACACGACACTGCTTACAATACCTTCCAACACTGCATCTGGCTGAGTTGTGGGTAATGCTTTCCACTGGCATATTGGTTGCTGAGTTTGGTCTTGGTTTTAAGTGTCTCCTAATCGTCTTCAAAGAGTATCCAGCTGGTCTTGACAACAGTAAGAACAAAAGAAATTCCAATAGACAATATGTAATTTCAGTATTTTTCCTTCCATCTGTGAACTGATTGTGTAATTTAACTCTATTATAGGAAGAGGTTTTCTTTCAGTATGATTTCTTCTTACAACCAGCTAACTATTGCAGGAGCTATTTTTATCTTAAATATAGGCATAAGATTGGTTTTTTTTAATCTAAAACATAAGATGTGCAGATTCTGTAATTTTCTATTTTTAAAAAAATATTATTAATTATAGTACAAACACTGCAAATATTAAAGTGTTTTAACTAAAAAACATTAAATATGTTCCTTTTTACAGTTCAAATCTCAGCTGCTTATACAAGGTTAGCTACCTACACAAAAAAGATGAGAGGTAAAATTGATTATTATTTTTAATAATCCTCTAACTTTTATAGATAAATTCTATTTCCTTCACATTTTGTGGCAAGTGTTTGGCATTTTGGCCTTTGTAACAGAAATGTGCCTTTCACTTTCAGTGTGAAAGACAAGTGTTGAGCACAATGAAACTAGCACATTGGTTGGAAAACCTTCATCTGTCTGTCCTCCAGATTCTCTGAACCTCTGTACAGGGTGCTCTGATCACATGTGCCCAGACACATGGGCAGATGTTGTTGCCCTGCAGAGAAACAGAGTGTGTCTCTTTCCAGTGCTCACAGATCTTCCCTGCAATTATTCTCGCTGCCACTACCTATTGTAATACTGAATACAGAAACTGGTAACAGTGTGAGTTTCTCTCTGCTGACTCATCTCCTTGTAGTCTGCTCGTTTTTTCTTTTCCTCTTTTGCCTGCCTGACTCGACTTAAGGTAGAGCAGGGAACTGGGGAGGCAGCACAAGAGTGATGGGAGATGGCCAGACTTTGGCAGTTAATAGGAAAGAATGGAAAGGTGAGAATAAGTAGAGTGTTGAGCAGTCAAAAAAAGGGAGGTGGCAGTGGCTGGAGCTGCAGAAGTGATTTCTGTTAGAAAGAATTGGGGAGGTGCTCTAATGTGTACGTGCTCCTGTGCAAGGCTCTGGCAGCTTAAATTACAGTATTCCTCAGTGTGGCCTGACTGCCAGAAGGTATCTGTGAAACCAGTTGGCAACATTTGGTTTTTTCCCAATTGTTTCATCTTCCACCAATCCACGCAGGCAATAAGAGACTTCAGCTGCTCCTGTAATTGATTAGCTTGAGGCTGTCAGGTGCCTCTGCGTGCCTGCATGGGAAGAACATGAAAAGGCAGTACTTTTCCATGAAGAATCATCATAGATCAGATTTTTCTTGCCTATGTGTATAGTTGAATTGTTATAAAACATGAAACAGTAAATTAAGGGAATATTGAGCTTGTAAATCAATCACTCAAAATGTGGGAGAGGACAGAAGGGAAGCACAGACATTGAATGTGTCAGGTACATTTGAGATTCCCATAAGAGAAATGGTCAGAGTCTATATTTCTAAGTATTTTAGCCCTTAATTAGTCTCTGTGCCCTTTCAGAGTGAACAGAACTTAGGCGACTTTTGGCTCCCAGATGTGCCAAGTTTTGTAAAGAGTGAGCAATGTGCAAGGACCTACCTGTGGTCCTTGTTATGAGTGGTACCATGGCACTGAGCTGAAAGCACAGAACACACTGAAAGCACAGGGTTAAAACCTCAGCTCTCCTGAGAGCACATTGCACTTCTCTAACTCTTTCATCATGAGACAACTGAAACTGCAGCCACACATCTCTAACTTGGATTCCAAAATGGATTCTCTATATTTAAAGGAATTTCCTAATTAAGTTAAAACAGGTTCTTTAAACCTGTCTGTGGACTGTGATGACAAACACTGTAAGGCATTCTAATAATTTATTCTAAGGCACTGAATTTTTATTCTACAGAGTTTGTATGGCAATATGATCTTCAAAACTAGTTAAGTCACTTACTGAAATACACCAAAATGTCCACTGCTGGATCAGCCATTTAGGCAAAGGGCACACACCTGTCTCTGGGAATCAGGCAGCTAATTCCTGCCTTGTGATTTGAATGTTTATTGAAAAGTTATGCTAAAGTTTGAATTTTTCAGCTGCTCTAAGCAAAGATCTTAATGATTGGAGCAATTTTCTGAGAAGTTTAGATCATGGTGATACTTCTTTTATTCCTCCTTCACCTAGAGTGAATGGTTGGGTTCTTGGTTTGGGTTTCGTGGTGATGGTTGATTGGTTTGGTTTGGTTTTTATTTCATTTCATTTTTGTTGATGGTATAAAACTATATCCAAAAAAACCAAATGATATCTACTTGATTAAAAAAAAATTAATCCTGGGCTTTCAGGTACAAGTTTAGCTGTAAACAGCTTTCTTTAGTTTAAACTATTTTCTTTGCCAGTTATGGTGATGCAAGGACTTTTAAGGAATACATAATTTAGAGAGATGACTAGAGGAAAAATAAGTTAACCATTTGGTATAAATGTGTAGCAGCACTTATTTTTTGCTGCCATCATGTGGCCATTTTGAGTCAGGTTTTTGTCTAATTTGATTACTTCAGTATTTCCAAATTATTGAATTTGAAGTTATTGCCACAAAAAGGGAAGAACTGCACTGTCTGAAGAGGCAGTGATCTAGTGGACAAAGAACATTTCATTGAATGTCATGAAGCCCCAGTGGACTGTCCCACCTCCCTAGAACCAGCCCCTCTGAGCTGTTAGTCTGGGTTTCACAGTCCCAGAGTACCTAAATGTTCCTTGCTGGAACATCAAATAAAAATTAATTTCATTCTAATCTTCACCAGCTTTCCGTGCTTTTCAAGTAATTGATGCAACTATTGAATTATAACATTAGTAGAAACAGATACACTGATTTTGCTGGGTTTTGAGAGAAACCAAAAGTAATACTGGAAAACCATTCACATTAATCTGTGAGCTCTCTATGGATTTCTATTTCACTGACTGAAGCATTAGTTAGTTAGTGTTAGGGAAACATGGAATGCACTCACTTCAGCAATTAAAAACAGTATTCTGTGTTTTATTCTGTGTTTTCAATGGACTGGCTGTGCTGGGTACTGGAGTGGCACTGACTCAGCTCAGCTTTGGCTCTGGGTAAATAGTGGAAACTTTTTTCCCTTGCATATGCCAGCTCTTGATTTTAGTACCAAGCCTGTAGAAGCGAAAGACTAACACCTATTCAGTTAGGGCAGGTAAACTGTATCCTCCTGCAAGTTATTTTGGTTTTGGCTGTTGCTCAACTCATGTTACCTCCCAGGGTGTGAGTGCCATCTCCTTTCAGGACCAGCTGAAAACAAAACATCAGGACACCAGGAAAGCAACATCAGAGTGTCAACAAATCCAGACCAATATTAAAGTCTCATGTACTAAAGTGAAAAATACGAGGTTAAGTAAAGTGTGTGTCAGTGTTTACAAAGTCTAAAAGTTTTATGTAAGTGGCAGTATTTTACTGTATTTAAACCATGACTAATGTGATATTGTGTGAATAGCTACTGTGTTTTCCTTAACTGTACCTACATTATTCAGCATGCTTATCATGTGCACTATTTTGACCAACTGTGTATTTATGACCATGAGTAACCCTCCAGACTGGACAAAGAATGTAGAGTAAGTTGCACATTATTTCAATATATCTTTGTCTGTCCCTCTAGGAGTTACCATGCCAGTAACTGCAGTGCAAGATGTGCTAGCAGGAACTATCATGAGGCACTATGACTATTTCCTCTCTGAACTATGCAGAAATGTTGAATAATTATTTGAATCTCATTCTAGTAGAACAATTGGGTAGAAAAACCATGAAAATAGTTTACAGATAGAATTCTACTGAGATTCCACTCGTTTTCTCCATGGTTTAGCACCTACCCATAGTTTTTATCCTTCCTTACACCATTGCAATAGTAGCAGAACCATGAGCATTTATATGTTCATGTCAGTTAAGAGCAGCAAACAAGCAAAAGCATTACTGAAGTGAGAATAAGAATTCAGTGCACGCTTGCATCCTTCCTACTTTAGAGCCAATACCAGGTGTTTTACATGTTAGTTACTCAGACAGTAACTTATGCTCACAGCTTTCTCACTTAACAGTAAAGGACCGAGTACTGCATACTTTTAAACTGAATGTCACCTATAAATTTGAATATGTTAGTTATTTGATGGATTTATTTATTTTTGTTTATGTACAAGATCAGGACTGCTGTACTTCAACAGCACAACTAAGGGATGTAAATACACAAGTGTCTCTGATTAATATAATGCATTTTAGAAGAAATTACTTATTTACTATTTTTCTTCTCCAGCTGTGAAATAAAAAACCCTGTCATTTGATCATCACATTTCTGTCAGAATACCGATGTAAAATATTGCTACTTATTTTGATTAAATTTTCCTATATTTTTTCAGGTATACTTTCACTGGCATTTACACGTTTGAATCACTAATAAAAATCATTGCAAGGGGCTTTTGCTTAGAAGATTTTACTTTTCTTCGAGATCCGTGGAACTGGCTTGATTTCACTGTCATTACCTTTGCGTAAGTTCTTGTTTTTTGCTTTTTCTTGGAAAGAGAAGGGCAAAAAGGGCATGAAATTAGTATCGATACATACCAATTTTGTTAAATGGAAATTCTTTTATGGACTTACTTTTGTCTAAAACAATTTTCACTTTCAAAAATGCATATTTTGATGTAAACATATATACTGCAGAAGCCATTAGTACAGCTAGTATTAGAGAGGCTAATTTCATGTCCTGCTTTTTTTTTTTTTCTGAGCAGAAAAGGAGCTTCCCTTTGACTTCATTCTCCAAACTTACCAATCTAGTCTAGATAAATTTTAGGCTTTCAAAGTAAAATCAGTGCGATTGGCTTCAGAGACATTTAATTTAGCTGAAGGCTCTGAAAGTATATTAATGCAAGGCAAACTGCAGTGAAAGGTAAACCTCTGACTGTTGCTATTTAAGTTTTTGCTAAAAACGCCAAAGCGGTCTTGATGAAAGACCCAAGTAAGTAGCATAAACTTTGCCTAAATTCTGAATAACTGTGATTTAATCCTACAGGTATGTAACAGAATTTGTAAACCTAGGCAATCTTTCAGCTCTTCGAACTTTCAGAGTATTGAGAGCTTTGAAAACTATTTCTGTAATTCCAGGTAAGAAGTAACTGGTGTAAGGTGTTAGGCCCCTTTTACCTCCCAACTGTTCCTTTTTATCCTGTCATTGTGTTTGTGTGTGAACTCCCCTATTACAGATATGTGACAGAGTTTGTGGACCTGGGCAATGTCTCAGCATTGAGAACATTCAGAGTTCTCCGAGCTTTGAAAACAATATCAGTCATTCCAGGTGAGAGCGAGGTTAAACACTGAGGCTGACTTTAATTCACTGAAACAGAATTCATATTTTTTAAATATAAGTCTTATTTCTTTCCACAAAAAAGCAGGAATCAGAAGATATCAGAATTCACTGAAATCTCTGATTCATTGCTTTTGAAAATGAGCACTTTCCTTTTGAAATCAGCCTTTGAGTTTAACAGATTCTTGCATGAGACATTGCAGTACACAGTGTGTGTGGTTTGCATCGTATGACGTCAAGCTTTCTTCTCCACATTCAATGAATATTAGTAACCCTGAAGTTTTCTTACCCATGTGTATCCTACCTACATGATGTTATGTGGTATTTTTTGTGAATATTTGTGTCTAAAAAAATAAAACTGTTTGAAATGTTGATTTACGAAGAAGATGAAAGAATAAGATAATAAAGAATAGCATGGGTGTTGCATGGGGGATTTATTATCTTAAAAAGCTACAATTTTCCAAACCGTTTCCAGTTTTATAGCATTAAATTTGAATCCTATTTATTGTTGAACAGGCTTTTTACTACTGTCTTCTAAATCTAGTATGTTATAAAACTGATAGTAGTAAAGGTTTGGAGCAAGATGTATTGACAAATGAAAAGAAAGAAGATGTTTACGTGAGATCAGTGTACAGCATGAATAAAAATAGTTGCTTGTTTTATCATTGAAACAAGTTGTTTTGAAATATATGCAACTCATTCCATTCACAGTTTCAAGTGGACATACATTTCAGCTATTTATTCATTTTCACAAGTGAAAAAGCTCTTCACAAAAACGTTGTTTCACAGACATTATAATCATGTATTTGGGCTTCTGCATGAAATCTATGACTTTACTGGGAGACATTGTAATTTTTGTGCTTTGAAAAAGTTTCCAACATCAGAATAAAAACTCCTTTCCATTTGCAGGCCTGAAGACTATTGTGGGAGCCCTGATTCAGTCTGTGAAGAAGCTCTCAGATGTGATGATCCTGACTGTGTTTTGTCTGAGTGTATTTGCACTGATAGGGCTGCAGCTGTTCATGGGCAACCTGAGGAACAAATGTCTCCAGTGGCCTCCGGAAAATTTTACTTTGGAAACAAATATTACTTCCCAGCTAAACAGCACCATAGGTGAAAATGGTACATTGGTTAATTCAACAGTAACTCTGTTTGACTGGAAGGAGTACATTGAAGATGAAAGTAAGTATTGTCTGCAGAATTCTCACTGAAGTGGTTTGTGGCTGACCCAGTTCTTAGAAGGAAGGAGGGGAAGGGATGATACATTTCATTAGGACAGAATAGGAGAAATATTTTCTCTCATACATCTGCTCTAAAGGCCTGCATGGAAGAGGGAACAAGGAACATGGTCTTGCTACTTGGTATAGCTCATTTTTCTCAGCTCCATCTGCCAAATTCACATCTCCCCTGACACAGAAAAGGCCTAAAATTACTTAATAGTCTTATAAGTTTTCCATTCTGTTATCCAAAGCAAGATGAGCAGCAGCATGCTATGCCCTTTCTGGCAGATATCTGAGACTTCTGATATGCAGTGAGAAGTCCAGTGATGAAGTCCTCAGTATTTTCACCTTCCATTCCTTCTTGTGTTTTATTATTGTTGTTGTTATTATTATTATGCAGGGGAATTGAGGTCTAACAGATTTTTCTGCTAAAATTAATGCTTATTGTTCTTATAAACTGCAACGCAGTCATAAAATAAATTATTGCCTATAATTAATCTCAGTTTCTGAAGGATTTAGAGACTATTCTTGTGTTTTCATGCCCTGTTCTCTCCTCTTTCAGTCTTCTTGTAAGATAAACAACACAGGTCATGAACCATTTTCTCCCACAATGTATTTTCTAGATGTTGATCTCATCTGGATCCTTTCTTTTTCATAAGCATGCTTCTGACAGTGCAGTACCCACATATAGGCATTTCTACTCCACATAAGGCATACTAAGTAGGAAAGTAGTGGTAGCATAGTGACTTCTATTTTATAAATCCTATATAGATTGCTGTTGTTTGCAATTGTAGTATTGTTCAGCCTTTATCTAACTGCTCCTGAATCTTTTACAGACTTCTACCTCATTGAGTTTCCACTTTGCATTTGCACAGTTTATTGTTCCAGCCTGAACTGCACCCTATTTTTTTCAAACCATCTCTCCAGCTAGCCTGGACCTTTGAAAATGTAACTGTTTCCTCAAACTCACCACCATCCTTATCAAATCAGTGTCATTTCCAAATTTGATAAGTGTTCTTCCATCATCTAGATTATTTAAAATCTGAATAGCAGCAACCTCAGACAAACTTCTTCAGACATTGTTTTAATGCATCTTTCCACTTTCACAATTTCCCAAAGTATGATTTTTCAACCAGTTTTGCTGATACAGAGCAGTCTGGCAAACTGAGAGTGGATAAAGAAATGCATTCCAGTACAGTTAAATGTGAGGGGACAAACCTATCCTACAAATCAATGCTCACAGTTCATGTTGTGAGACAGGTTTGCATAGAGACTGTAGATGATGCCATACATCATCTCTAACAGTGAAAGTTACTTTTGGAGTAAATTAAGAACAGAAGGGGAGAGAGACATAGAAAAGGAAAAGAGATCACAGTGACCAGCTGCAAAGAGAAGTCGTGGGGACTCCAAGTGAGTCTTCTCACTTGGGTATCCTTTCCAGTGCAGCAATGATCACAACACTTTTCTCATAGCATCTCTGTGAGTTTCATTAGCATCTCATCAAATTCCCTACAGCTTGCTCCTTCTTGCAGTGCTATTAGCACTAATTGGAGTGCCTTTTGATCAGAGTGGGTGCTGCACGGCTGGCTGGTTTTTAAGCTTGTACATGCATGTTATTAGGTCGCTTAATATAAACCAAAAACCACAAGCAAAGAATAGAAAAAAGGAGGAGAATGAGAGGTGAATCTCACACCACAGACAATTGCTTCCTGTGAGCACCTGCTGTGGCAATAGTGTGTTTGCAAGTGTCATGTCATGAGAATAAAAGTGACATGAAGAACAACATGAGGACAGAGGCTCTGGAAAACTGCCACAGCAGCTTCTGTGTAAGGCTGCAGGGCTGAGAGGCAGGATAGAGAAGTGCAATTGGAACAATATAGAGGCTGAGGCACCTAAGGCACTCCGGGGCAGCCAGGACTGACTAATTAAGGCTAAAAGTCTGCAGCCAAAAAGCTAAATAATATCCTGTTCACATAAATAAATTATTGACCAGGAAGACAGAATTACCCCTGTATTTAGCATTACTGCAGTTGTTACTGGAATACTATATAAAGTTCAATTTAGATAGAAAGTTGAAAAAATGGAGGAAGTTCAAAAAAGAGCAGAATGATTAAAGGGTTGGAAAACATGCTTTATACCAAGATAGACCAGGAGCTCAGCCTACTTAGCATATCAAAGAGAAGGTTTAAGGGGTGATTTGATCACAGTTAAAAAAAATCCAAGGGGAACAGAATTTTCATCGTAGACATATCTTTGATCTATCAGGCAGAGATATAGCAGGTTCAATAACTGCAAGTCAAAGCCAGACAAATTTTGAATAGAAGTGAGACAGCTTCTAACTGCAATCACACAGCTAATCAATGACTATGATGGATTTCCATCTGAATTTCTTAAACCAATCTTTTTGTGAAACTCCATTTACTTGAACATGTGAATTCATGGAGATCCCATGCCATGGGGTATGACAGTCTAAGCAGTCTCCTAATGAAGACCTAGACTTCAAGGCCAAACCTAATTTCCTGACCTTTTAACAAAGAAGCTATAAACTTAAGTTCTGATTTCATTTGATTTAAAGAAGACCTGAAGCCCCCTGAAAATAAAGCTCAATTGAATTGGTTCCAGGAAGTACTTTATTGAATGGCTACATCTGCCTTTGGTATATTTACAGAATTGCATATGTATAATGAAATTTATAATGAAATTACCAGCCTTAAAATGAAGTTAATAAGGTTGTCCTTGCTTACCAGCAGTTTCAAAGAGAAAAATTATCTTCTCACAGCTTCCTGCTCTCTTTTTGCATGTGGGTGGACAGACAGGATACAAAAACCAGCTGCTTCACAGGGCAATAAGCAGTTCTTTACCTGCAGCTCAGAGCAGTGCAATGGCAGTGTCTTTTGTAGGAATTGTGGAAGTTATTATGCCATTAGTTGTGTGTACTATGCAGAAAGAGACATGTAAGCCCTAATTTTAGCACTGAGCTCATTTTTGGAGACAGCATTTAGAGGGTCTTAACGTAAGCATTCCTGGCATTGATGAGTCAAGCACTCTTTTTTTTTCCCTTTTTCTTTTTCCAAGATAAGAATTCTGATAAACTTAGTTCTAGATAAGCTGAGGTTTGTCTTAACAAGCTTTTAATAAGCAATTTTTTTCTGAGAAAAAGCATCTCAAAATCTATTTTATGAAATAACAATTATTCTCTGTGCTTCTCATATTATACCCTATGCTTACTCAAAGAGCTTTAGTCTTGATTGAAGTTATGTGCTCACATACCAGGGAGCTTTTCCCATTTCCCAATCAGTTAAAGAGGAGCCAAACTTATACCATTGGTGTAATGAGGGATTTTTCAATTTACTTTGGTAAAACACAATTCAAAATTTTGCATCTAGATAGGGGTACATGCTTATACTGCTCAGCTTGTGTGTTATAAAAGTTTTCCTATCATGATAGTATTTTGAGCACTTGCCCAAGTGTATCAGTGCACTCAGAGAAAGCCTGTGTGGCTCCAGTTTCTGTGGAGCTGGCAAGTACAGCACCCTTGCAGGGCACATCTTGTCTGAAGCACAGACCCTGAATGCAGACCTGTTGTAGCAGTTCAGTTCAGCTGGTGCAGTGCTGATCAGGACTGACTGCTCCCTGTAAACCATACCAAGGCAGGTTTGAATTCTTCCCAACAAGCTGTTATGTTCCAGCATGTTTTAATCATGATGAGCTGACATAAGGCAGAATAAAATTTCCTTCCTAAGGGTCAGCTGTGGCCAGCATCCTGTCAGCTTTCTGTTTACAGCTGTGTTTCAGCACAGGGCAGCTCTGCAATGCACACCAGCCCAGAGCGACAGCAGCCACACACAGGGCTGTGCAACTGGCACAGCACGGGAGATTGCTCCCTGTGAGATGCAGATACATCCTGAGACACTGAAAGTGAGTCCCTTGCAAAGTGCCGGAACGAGGTCTACATACAGCTTAAAGACCCATTTTTCCAAATGGTGAATTTTGCTCACAGGATGGAGCGATGCAGCTGGCCCAGGTACTGTGTCCCTTCTTGCAGCAAATCAATGTGTGCTGAGCCAGCAGCTTGTGACACCTCCTCAGACTCAGAATTCGTTAGTGTCTGTAGCAGCCTGGCTTGGGCAGCACAGGCAGAGTCGAGTTGAAACTTGGCTGCACTCATTTTCCAATGAGATAATTTTAAGGGAATCTAACAGGACAGTTAAATGGAAAATAAATCCAGCATGGGGTTTAAATCTTCTCAGGAAGCAAAAAAGGTACCACATTGATTCTGAAGCTGTTAGGATTCACAAATGTTGAAGCTAGGGAGGTGCTCAGAGGAGCGTCACCCTTGTCCCTGCCCTGTCCTTACAGACAGCCTGAGGCAATACCCATCAGAAATGTGACACATGGTCTGATCCTGTATAAAACACATCCTTATGCCTGTGACCAAATGGGAGATTGTTATTTCAGGAGAACCTTCTCCTGCAATAATTCTTCCAAAAATCAAGACTTTAGCAATCAAGACTGCAGGTATCTGCTTTGAAGTGGAAAAGAAAAATATATCTCAAGGATACAGTCAAGATGGATCTTTATAAGCACAAAGTTTTGCTCATCTCTTTGTTCTTGTGAGAAGAGATAGGTCAATGTCTTTGTTATTTAAACCATCTAAAATGTCCTTTAACTACGGCATTACTGTACAGACTATGGGATGATTGGTTACAGGGTGATTTGGTGGAACTTACCCAATTTATTTTACTAAGGTGTTCAATAATTTTGTCATGTACTCTTAAAATTTTACTTAAGAAGTTGTGACTGTTGCAGTAATTATGTCTGAGTTAAATTTAGGTGTATGCCAGAGCTTTCATACAGTCATTGGGCTACAACTGCAGTGTGTGCACACCCATGGCTATCAGAGCCACTGGCAGCTGGGTGGGTTTTTGCAGGGTTTACATATTAGATAACTGTCACAAGTGCTTGTGAGCAACAAACTGAAAACCCTGGCAATACTGATCAGAAAGTTTTGAAGAAATTATGAGAACATTTTTTCAGATAGATTGTAATTATTCTAATAAACAACTGTACATTATTTCACAAAGCATTGTTTGTTCAGTTCAGTGATCAGACAGAAGGGATAATCCACATCCAGAAGCATTTGACAGAATTTTTAGTAAATTTTGGCATTTTAACAGTGAGTGCTGTGAGCGATAGTGCTTAACGAAATTCATAATGTCATTTACTCTAAAGTTGTTGTCTTGCTGAGAAAATAGCACTGCTTGTTTAAAATCAGATCAGAAATCACCTTAGAGACTTTAGGGAACTTTTAGAGACAATGGATATATTTTGAATTTTATAATTTTTAAAATTCTTTTTGAAACAGGTCATTTTTACTTTCTGGAAGGGCAAAATGATGCTCTGCTTTGTGGAAATAGCTCTGATGCTGGGTAAGACCGAATTTCATCATATTATTGCACTGTGTAGAAATTAGATCCACATGCCATAAATGTGCAGTTCGAGTGGGGCTTATTTTGAGTGACCACTTCCTTTCACATAAGAAAGGCTTTTACACTGGGCTTAGGATCTGTGTTCCTGATCAGAGCTCAGTGGATTGGCCAGGTAAATAGGGTGTTTGCATGATGAATGAGTAATTTAGTATTAGTATAGCTCCTGCCTGGTTGATAAGTAACCGGAAGAGCAATAACTGATGAGGAAACCTTGCAAAACATGTTATTTTGCAGTTCTGGCTGCTCATATGAGTATACTAACATCCAGCTGATAATATTCAAATGACTAAATAGGTAATGTCCAGTTTGTCTTTGTAGGCAGTGCCCAGAAGGATACACTTGTGTGAAAGCTGGCAGAAACCCCAATTATGGGTACACAAGTTTTGACACCTTCAGCTGGGCTTTCTTGTCACTCTTTCGGCTAATGACTCAGGACTTCTGGGAAAACCTTTACCAATTGGTGAGAACTTTTTAATGAAAAAGAGACCAAATATGTTTGTATCAGTGGTGCAAAAGGACAAGAGTCAATTTTCTTATCTGAATTTTAACAGTATGAAAAACAGAACTTCTGTTAACATATACTTACTTATAAATGCATTATTATTATTTCCAGACTCTTCGTGCTGCTGGGAAGACATACATGATATTTTTTGTTCTGGTGATTTTTTTGGGCTCTTTCTATCTGATAAACCTGATCCTGGCTGTGGTTGCCATGGCCTACGAAGAACAGAACCAGGCAACCCTGGAAGAAGCAGAGCAGAAAGAGGCAGAATTTCAGCAGATGCTGGAACAACTGAAGAAGCAACAAGAAGCAGCACAGGTATGGTTTGTGGTGTAGTAATGCAGGACTGTAGGGAAGTCAGTTTACTAGAGATATTCAACTTCTGCTTTCTGAAATTGGAAATATAAAGCACCCTGTTGGTCTTTCAATGACAGAGCTAGCTCAGAGGTTTTCTATTCTGCACTGAAGAAGGATATTGTGAATGATTCAGCCACCAAGAAGGAATATTCAAAACTAGGTATAGGTTATTCACTATGTTTTTCTAATCTAGTGCCATTAACGCAGTCTGGTAGATTTCTGCATTTAAAATTTACTCACGAAGGATGAGAGAAGTCTATGACCAACACATATGTTGAGTCAACTGATTAATAATAATTAGAACAAAAACCTAGAGAGAGGATACCCTATAGAAAGTGCTAAGGTCTGGGACTTTTGGAGTAGAAATCATGTATAAGTAAATTAAAGAAAGGAAAACATTAAGTCATGGTTTGCTCAGTGACATAAATTCCTTCTGCATCATGGCAGGCAGCAGCGGTGACAGCAGCAGCAGTAACAGCATCTGCAGAGTCCAGGGAGCCCAGTGCTGGAGGAGAAGCAGGAGGGCTCTCAGAAAGTTCCTCAGATGCATCAAAATTGAGCTCAAAGAGTGCAAAAGAGAGGAGAAATAGAAGGAAAAAAAGGAAACAGAAAGAACAGTCTGGAGGAGAAGAAAAAGATGAAGATGAATTTCACAAGTCTGAATCCGAAGACAGCATCAGAAGGAAAGGTTTCCGATTGTCTATTGAAGGCAATAGACTGACATATGAAAAGAAATATTCTTCTCCACATCAGGTATTGCCTATAGGTTTTTTTTTAGTAAAAGCATATATTTAAAACATCATAGGCTGTTGCAAAACTACTTTAGTCTTCCTAAAGTACAGTAATATGATGCTACTGCATAAATGAAGGAAATACTGATACTTTTAGTACCTTAGTGTTGCTAGTGCTTGAGAGGAAGTGCTCTAGCTGCTAGATTGCCCTGTAAAAAAAAACCCTCAGAATTAAATGTAACCTCATATCTCTTTTCTTCTAATAGGATTATTTAAAAATAATTTTAAAATATTCTCTGATTGATTATGTAGGGTTCCTTTTAGCATGATTATATATTACCTACACTTCTTAAAATGCTACAGTATTTCTCTGTTATGATAGCCTCACATTTTCCTCTTGTTTCAATGATGTTTGAACCAATATTTGTAAACTATGGGCAAGATCCTTCATACATGAAACAAAGTGCATGTATGGACTTTCTTTTTTCTTGGTGGGAATTATGCAACTAATCTATTTGGCAACTTCAGCTGAAAAAAGTCCTCAGCACTGGTTTTGTCTTAAGAATCCATGAACAGTGATACTTCTATCTGCAAAATATATCTCTAATGAAATACATGCAAAAATTTCACAGCAGTGTGTAGCTTACAGGTAATATGGTTACTCTCATTTAAGGAAAAAAGAAAACCAAAGTTAATCTAATAACAGTGCTAAGTTTGAGGATTTCAGCTAATAATCACATATTTTATTTACCTGCAGTCTTTGCTGAGCATTCGTGGCTCCCTGTTTTCCCCAAGGCGCAACAGCAGAACAAGTCTTTTCAGCTTCAGAGGTCGAGCAAAGGATGTAGGATCAGAAAATGACTTTGCTGATGATGAGCACAGCACTTTTGAAGACAATGACAGCCGAAGAGATTCCCTCTTTGTGCCACGCAGACACGGGGAACGGCGCAACAGTAACATTAGCCAGGCCAGTAGGTCATCCAGGATGCTGGCAGTGTTTCCAGTGAATGGGAAGATGCACAGCACCGTGGATTGCAATGGGGTGGTTTCCCTGGTTGGTGGACCATCTGTTCCTACATCGCCTGTTGGACAGCTTCTGCCAGAGGTGATAATAGATAAACCAGCTACTGATGACAATGTAAGAAAGTTTTAAATAGCTTAGGCATGGTGGCCTTTTCTTACTGCACCAGCCAGTGTTTTCTACAGAATGGAATCCTTGGCAATGCTTCCTGGTTGGTCAAGCTATGAATGCTCCTGCATCTTGTAAAACCTTTAGTAAATTAAACAGCTAAGATAGGTTTGCAAGCTAAGCATTTAGTTACAAAGATTCTCATAACTAACAAATGCAAGTCACAGTTTCCAAGTAATAAAATAATAACATATGCATTCATAAAAATGCTATGCTTCAGTGTATTACTGTGCCATACTTTCCTTTAGCTGATCTAAAGGTCCATCTAGCTATCATAGTTGACATACAATGGAAAATATTATACAAAAATGTTATTTAACTCAATCAATATGATGCTGTATTACCGCTATCAAAATTAGCATTATTAGTTAATTTTGATATCATTCTTCCTTATCAGCCTGGTAAAAAATGTAAGGAATTTGTTAATTCCTTATTACCATTTATTTCTCATTCCTATATATTTTCCATCCATTTCTGGTGGAGTATTGTAGTATAGACAACAAATAGTTCATTGGAAGATCAAAGTTCAATACATACTTCTAAAAATGCAAATGTCTGTGTGAACATATGTGCAGCACATATTGCTGCCATTCTCTTACCATAAAAAGGTAAGAGAAAATGTCTCCAAAAGGTTTCTTGCTTAGTTCAAATTTGTCTACTCAGACTGCTAAAAAATACTAGCATGAGGAAGCATGAGGAAGTCAGACTTTTCTTACTTGCTACAGTTTGATTAGGAAAAAAGAATATTATGTTGCAAACCCCAGAATATTCTGTCAACGGGAGCAAGGAAAAAAAATTACAGTTTGCAAAACTTTGTGCAATATTTTGAACTCAACCCTTTTCCATTTGCTTAAATTGGTTCAAATGTTTAAAGACTTTTCATATCTTGAAGGAAAAAAATGCAAAAATTAGGCAAAATAACTCTCTCTCAATATTGAACTTAAGGTACCTATGACCTAATGGAATTCTATAATTATTTAAAGGTACTAAAAAGTAATAAAAGTCTGACATGACAAGATATGAAGTGCACGGAGCACGTGTCCAAGCTAAGACACTACTAACAGGCTAATGTAGTATTTGCTTATCCGGTTGTTTCTTCAACATGGTCTCACCTACTATTGTTCTCTGTATAGGGCACCACGACAGAACCAGAAATGAGGAAGAGAATATCGGGTTCTTTTCACATTTCTATGGACTTCCTGGAAGATCCAGCTTTAAGGGAAAGAGCCATGAGTATTGCTAGCATCCTCACAAACACTGTGGAAGGTGTGTGCTACACATAGCTTAACATTTAATCCTGTTCTTCCCATGGATTTCTGGAAGTTTGAGTTGAAACTTGAAAACAGATTTAAAATAGCTTAAGTACAGATAACATCCAACAAACTGACATATATTTATCAGTAAACTCAAAGCTCTTTATTTATTAAGGTTATTACATAACTAAGCATTAAAGTTATTACATAAGGAAGCATTTCTATCTCATTGTTTTGTTACCATCTAACTCACGTGCATGGTCATAACTGAGTGGATGCTTACGCGTAGTAATTAAAAATGTATTATTGGACACAAAAAAGCCACTGAACATTTTTCAAGCACATGCAACTATTGTTAAAATATATATGCATTTTTGCACTTACATTTATTCAGTCATTCTGTAAAGCTATTCTAGGTGATCAAAATGTTTTTTTTTCTTGAATTTGAAATGAACATTTTCACTTAAATGCTACAAATTTCAGAATAAAAATATTTACATACTTGAACAGTAGGTGGGAGAAACAAGCTGAAGTGTAATCAAGGAAAAATTAAATACATAATACAAACTGATGCATAAATTGACACTGATTGGCACAGTGATTGGAATACAAAGAAGTTGTGCTTGACAGTTAAGCTCTGAACATAGCAAATATATTTGATAGCAATTTTAAAAGACTTTCCTTAAAAGCCCTGTGGAATGGGGGCTTAAAGGAGGTTAATCAGTACCACTACAGACTGAAAACTTGACTGATATTATTCATATTGGAATGAGGAATGTTAGAGAAATCACATAGTTACATATATAAACTTTCTTTTCCCCACAGAACTTGAAGAATCGAGACAGAAATGCCCACCGTGTTGGTATAAATTTGCAAATATTTTCTTAATCTGGGACTGCAGTCCACATTGGTTAAAAGTTAAGCATATTGTCAACTTAGTGGTAATGGACCCATTTGTTGACCTGGCTATTACAATTTGCATTGTTTTAAATACACTCTTTATGGCTATGGAACATTATCCAATGACGGACGAATTCAATCATGTACTTTCAGTTGGAAATCTGGTAAGTTTGTTTGGCTTTTATGTTCATGATTTGGAAGGAAATATGCCTGTAATAACTGAAAGAAAAGGTATTAACAGCTTTTTGGATATTTATTGGCCTTCGGCTATAAGTATCAGAACATTTTTGGAAATTTGACTGTCAACCCTGACTCATGTAGCTTAGGATACTGTAAAATCAATATACTGCTGTGTTCTGCAAAATCAAATTAATAATTTAAAAATTGGCTCCAATGCTACATTAGGTCAAGTCCATCTTAAGCAGAGTTTGATCTGAGTAACTACTAAACCAGGAAATGCATTGCTTCTATGAAAGAAACACTATGCAAATAAATGCAGTGTTAATTTCTCAATCAATACAATACAAATCTTTAAATTATGAATGTGTTTTTAATTGCTCTTTCCTGAGCAGAAACTTACAGTAGCTAAAAGATCCTTTAAAAGCATTTCTAGAATTTTCTCGTGCAAAAGTCTTTTTATATGGATAAGTGGATTGTTTTTCTTTCTACGCCTTATGTAAAAAAATATCCCACAGTACTTTTTCCTCTCTTATTTTTTATTGTTTTTATCCTCTGATAATTAGTAAGATGTATTTTCCTCCTGTTGTCAGCTGTATTTTCTCCCTTTCTCTCTGCTTCAAAAAGATAAATTATTAAAGATTTCATGAGTTAACTTTTTGTAGCTCTCCTGCTTTTGAACTGACAGGTTTGATCACATAGAAGTATCTGCAGCTACAGTCCTACTTTATCTCCTTCTTTAAGAATTGATTTCTTATAATGTGATTTTTAATAATCCTTGTTTTTAATGAGGAACAAATTGATCATGTAGATAACTATAGAATTTAGGGGGGGGGGAAATGAATAGAAAATTGTAGAGCTGATTTTCATATACTTAAATAAGGAAAATGCTGAATCTTTTTTTCCTAATAAAATGTAAAATTTTATAGGTTTGTTTTTCAACCAAGAAAATTCCATATAGATCTTGGTGTACCTCTGACTACAAAGGGAGTGTGAAAGAACCTGTCTATAAGCACTACATTCTTTCAGTTTTAGGCTCCCTGACATAAACCCCTTCTGCAACAGAGAGGATCTCGGAGGTTGCCTGCTCCGGTAGCTCCACTTTAAAGCTCCTTGTGCCATTCTGATTGTTAGGAACCTAAGTCAGCATTTCAAACTGTATCTTTCCTATGTCTTTCTCAGGGGTTCCAATCCTGTATCTTAAAAATTGGGAACCTTTCCCTCTCTGGTGTTTGTATCTAGAGTGTATTTAAAGATGGTAACAATCTATCTTGAGTATTGGTGTTCCTAGGCAGAGCAAGTCAGACTCTTCTTTCCTGTCTCCTGATTATCCCACTTAGATTATCCTCTTTAGCTGTCCTATTTTCTTTTCAGCTTGCTGAAAAATGGGTTATCAAAACCAGAAAAAAAAAAAAAAAAGAAAAAAAAAAAAAAAAAAATATTTATAANAAAAAAAGAAAACATTTCAGAGCAGGGCTCAAGCAGTTTTTAATGGTGGCTTTAGTAGATTCCTATTCCAGAAGAAATTCTCCCAAGACTTCTCTCAAAGCTACTTGGGGTTATTACTGTGGTGGGTCTTAAATATAATTCCTACTTCATTCAGGATAGAAACTCATGATGAAAAACCACTACCAGCAGCACTTTGTTTAAAATGCATTTTTAAATACTCTTTTATTCCTGACATTGAAGTGTTTGAGCCAACCAACTTTGCTGAACTTACTGGGCACACCCAGATAGAAGTTACTCAGCTTCAGGAAATTGTTGTACCTCAGCACATTATAATGTATCTCAGTTGCTGCATCAACTGAGGCCCATTATAATATACCATTGATTCAGATCATAGCAGGCAAGAAGCTTCCCTCCTGTAGTCTTAGGGACCTCATTTGTAATTTGTCTACCAAGAAAGAGCTGTACCATATAATTTCTTGGAAAGCATTCTGGTTTATGTTCTGAAAATCAAGTTTGGGACATTGTTTGTACAGTACATGAGAAAGTCTATATCCTTAGAAAGTTGAAATTGGATTTTGGATTTTAAATGCTACAAAACAGAAGTTTACATAATTTGTTTAGGATAAAATTTAATTAATAGAAAAATTACCTGGTTTTACCACTTATTAAGGGAAGGTGAGCATAATAAATCACTACAGTAAATGTAGCTATTTTTAGGTATCACTTTTGGATAAGACATAGCTTGAAATAAAAACCTAGACAACAACTAGATCTGGAGTATTACATTTCACCATGAAATAACAAACTGCCCTTTGAACTCAGGTCTTCACTGGAATCTTCACAGCAGAAATGGTTCTCAAGATAATTGCGATGGATCCTTACTATTATTTCCAGGAAGGCTGGAATATTTTTGATGGTTTTATTGTAACCCTTAGCTTGGTTGAACTTGGTCTTGCAGATGTGGAAGGACTATCTGTTCTTCGATCATTCAGATTGGTAAATATACTTCAGTTGTACTGATTTTTCAATGTGGCTTCATTAAAATAATTTTATTTTTGCCTTAAAAATTTGCTTGATGTTTGCCGTGATACTGATCCTGAGGACAGTTTCATTAGCACAAATCCTTACTAGTTGTGGTATCTTACAGTCTTCAGTGGGAATTGATAGAGATCCCAACAGACAGCAGTGGGTGCCCTGGGCCTATATCCAAAGTATCCATTGTATAGACACACTTTATACATCCCACTATGCAGAAATAAATTGATTCACTAGAGGTATTATGCTCTGATTGGCATCACAGGAATAGATCTCTACAAATACGAGTTGAAAAGTTGTCCAGATTATTTTAACAGGTGAACCCTAGATTTTAAGTTCAAATAAGTAGCTTCTTTGGCCTTCAGTAAAAGCTATGCTTTGAGAATATCAAATTACAATTTTGCAAATTTTTCTTGAGGGACAATTCCATCTACATTCTTTTAGACAAGATGATACCCTCTGAACAGTCCAACTAAAGGCATATTTTGCAGCAATATCCTTCCACAAATTAACTTTAAAGTATCCTTGTGCCTTTCTGGTTCTCCTAACAATATTTTTCTTTCCTTCCAGTTACGAGTTTTCAAATTGGCAAAATCCTGGCCAACACTAAATATGTTGATAAAAATCATTGGTAATTCAGTGGGGGCTCTGGGGAATCTGACCCTGGTGCTGGCCATCATTGTGTTCATTTTCGCTGTGGTTGGGATGCAGCTCTTTGGGAAAAACTACAAGGAATGTGTCTGCAAGATCTCCAGTGACTGTGAACTTCCTCGCTGGCACATGCATGACTTTTTCCACTCCTTCCTGATTGTATTCCGAGTGCTGTGTGGAGAATGGATAGAAACCATGTGGGACTGCATGGAGGTTGCTGGCCAAGCCATGTGCCTTACAGTCTTCATGATGGTCATGGTGATTGGAAACCTAGTGGTACGTAATCAAAGTGTTAACAAAAAACGATTTGGCAAGAGAGTGGTCTCAGTCCTGAAGTGAACTAAGTGCTCTGGCTCTGCTTCAACAAAGCACTTAAGCAGGTGTTTCCAAGAAATGCTTAAAGTTAAGCTTAAGAGCTTTTTTGGATAGAGAACAAAATATTCTGCCATGTCAAAATCCTAAGAATGTCAGAGTGGGCACTTAAGAATGTGACTAATTTCTCTTTTGACCCTTTGAAAATATTTTGTGCTCCAAATAATTTTAGCTTATGGGCCCTTTATAAACCATTTGCTGTGGATTTTTTTTTATTATTTATACTATATGGTTAGTCACCTGAATAATCTCATTTCTGTTGTGTGATGGGATAAATTAAACTTTTTAATGATGCTGAACAGCAAATCTGATAGCTCCATTTTTAGATGATAAGCTTTGACACTAAAATATTTACATACTGTGAGGAATTAAAGACACATTTACAGATATTAGTCAGTTGTAGAAATATTTTTGAATACTGAAAAAGAGCTAAGATAAGTGAAATTATCTTGGTTTTTATGAAGAACAGAAAAATTTTTGAGGGTACCTTTTTGGTTATGGTGAATTACTGGGATTTCAGATTTTGATGTCAATAATAGGATATTTTTAAATAAAATAAATGTTATTTTTTAAATAAAGTCTAGAACATCTTTTTGTAAATCTTTCTGCAGGTACTGAACCTATTTTTGGCCTTGCTCTTGAGCTCATTTAGTGCAGACAACCTTGCTGTGACAGACGACGATAATGAAATGAACAATCTCCAGATTGCTGTGGCAAGAATGCAGAAAGGCATAGATTATGTCAAAAGAAAAGCACGTGAATTCATCCAAAAAGCTTTTGTTAAAAAACAGAAAGCTTTAGATGAAATCAAGCCACTTGAAGATTTAAACAACAAAAACAGCTGTATTTC
Organism: Leptocoma aspasia; assembly: GCA_013399835.1. Taxonomy (NCBI): domain Eukaryota; kingdom Metazoa; phylum Chordata; class Aves; order Passeriformes; family Nectariniidae; genus Leptocoma; species Leptocoma aspasia. Next base: position 30,312 of record VXAX01004843.1, read on the forward strand.
TAACCATACAACCGTGGAACTGAGCAAGGACCATGACTATATTAAAGATGCAAATGGAACCACCAGTGGTATAGGCACAGGCAGCAGTGTGGAAAAATACATAATTGATGAGAGTGATTACATGTCATTCATAAACAACCCAAGCCTCACTGTGACAGTGCCCATTGCTGTGGGTGAATCCGACTTTGAAAATCTAAACACAGAAGAATTTAGTAGTGAATCAGACCTGGAAGAAAGCAAAGAGGTATTTAGATATTTTTTGCATTTCTCTCTGATCTTTTGAGCGTCTTTGTTATGCGGGATTTTGTTTGGTTGTTTGGGTTTTTTGTTTTTTTTTTTTTTTTTTGCTTCTCATAAGCCAGTGTATTCAATTCTTAATTTATTCTGACACTTCTTCACAGATAGGCATAACAGAGTCTATAAAGGAAGGAGTGTATTAAAGTAAGTGTATTAATTCTGGATGAATAAAAGTGTGAGAAAGAGTTAAAAATTATACCTTTCTAGAGAGGATAAGAGGCCATGTAATGGGAGACTCAACTAATCCATTAAAACTATGTATGGTCCACATGGTAGTTGTAACAATTGTAGGGGACAGTGCCTTAGCTGCAGTGCTGTCCCACCAGAAATTTTTGTTTGCCTTCTGTGGCAAGGGTCCCATGAGGAGTGTGATACATCTTCTCTCTGCCTTGTGAAAAAGCATATATAAACCAGAAAATGTATAAATAGTTTATGTAACTCCTTTAGACATTCCTTTAGACATATGAATTCTTTTAGATTTTAAATTGTCAGCTCTTCTACACCTAGATTCCCATAAAGAGAAGTCTTAACCATAGACTCTCCCATATACTTCAAATTCACTTGGCAGCTAAAATTGAAAAGTACCAACGGATGAAAATATCTACTGTTGCTAAAGGAATGCTAAAGCAGACTATTGCTATAAAGCCTTTTTGAGAACTTTAATTTTGAAAAGCATATTAAGGCTATAACTGTTCCATTATGTAACTTTTTGTATATGGCTATTTTAGCAAAATAATTCAAATTGATTCGATGACAGAATTTGCAAAACAACGACACCCTCAATGACTTAGTTTGTTGCCATTTTAGTCAAATTAGAAAATTGCCTTTCCAGACACTTAACAATACTAATTTTCTCACTTGAGAAACCTCAGCCTTAACCAGCTAGTTCCCATTTTGGTTGCAATGCAGTTCCTTTACAGGATAGCTCATCTTCCCCCTTCTGTCCCACTGTTGTATTGCTAACAGTACTTCAGACACCAAATTTTAGGATAGCCAAATTCTTTACCACTATCCTTTCAGTGTGTATAAGAGCCCTCTAGTGCTCTCAGCAAAAACTTGATGTTAAGCTAAGTGCAATTTTTGGATCCTCCTCCAAAAAAGGAAACCTGTACAAAACAGCCTCTCCCCATAGCAATATATTTCAGGGACAGTGTTGTTCCCCTTTGCTAATTAATATCTGAAGCATTAATAGCATTAATAATTTTTTTCCTGTTAAATATGTCTATAATTAATTTGACTTATGCTTATGAACCACTGCTACAAAAAGGTTCTTAAAATTTCTTTCAGCACATTATGAACCACCCCAGCACAAAGAATTTCAAAATAAATAATTTAATCAAAAATCCTTTAGAAGAAAACAATGACTTATTGTCTATTCTCCACAACTGCCTTGCTGTCCAGTTCAGTCTTCCAACCCATCACAGAGCAGACAGTCAAATAGAGAGACACCACCTGGTTTGTGACTGACCAATGGAGAATTGATCCTGTTTAGACATAGACTCCGTTTAGGAAAGCTTAGGAAAGTTGTCTGCTGGTGTGCTGCTACCTGTAGGAATAGGGTTACCTCTTATCCCATTGAAAAAGTACTGTGACACTTCTGATTTATCACTACCACTGCTTTAATAATTTGTTGTTAGTGTTTGGAGGTTTTTTTTGTCCTCAATACCAAAAGGCCTGCTGCCGCCTAGCATTGATGAACCTGGGAGGAGCTTGTAGCGAGGTGGGGATCAGCCTCTTTTCCCAAGTAAGAAGAGACAGGATGAGGAAATGGCCTCAAGTTGCACTAGGGGCGGTTTAGATTGGATATTGGGGGAAATTTCTCCACTGACAAGATTGTCAAGCACTGGAATAGGCTGCCCAAGGAAGTGTTGAATTGTCACACCTGAAGGTATTTAAAAGATGTGGCACCTGGGGACACGGTTTAGTGGTGGTCTTAGCAGTGCTGTTTCTAGTTAGTGATCTATTGCAGTTGTTTCATTATTTTGTTTAGCCATACATATTTAAATATAATTCCTTCACAATTTTGCCCAAGTTTTAGCCACAATACCAAAGAGATAGATTGCAACCTGGTTCCAGCTGCACGTCATGTGTTACAACAGTTTTTGGATTTTTAGGATGAGAATTAGCTTAAGTGCATTCTTCTTTTTTTTTTTTTT
>VXAX01004843.1:32790-104158 GCA_013399835.1 Leptocoma aspasia
TTTTAGTTTGGTTTCCAACTTATGCCTCACTCTCTTTATGCTCATCATGTTGTTGAAAATCTGTTGATAAAACACAATCTGATTTTTTCACTGGTTTAAACTACCTCAGCCTTATTGTATGCAGATTCCGCTTTACCCTGAGCTAGACTTCCAGCAATTTAATCTGGATTTACTAACCCCTGAAGTATGGCCTTCTCTGCTTTTTTCCTCATTCCTCTGAGCTCCCACCTCATTTATATAGTTATTTTTAGACTATTACCTGATTTTCATTAGACACTACAAATTTCTGTATATTTGTTTAAGCTCCATTATTTCTATGTAGGCCATTATGACTTATGGCTTGTTGTGGTCATAAAGCTTCTCAGATTTAGCATCATTACCCACATTTTTCAGTTTAAAGCACAATTTTATTTGAAGTCTGATCTGATACTGATACACATTCTATTTAGTAGATTCATACAGTACAGGAGGAAAAACAGACTGTATAAATTTCTCAGATGTTTACCAACAATTTACTCATGTTGAATTCTAGAACATTCAAAAACACTGTCTAATTTACTTATTTCAGAATCAAATAATATTTGGCTTTAAATTATTTACTGTGCCTTTGTGATGCTTCTTTCCTTTACAGAAGTTAAATTCATCTAGTTCATCTGAAGGCAGCACAGTTGACATTGGACTTCCTGCAGAAGAACAACCAGAAGCTGAACCTGAAGAAGCCCAGGAACCAGAGGCCTGCTTCACAGAAGGTATTTGGAAGAAAAACACTAGTAATAATTATTAATAGAATTACAGAACCATTTTCTATGTAAGTTAAGTGTTAAGATTTATGAATCATATTATTCTTTTGTTAGTGTTTAAGCTCTGATTACTAGCAGTAGTACTTTTAGTCCATAATATATTACATGGAAACTGATACCACAATTATACTATGTATTGGATAAACAGTTAAGAAAACATTTTATTTGAAATGTAACTCTATTTTTGAAATAAGAAAAATATGATATTGAAAGTTTTATTTCAGTATGCTACTGTACTTTCAGAGTTTAGTTACAGATAATAAAACACACTATTTAAAAAAATAGTCTTCACAGATATCTAAGTGCTTTATAAAGTATACATTACTAAACCAGCTGTTTAGTGATAAATAAAAACTGTACCTAGATGGTCTTGTGAGAAATGCTAAATGAATCGTCTACAAATTGGCTAAAGAAGGAGGAAGAGCCTTGTGTGCCACCTGGGGAAAGAACAGTCTCACCTGGTGGACTCCTTCATCTTTCATTCTTCCTTCTATTGGCCCACAATTCAATAAAACCCCAATCTGGTCATAAATGTTTTTCCAATGGTATTTCCTTGGGAGAAAACTTATGGATGTGTGCATGTGAAGGAGGTGGGGAAAGAAATATTTTTTAAAACAGTAATATAAAGATAGAAATGCCATTTTTGGTGTCTGTAAACGAAAGTTAGATTTAGGCATTGGAGAATAAATACTATTGTCAGGTTGGATTGCTTCTGGACATGATAACAGATCATTCTTTATAAATTTACATTGAACTTGTAAGAGGTAGTACTGTAACAGTCTAGGATTTGTAATGGAAAATACCATTATTTATTACTAGTATTTTTCTACATAAAAGTCAGCAGCTCAATCATAAAAGTGTGAAATAAATTAGGGGCACAGGTTAGAGAAATTAGCTGGTACTGAAAAGCCCAGAACTCAGATGAGAGGCTTAGATTTTTTTTCATGCAATGAACGTAACATTGTCTGAATTGAGTATCCTGAAAAAAAGAAGGTACAGTTTAATATCATTTGCTCATATCTTACTACATAAACCCAGCTGACCTTTGGATGAGTTTGTATATTTTAACTCCTATTTTGTAATTTGGATTCATGTTTGATGGACTTTTATCTTTTTGTGTGCACTGAATTGAGCACTTACTTTTTGATAAATGAGAAATACAATTCTTCTCACTTGTTCATTTAACTTTTTAAATTGTCTCAATGTTATTTTTTTTTCTTTGAGAAAAGAGAAGGTTATCTAGGTGAAAATCTGTTGGGTTTTTACCAAATAGCACAGTAAAGATAGCATTGTATCATTAACAGAATGCATAGCCAAAATTAATGCAACTCAACAAAATCTCTTCTTTTTTTTCGTCCTCTCATTACACACAATGTTCTAAAGGCTGTGTAAGAAGGTTCAAGTGCTGTCAAGTAAGTATAGAAGAAGGGAGAGGAAAGCAGTGGTGGAACCTTAGAAAAACCTGCTTCAGGATTGTTGAACACAACTGGTTTGAGACTTTCATTGTCTTTATGATTCTCCTCAGTAGTGGAGCTCTGGTAAGTAAAACATGAACAGAATGTTTCCATGTTGTCAGAAAACTCCTTAAAATTATCTCTCTTAACACTTTTTTAAGTTAGCACAATTCCATGTCTTCAAACGATAGGACTATCGTTTGAAGGCTGAATCCAGCATTTAGGTGTGTGTCTGATCTACCAGACATCAGACACCCATCTGAGTCTAAACTCCTCTGGCAAGAAAATGAACAGGCCTTGGGAAAAACAGCAAAACCAGTTTTTTCTTAACAATATGTGGAAAAAAGAACAGACACAAGTGATTAGAGAGAGCCTAGCTCCATTTTGGAAGTGGCAGTGATATGCCTCAGGCAGAGAGAAACAACATGTGAAGAAGAGAACATACTGAGCTGCTTTCTTATTTGAGTGTGCTCTCTCCTTTCACTGGTGTTTACTGATGTAGCTCAGGGAAAAGGACTGTCACTCTTGAAGTGTTTGGAACTATAATGGCATAAACAGTTCAAAACACCTTGCGAGGGCCAGGGCTGGCTTGTGTAGTCCTATAAATGCTGTGTACTAGAACAGCAAAAAAAGCTAAGACTGTGTGGGGTTTTTGATTCCTTTCTAAGAATAAGAATTTATTATTTAGACTTACAATTCAGCTTCTACTGACTCATACTCATGTAGACTGAAGGGACATCTGCAAAAACAGGAATTTGCTCTAACAAGCATGCAAGGGCAGAATAAAGGGAAGGCAACCATAATAAAAATCCATAACAATAAATTAAATAAACCCTAACAATAATATGTTTTTTCAAAAATACAAATAATGATGAAGAATAAAGAAATTGTAGATGAATTTTTAAATTAAAGTGAGCCTGTATATATACATTGAGGTGATGTTTCTTAGGCAAACTATTTGCTGTAAGATAATGCAGAGTATATCTAGCATCTACCCTGATAGACTTAATTACCATTTGGCAAATTACTTAACTTCCTACATAATAAAAAATTGTGTTTCAAAATTGTATTATAAGCTCATTAGACCACTCCCAACGCTTTAAACTGCTGTTAATACAGTTATCAGTTTATGATAACACCTCTCACTAGTTTCAGCTACATCTCTAAGAATTATTCTGCTTTTGTTTGGTCTAATATCAACACAACCATCAGAGAAAAAACTTTTATGCAATACCATGTGACACCTTCCCTGTCATTTAAAATCCTCGAAATAACAAAAAAAGATCAAGTTTATGCTATTGAATTTTGGCTCATACAACTAAGTGGAGAAAATCTTCAGTGACAAGAAATTTAAATGAGAAAAGTAGTGGAAGGAGATCTGAAAATTGAAATTTCTGTATTTAGAGGAAGTTTGAGACAAGATCCCATGGTGTTAGTACCTCGTGCTTGTGAGCCTAAGGTGTGTCATTCAAAGAACCATTATTTTGTGAAACCTTTCAAAGACCATGGATTAGCCCAGGCCTCTGGAGATGTGGGACTCTGCTCTCCCTTTAAAGTCTTTTGTGATAGTGAAAAGGTCTCTTTGTATCTACCAGCACTGCATCCCATATTCACCCCAAGGCCACGCTCCAGACAAGCCTCACTGTCATCACAGGCTGGAGATGTGGCAGGCAGGGGCAGGATGCAAGCTGCCTGCACAGCCCTCCCCAGGGCTCTCAGACACATTCCTGCTGCCAGGAGCACTGCTCACTCAGCCTCTGGCATCACCCCACCTGTACAAATGGAATGACATGTGCTGCCTTCCCAGTTTTTGGTGAATACATGAGGGCCAGGTACCACAGTGCCTGGTGCAAGTAACCAGAATTACACAGTTCTTAGCTCGATGTCCCATTTGAACTGACAGGTGCCAAGTGGTTCAAAAGCAGGCTGAGTAAAAATGAATGTTAATATCAAAAAATATCCAAATATTTGCAAGCTAGCAATATTCCAGCTCTTTCAGCCTGATAAAATCAGTCAGTCTCCATAAGAAATAATTGCCTAATTTAAATTTGAAAGCAATTAAAGGAAAAAAATTGAAGAATTTATGAAAAGCAGGAGCTATTTGTTTTTTTCAATTGCCTAAAAATGAGAACACAAAAAGTGTAAATAACATGGCAAGGAGCTCAGAAATTTTATGTATCTCATAAAATGTGAATAATAAAGCAGGTGATTTATTTTAATAGATTCTGGGTTTTTTTTAAGAAAGGAAGAACTTATTTTAAGATTTATAACTTAAAATTTTCAGGAAGCCAGAGGACTTAAAAACAAAAGGTAGATTGTATTGTCATTGTCCTGAAAATTTTACAACTATGGCCCTGGATTTTGAGGTTGGGTCTGTCTACATACAAGCCAAGTGATCTCAGTAGAATTCAGTTCAGGCACAACATTTGGCAGAATCAATTCTGTTTGTCAGTATGCAATATGATCTGAGAAGAATAATTCACTATCATCAATAAATAAATACATTTTTAAAAATCTCTGACCAGTGTAGCGGTTGCTGTGTAATATCTGCATCTTCCTGCTGTGAGCTGGAAAATATATTTCCATAGGGAAAAAGCAGATCTATACTGAGTTATCAGAAAAAGAAGCATTAGATAGAAATGACGTATCCTTGCTTTTTCTTGAGTATTATTTCCTTTCTTTTGTTGCTTTTTTTGGTTTGTTGTCTTACAACCTGAAGCATGTGCCATCACAAAAAATAACATATCTTCTACTGTTTATACTCACAGGCTTTTGAAGACATATATATTGAACAACGTAAAACTATCAAGACCATGCTGGAGTATGCTGACAAGGTCTTCACTTACATCTTCATTCTGGAAATGCTGCTGAAGTGGGTGGCCTATGGCTACCAAACATATTTTACTAATGCCTGGTGCTGGCTGGACTTCCTGATTGTCGATGTATGTACTGCATTCCCTAGGTGACACTTCTATATTTACCTGATAATTTTTAAACTTACTTTTTCTGCAGCCATAGTTAATGCCAACTAGTTTACTTTTCAATTTGAAAAGTAAGGTAGCTGGAAAGATTCCACGTTTCTCTGTCTTTCACTTTATGCTTGCAGCCTTGCTATGTTAAGAGAGACTGGAAGCTCTGCTGCTGAACAGGAGGACCTTGCACGGTATCTCCCAAGAATTTAGGGGGTTTATCCCAACACTGCTGTTGAAAGAGGTCATGCTGCCTTGCATTCTGGCCTGGGCTGCTTGCTCCCACCTTCAGACCCGTCATTCCTGCTGCTGTAGTCTAGGCTGAATCCAGCATTTAGGTGTGTGTCTGATCTACCAGACATCAGACACCCATCTGAGTCTAAACTCCTCTGGCAAGAAAATGAACATCTTGTCCACAAATTTCAGCATATGGATAAATTAAGGCTCCACAAGGAAAGCAAGATATATCTGTAGCACTGGCAGTGTGGCTTAATTAGTATTGAAGTCCAATAAATACTACTGAGCTCGCAGTCTTCACAGGCATGTTTGAAATCTTTGCTCCAAGGGTTATCTCATAGTTCTAGCTCTACGGTACTGTGCTGTGAAATGGGAGAGAACATTTCTTGATGCATTAATAAAATTATGGAGCATTTAAGAATATCCTAAGTATATCCCCTGGGGAAAAAACCTCCAATGTGTAGGAATGCATACTGTTTCTGCAGCTCATGAATTTCTGTGGGTGAACCGCAAATACTATGTTTTACAGAGTTACAAAACCAGAAACAGGCACTATATTTTCAAGATAATTTCTGGTAAAACATATACAAAAACCAAGTATTGAACAAGCTCGGTTTTAAAATTAAGATTCTTTTTGTCCTGGTTTCAATGACTTAGAAATGCACACTAAATAGACAAAAAGAGACCTTTGTAAGAATTTATTGTCCCAAAGTACTGCCAAAAATCCAACACTTTCTCAATGTGTTCCCATCATACAAGGGCTAATCAGAGCATCAGAGCAATTAATTTTCTTCAGTTTGTTTTTTTTTTCTTGATTTATTTTGATGGGTGTTTGCAACATTTTTGATTTGTGTACATTGTGGTTTAAATATATCTAGGATTCAACTGCACATATACAGCTACAGATAACCATGCTTCATACAAAGAAGGCACCCTCTCTTGGAAAACACTTTGCTCTTTAGTATTGAAATTCTCAAAATGGGTACCTAAGTGACACCTACAACAAAAAAGCTTGAACAAGCATGCAAGCAGAAGTAGCTATTCATTTTCTAAACTAATTTTCTCTAATATTTGACCTTATTTAAATCATACTATCACAAACAGCCATCCTGTAAATGTGAAAATGTGAATACATCAATATGTGAAGGTATAGCACATATTCAAGTGTCTGAATTAGTACATGATCAATGCTGGATTTACACATGTGGATATTTTCTTTAATTTTCCTTTCGATTATGGCAACTTGCAAGTTTTCAGTAATATGATAAGTATGCTGGAAAAAGCAATTTAGATTTCAAAAGAACCAAGTTTTGTGGTTGCTAGAGCTGCTGAAAAGTTCTGAAAAGCTATTAACTTTTAAAAGCTATAATTTTCACATATAATACTTGTTTATAAATATGAGCACAGTCCTAGAGCTCTTTACCTGATACATTGTTCTTTATAATGAAAGAGTACATGAGAACATTATGCTATTTTTGGCCCAATAAATAGTTAAGGATTAGAGCAGCATAATAAGAGAACATTTAGGGGAAAAGGGAAACAAACAGAAGGTAATATTTTGGACAGGATCCATAGCAAATGTGGAGAATGTGATATTTTGCACTGAGGTAATGTAGGGACACCGAATATTTAAAGGCCAATCAAATTCTTCCACCTATGGAACTGTTCTTCTAAGGTCTTAGAAACAGCATAGTCCAGGTTCATGTCAGCTTGCAAAGCACATCATTTCAGCAGTCAGGCAAAAGGATTAGTCAGTATAACTGCCTATAGCAAAAATAATGCTTTTTACCAATTTTCAGAGAAGCAATGTTGTTCTGTGACCCACGTGTAATTCAACACAAACTGCAATCACTTCTCTTTCAGTTGTGAGCAAGCAAATGACATTATAAACAACAGTTATTGATCCCAACAGTATTGTAAAACAAAGGAAGAATAAGACCAATACCTAAATTGGTAAAAAGGAGAGATTAATTTAATTCAGTTTTCGTGGTTTTAAATGTCCTCAGATCAGTAGCAAAGGATGAAATTCAGAAGTACTAATGTTTCCAGATATTAGTTATCTTATTATATTTTTGTTTGTTTACCTATTCTTCTTTCATATTGCTTCTTTCTTCTTTTGTCTTCTTTTTTTTTACTTGAAAGACTCCCTATTCCTGAAGAAAGTGATCCAAAATTAGAATCTTCTAACGAAGTGTATATCTCACATCGATGGTATGTAAAGTAGAATGTACAATATAATAACTTTTACTTTCCTGTTTTCATATAGGTCTCTTTGGTTAGCTTAACAGCAAATGCATTGGGTTACTCAGAACTTGGTGCCATTAAGTCCCTTAGGACACTAAGAGCTTTGAGACCTCTAAGAGCCTTGTCGCGATTTGAAGGGATGAGGGTAAGACAACGTGAAAGAATCTGAAATAATGCATGCATATAAAGAATACATGCATGCCCAACAAGGAATGACAAGTCCATGCAGAAAGGCTGCACTATCTTTTTATCGCGTATCTTTTACTAACAGAAAAGCAAAAAGCTTCATCCATTCACCTAAATCCATATGCAGTTATCACATAGAACTTATATTCATTAAGGTTACTTTACTTTCTAGCCAATCTCAGGAGTTTTTCATATGAGTCTTTTAAATTGCCAACTATAAACTCTCTTATCGGAGTCATAATAATAGATAAAATACAACAAAATTGTATTAATTTATTTACTGATAAATATATCACAATATTTATACAGGAATCTAATACAGCATTAGTTAACAAAGATATTTTCTCCTAGAAACTGAACTTCTTAATTTTTCATTTTATTTTATAAACCCCCTTTAATGTAACCCCGTTGAATTTCATTAGATGATACTACAGATACATTCATATCCACTAGTGGTTTAAATCTATTTCTGAGTTTGGCTGACATAAAAAGCAAATCAAGTTATTTGATTCCTCCATGAACTTATTCTTTTTGTAAGGTAAATACTTCTTTCATTTCAACTAATCTCATTCAATATTCAATACAATGTATATAAAGTTATTTCTTGCTACTCTGAGTAATTTAGAGGCCCTGCTTACTATTCATCTCACTCAAGAAGGCATTTTGACTTATTTTTTCATCTGTTTATACCTTCTGTTCCTTAAAGCCACTGAATACAAACTAACTCTATATGCATGTCAATGAAATATGCTTTAAGAGAATGATTTTTCCTGAGTCATGGAAACATAAGAGGAAACAATGCAAAATCTTTAGAAAAAATCTAAGATTAATGAAGTCAAACTGAGGCTTCAAATTCTTTTCCTGAAATTGTATTCAGCAGACTACCTATCTCCACTTCAGAATGCAGCAGAAAATACATTGCTAACCAATGATGACTGAATTAATAAATTTCAGCTTCATGAAGCAAATTGACTTTTAACAGTTTTCTCCTTATATGAAACTCATGAAGTGATATTCAGCAGGGTAAGAGCTGGTCAAGTACCACAGAATATGCAACTATTTGATTTAGCCATTTTCTCTTTGTCTTTCTTTGTACATACTGTTCATGAACATTCAGATAAATGTATGTGGTTTTGTGCAGAGAAATGTTGGGAAACTGCTGTCAGCTTTATGTTTTTAGTGATGTTCTGGTCAGCTGCAGGAGGACTGGGAGACCAGTACAGATATTATGCAGCGAGAAAAAGAAATGCAGCTATCAAAATGATAGTGGAAGAAAAGATAATTTCTAGAAAGACGTCAAAATTGATTGCCAAATGTTTTATTCATTTTTTCTGTATCTTTACATGATTGCCTTAGTAAATTTTCCTCTTACAAGATTTAGGATATTCATGCATAAAGAAGCTGTTATTAAGGTACCTGTTATTTGAAATCTATTTACTGCTTTCCCCTATTGCTTGCTGAATAACTATGAAACTCTGCCAGGAGCCCAATCATATGATAGAATTTCAGCTACACAATATGAATAATTCATGAGCAATTTACTGGCTAGGAATCACAAACAAGCTTGGAAAAGCAAATAGTCTTCAGCTCTATCCTCCAATATTAATGATAGTCAATGAAGTACCTGATTCCAGTCACTCAGCATATTTGACTGGCCAAATATATGCAGGCCTTATAGTTACTACTTGCACTTCTGAAATAGTGGTTTTTTCCAAAGCCCTTGGCAAGTATTCAAAATAGCTCACTGACAGTTGTTGGCATTGCTTTATGAATGACTCACGAACAGTAAAAAGATTCAAATAATAAATAATTGACCAGCTCATAAGACTATAGTCAAATTGAAGTCTTCTCAGAAACTGAATTAATTTCATAAGAATTCATAAAAAGATATACTTTTTTCTGTCTGCAGAAAGTAAAGATAAAGCAGCCCTCTTGGCTTTCTTATATTGCCCATACCTACACTGAGCTGTGGTAAAACAGAGTTTTTATTCAGCATGTATTTAAATTTTAATATTTACCCATGTTCAAAACTGTGCAAATTTCACACTGAAAATATAAAATATCTGAAGTATTCCACAAGAGGCTGTGGATATAAGAAGCTCTGCATCATTTTGTAAAGCAATTTGTAAAACAACTTGTAAAACAAGTACTCAACTACTTTAATTCAATTAATGTTTTTCTTAAATAAGTTTTTCATTCTGGTGAATTGGAAGACTGCAGCATTTTACACAGTCAGTACATACTAATGACTATGCTGTTATGCCTAAATATGAAACACACTTCGGATTTTAAGTTACATTCTTAGAAGTCTTCAGCTATACACTTTAGTTACAACTTAATTTTATAATTATGCTGTTTCATAATTCTCTTCCCAAAGTGAGTATAAGATATAGGAATCACTTGCACCAAAATAGGGTACAAGCGATCCATAGCTTGTGCTTGCCTTAAGCACAGAAGTGAATTTTGCCATATTAAAGGCATTTAGAATATCTGCTAGTATACTGAACTCTGAGAAATTTTAATACTTTCTATATTGAATCTCAAAACCAACTCCATCCAGATGCTGGAAGGCAAAGTAAAGGATTGCTTTAATTTAATTTAAATTTCTGTCTTAGGGTTTATATTCTCATCTCAATTAGTGTATGTACTAAGCAGAAGTAGCTGCAAACTGAGATTTGAATATACCCATTGCTTTTTGTTTAGCTTTTTAGTACTTGCAGTATAATGCTTTTGCGCTAGTTCTGAATTGGTATGCTACTTTAAAATGTAGAATACTGAGTACATTTGCTTTGCTGAGTTAGAGAATTAAGCGACAATAAAGCATGCATTTGTGTCTAACTTCACAAAATAAAGCATGTCATGCCGTGCTTGATTTATTAGAGAAATAGTAGAAGGCAGCAAACAATCTGAAATCCACTTGCACTTTCAGTTTTGCATGCCTTATGCATATTTCTGGCTGATGGCTTTAAACATTTACTGTATTTCAAATTTCCAGTCCAATGTCATAACTTTTTAAAACTAAATTAGAGTATTTGATGTCTTAAATCTCCTCTAAAATTCAATGGCCATTCCTTAGATTCCCTTACTGGGAAAGTGGCAATGAGGCATTTTCAAGAGTACTCAAAACTTCATTAGTATGAAAGAGACATTTCTCATACAATTGAGTTATAAAACATAGCATCAAGTGTCTGTCATTACAGATTCACAACTAATAACAGGCTATATATTTCTGTTTCATATAGGATACGTTTCATCTTGGATGGGGTGGACCACTGGTTCCTCCCCTTATCTCTATAGTGGGTACAGTATTTCCCCCTTTTCCACCCTTAATGAGTACAGTCTGACTAATCACTACATTGTATATTAGGAGTTAGGAGGAGAGACAACCTCATCTGCAAATCCCAGTACCAATAAAAGTAGATTCTATATATTCATCCTCCACTGCTTCTCAATTGCTTTAAATCTTTGAAAATAATTCAAATAAAATAATTGAAATTTCAATGTTAAAGAAAAAACCATGAAAATGAGCCAATTAGTATTTTTATTTAGAGTTCCTGGAATTATTTTTGCAGGAGAAAGGTACCTCAGCTATTTTAAGATTTTTAGTTGCTTTTTAAACTGAGATAAAAATTGGCTTTCTTTAAAAATTTGAATCTGGCTTTTATATTGTTTTGGAAAGACCCACGCTTTACCCTGTTACTCAATTTATAACTAATATATTCAAAATAACCTGAAGAAAGTTTTGAACATTACTCTTAGTACATTAAACACACTCTAAAATACTGTGATCTGAATAGTCACAACTACAGATATTTATATAATTGCAGTTTAAATTTTTGTATGATTTAAAACACCCTATATGTTACATTAAGTAAATCACTCCAAGTGTATATACAAAATATATAAAAATCCCTTCTTAGAATCTGAATTCAGTCTTCTTTGGCTTGTGTTGGAAACTAGTTTTCATCATTTTTTTATAAAATGCCAGTAAGAGTATGATCTTTCTTGGGGTTTAAAAATGTCCTGCAGGAGACACGTCAGTGGTATAAAAATTTTGCATTCACTAGAATCATTAGCAAAATCCACTTAGAACTACAAGCCTTGCAAGCACGAACTGCAGGAGGGTATCACTAGTGCAGGGCATCTCATAGCTTCAGTGTAAATGATGTATCAGTACCAACCATGTTCAGTGTAAGTTTAGCATCTTATCTCACACTTAAGAATTATGTACTCACTCTCAAGAAAGTGAGTGAATATTTTCTGCAAATTTCTCTTAAAAACAGAGGAATATATTTTGTTGATCTAAACATCATGCACTCGGAAGGACTTTTTGAGGACTGTGACCTTGTTCATTACCTTTGAGTTTTGAGGAAAATCTATTAGATGTTCTGTGTCTCCTGAAAGACAATTTAAAAATTTATAAACTAAAGTCTCTATATAGACGTTCATAAATCATACAGGAAACATAGTGTTTTTTTAGATTGTAATTCTACAATAAGAAGAGAACTTTTGAAGAATTACCTTTTATAATTGAAACTGATTCACTTTTTTTCCAGTTTTGTATTTGTTGTATCTTACAGAAAACCCATACTCTTAGGATAAAAACTTAAAGAAATTTGAATGGGATACATAATATAGTTTGCATTTTAATTGAAAATATTATAGGGCATGTAAAAGTTGATAACATTTCATTAATGCAACAAGGAGGGCGAGAAGTTGGGGTATTTTTACTGCATCCAGTGAAATACAAAGATACTATTCCCATACCAAGTAACTGCTCTGTTTTCATGCTCATGTCTCTTTACAATATTTATCAGATCTTCTCAAACAAATGGAGCCCTGTGATTTATTGCTTGGCAGATAATTATTTTATTTTATAATACATTATGTAAAATCATGTATTTTCTTCTATATTGTCTTCAAAAGTACTTTTTGCATACTTGATATCTGGTGAGAAACAGAACCAGGTTGCTCCAGAACCTCATCTTCTATTAAATCCAACAGTGTAGCGTGCTTCTAATGGACTGTTACGTGAATAACAAATGCTTGTGTTGCTACTTTAAGTGAGTTAAATTTTCTTATTAGAGCTAGAACAGAACTGCAGAATCACCTAGTTGAACCTCTCTGCTAACAATTGCTGGATTCCAAGATATAAACTCACCACCCAACATTGTGAAATTTCTCCAGCACCAAGTGTTATAAAAATAGTTGGTGCATTATTTGAGAAGGTATTTTGCTTTCTTTGAAGACAGAATTCACTATTAGAAGCATTCTCCAGTCAGATGCACTTGTACAGTAACAGTTACAGAAAAGTAGAAAATACAGCAATTGTCTTGTTCAGGGAGTGATTTTCCTATCCTCTGAGACCTTTTTTCTCTTACTTCAGCTTCATTTGTTCATTATTGTTCAGATTAAGATTTACTTGTAACTCCTTGACAGGTCTGTTTGGTTTTTTCCACCTGCCTGACTTAGAATACTCTCAGTTAAGTCCATTTTTTTACAATCACTGCTTTAAATGGTAGTTTTCTAATAATCTTCACTGTATATTCCCAATACAGTCTTCCTTTTACTCAAAAAATTGAAGACATTGTCATAAAGAATTTTTTTCAATTAGTTCACACAAGGTGCTTGTCATGCCTAACACTGACAAAATGCATTCATTGTTTTTTTCAGGAAACAACCTTTTTTTGCTTTTTTTAAAATTGATCAAAATAATAGTATAGTCCCACCATCATAATTTACTTCTCCAAACTTTTGGTTTACTAATTGTTTAGTGATTGTGACTTAAGGATAAACATTAATTTGCTAAAATAAGGTGGTTTTTATTTTTTCAAATTTCTTATAACTTTTCTAAACATTTTTCTAAATATTATTTAATTCTGATCTTACATAATCCTAGATCATGTCATTAAAAATAAAACATATGTACGCACATAGAATTAAGGCAAACTGTGTAGCAAAAATGGAAACTAGTTTTTTTACTATACACCTATTGATGGCAAAATCCATTAATTGCCTGTAATTTGGGTTGGAAGGTAACAGAAAAAGCCAGACTCTTCTCAGCTACGCAAAAATGGCAACAAGACAACAGCTTTTAGTTGCATTAAGGGAAATTCTTATTTGATAGAAGGGGTTTTAAGGAAGTTTGTGGTTAAATTTTTTTCATTTGGGCGATGGGGGTGTTTGATTTTCATTTTGGTAGGGGTTTTTGGGTTGGGATTTTTTTTTTTTTTTTAAGTCAGGTAAATACTGTAATAATAGAATGTACTTAGAGCATTATAGATCATACATTCGTATCAACATGGTAATGGTGTACCACTCTGATTTCCATTTGTGGGATAAACTTATGAAAATTAGTGTCTTGTAAAAAAATCCATTTAGATAAAATATGAGTAATTGATTGAAAATGAGAAAGCTTTAATTACTTAGATTATTCTACATTTTTAGGTTCCTAGAATCTAAAAATTCTCCTAGTTCCTCCCTAACCATTACTTGGATCATGTCAAGTAGGTTTCAGTTTCTCTCACAGATATACTAATTTTCATTCATTGTTGCCTCTACAGCCAGTTCATAGCTGATCACCAAGCACATGCAGCATGCTTCTTCCCAGGGTACCATTCCAAGCTGTTCAATGATAAAATTTGTAGTTTTGAGGCAAAAGAATGATTGCAATCTCTCTCTCTCAATTCCTTCTCTCTCTTTCTTCCTTTCCTGTTCTGTCCTCATCTGCTAGACTGCAATATCACATATGTTTATCAGCTGATATAAACACTGATAAAATGGGATAAATTTTCATTATTATCTGTGAGTAAAATTCCCATCTACAGCAGTGCTGTGGCAATGTACACTTACTTTATCCTTTCAATATAAAGAACTTTTATCCTTAGATAGCCATTGTGTGAATCGACAGGTAACCAGGGCGACCAGCAAAACACAGCTCAAATGCAAAGAGTAAATTTCTTTCTTTACCTTGCCAACAGTGCTGGGAGGCAGAGACACACAGCCACACGGGCTCCCTTAGGGTTACTTCATCCTCGTGGGGACAGCGGGGCGCGCAGCCTGTGCCCACACGTGGAAAGGCTTTGTGCATGCACAGCTTATCACAAGGCTGTGCTTTTGTGAGCTCCCTGTCTCCCAGCAGGAGGCTCAAGCATGTCTGTGGGAGTGTATTATGTCTACACAGGAATTCTGCTTCTCAAAACAGGCAGAGGATAAACAACACTAGGCATAATAAATGGAGTTTTCCCACACTGACATGCTTAGCATTCCCAGCTGCAAGTTCACTTTGAGAGAAACTATTCCCTCCTCACCAAATCTTCCAGTTTTAACCTTTCCCTCCCAACAGCCATCTTCAATCCAACTCCATGTATGCGCTCAGATGAGACAGGGTATTTTATGTGGGAATATTTTTCCTGTACTGCATCACCAGTTATCTTCCTTTATGGGCACCTCCCAACCTCACACTAAGCAACCGTGGCAGAGAACCCAGAGCCTCTGCTGAGGGTCACTCTTAATCCTCAGCACTGGGCCATGTTTTTATTCTGTCTGCTGGCCCTCAGGTCCACTACCTCCACTGCATTTGTGACAAACATTTTCAACTGACTTAGCTGCTCCTACTTTAAGCCCCATAACCGTTCCCTCCAATCCCACTGACTTTCTGCTGTGTTGTGACTTGTAGAAGAGGCTCCTCTAACTTCAGAGAAAGGCAATTTCCATAATCAATTTTACAGTATCAGGGAGAGCAAAAAGCCATTATTACAGCATCAGATAGTTGATCTTTTTAATTAAGGTGTGGGGTTTCTTTATGATCTACCTCAGATGCTCTTTTGATCCCCTGCCTGGGACAGTTACTGTATGTTTACATACAGTTACTCTGTCCTTTCTTCCCTTGCCTCAACTCTTCCGCAGTTTAAGGGAGAATACACTTGTCTGTTACTTGATACCCACTTGGGCAAGTCAGCGTGGTTTCCGTCTTCTAGACTTCCTTGTGTGTTGTCCTCCAGGTCTTCACTATGAACATGTGGTAAATGCAGATCCCATTGTCACCTGTGCCTACATCTGTGTCCATTCACGGCATACCTCCTGCCATTCCGGCAATCTTACCTACGTGCTGCAATAAGGATCTAAACCAATGTCTACCTGCTCACTTCTCCATCTCTCAATGCAAATGTTCTCTCTCACAGCTCTTTGGGAACTTTTCCTATTTAAGCATAAAATTACGAAGTTGATACCTTCCAATTGGAGGCAAATAAAGTACTTCTTAATTTTGAGTAGAAAGAATGTTCCACACACAGTCCTATAATCTCCCTTTCCATCCCAAAGATGGTAACTTCCTCCTTGTTTGCACCAGGAAGAGAGTTTGGAACTTCTTCACAGAATCTGCAAAAGTAATGGGAAAAGTGTATAAGTACTACTAAAGGTTTTTCTTGTTTGTTTACAGATTTCAGGAGGCCCTGATATATCCATTACTCAGCTCCAATGTAGGAATTCCTGGAAAGTCTGTGGCAGCTGAGGTGTCAGGATCCATGGAAAATACTTTCCCCTGGCAACTAAAATACATTTCTATCTCACTACGTGTTCAGCCATGTCTCCCCCAGCAGGGATCAATCTAGTATAGCTTCCTTATATTCTATTTATACAGCAGGGATAAGCTGGTGTTTTGTACAGTCCTCATTCTACACATATGAACAGTTCTGACAGCAGAACTGATTTTTTGTCCAGATTTTACTATTTTCTCTAGAGAGTTTTTCAAAAGAAGATACAAACAGCAGTCATGAAAAACATCTGGATTACTAATTTGTCTTGGCATGAAGTCATATTGGCCAGAAGATAGTACATACAATTAGTATTGCAGTAATTCTTTTATCTTATATATAAATCTGATATTGGAAGATAAATGTTACAGAAATTTAAACATGAAAAATTGTGTATATATATGAAATACTGCTTTCTTTTAGAGGAGACGTGGTTTCCCATAATGATTTTTTTTTCCCCTGGATGAATGTTGACAGAAATGTAAAATAGTCTAGGGCTCCTTTGTCTTTTTAGGCATCAGGTGTTGCTTCTCATTTGTTCTTATTGCTGTTCTACCTACCTGAAGCTATAGGAAGGTGAACAAGCAGAATCAACTTGGGCTTTTGCAGCTTTGCTCACTGGAGTCAGCCTGACCAGCAACATCCCAGCCTTGAGGAAATGCATAGGTAATTTACAAAACCAAAGAAACAACTATGCAAACATCTTTTTCCAATTTACTGGCATTATATTCTGTATCAAGAAATAACAGAAAATAGGCCCAAGAGAACAGCCCCTTTTAAAATAAAAAATGCATTTTGAATCATGTATATGCGATCTAGATTTAAAGAGCAAGCAAAAATAAGAGCTGTAGCTGCCAACATTCTTTTAATCTACTACCGACTCTTTTCAACAAGATGGGAATGACAATTTTTATTTGCTAAATTAAACCTCTTTTCTGCATTCAGTTCACTTTTCAATTGGTTCTCTCTTTCCTCTGTCCATTTGCTGTAGCTTCTGTGTGTAGGTGTTGTCTCTGTATGTATGGGTGCAATCTTGGATATATATTAAAGTCAATGTCCTGGTTATCCTGAGATACCTCAGCTAATTCCCAAAGCACATTAAAAAAAAAAAAAACCCAAACAAAAAAACCCCAAAACCAAACCAAAAAAACCCCAGAAAAACTCTGTTAAGGCAGTTACCTCCAACTGTATGTGTTGAAGAAATTAAAGATCTCTTGCTAAGGAGGATTTTATAGTCATCTGAGCATCTGACCAACGTGTAACAATACAGTTTTACATTATAAATATGATAGGGGTAAGACTCAACACTGTTGGGGAAGAAAATTCAAACAGAAAAAAAAATGCAAACAGAAAACAACTGCTAAAAGTTTTAATTTTCTTTTCTTCTTTTCTTAAAAAACTTTCCAGGGGGACTGGATAGCTCAAGGGGTTGGTAATAGGATACAGAGCCTTTCATCTCTAGGTCACCAGTTCGCATCCAGGCCAGGTCAGTAGTGACCAAAAATTGTTACCATTTGATGGGTTTTCAGTGACCTCTATAAAATAAGTTGTTGGAAGCATTGTTGGAACAGTTGCTGGAAGCTGTTCCCTTTTTATCCAAGAAGCTGTGGCTGATCTTTTCATAGTCTCAGTGGTGAGACTGCATTACCTGTTCATCTAAAGATTATCAAGTGCAAGACGCACTGATGCATTTTGTAGAAATAATTTTTTTCTACAACTATTATCAATTCATAATTGTTGTAACAGTTATTGTTGCTGTTATTATTCTGCTGCCTGTTCTGGATCTGTGCTGTGGTTCAATGGATGTCAGGGTTGTTATAAAGGTAACTGCTACAGGCATTCAATTTGTGCAAAACCATTCTTTACGTGACCAGAGGTAACCTTAATTCATTTGAGTTGCAGAACTAAATCCCCATCTTTCTTTCTTGACATCTTTATTTTCAGGTTTTTCATCAAGACTAAACAGAGGAATTCAATCAGTGTAACACATCTGGAACATTTTTATGAGTGGGGAGAAAAAAAGATAAGACAAACACTAGCTGGCCTAGAATTTCAAAGCAGCAATAGCATAATGCAGTGTCATAGATCAGGTCAGACTTGGAACAAATTTCAGAATTTCTAATTCCATTTCTAATTTTTATGTTGTTCTCAGTTCCATGAAGCTAAGTAGCAACAGATTTATCACTGGGATCTTTTCATCACCAAAAAATACAAGCAATATTAAAAAAAAAAAAAAGAAAAAAGTGCTAAATTTAAAAAATAAAATAATGGTTGTATAAAAGATAAGGATTATTCTGCTACAGAAAGGTCCCATTTCTACTATCTGGCAATGGAGGAGACCATTTTAAATGAAAAGAAAATATGCCCTGAAAATAACATTTCTACCTAAGATCTCTAAACAGGTCCTAATTCCTGGCCATAACATTTGGGAGGAGGAGGGGAGGAAGGTGCTGAGTGACGAATAACACAACCGTAATATTCCTCTTCCAAAGGCCTTCTAGAGGCTGTGAAATACAGGGAGTAAGACTGAGCAGTTCTGAGCTTGCTCACAACTATGTTGGTAGAGGGGAGAATGAATCCATATTGCAGGGAACAGAGATGGACTAAGAACTTAATATACTCCAATATTCATGCCAATCCTTTCCTGCCTTGCTGCAGGACTTAGATTACTGAGAGTCAGAACCCTACTTCATATTTTATTTTACCTTCCTACCAGGTCCCAAAAGTTTACAGAAGAAAAAATGTAAAATTTTAAATAAAATACAACACGTAAATGAGAACCTGGAATTGGATACCTAAGGAAAAATAAGTGCTCATCGCAAAAGTTTTGATAGGTCTGACAGACACATGTGATTAATTACTGTATCTATCAGAACAATACACCTTTTATTTACATAAGATTTATTGACATCTTGCCTGCAGATGTCTGAGAAGATAAACCCCCCAAAAGTAATTCAAAATGCAAACTCAAAAGTCCTAAATATATCCATTTTTAGATAAATGAAGGGTATTGCTAACTTAATACATGAAACAACAAGACTGGAGCTTGAAATAAATTATGTTGATTCAAGTAGACACATATTGCAAACCTGTCTTGCTTTTGTATACAAAGAAATTAATCTTTGTTATAATCTTGCATGGAACAATAAGGCAATAGAGTTATGTATTTAATTCGCGCATAATTCTTTTATGTAGAGCTTAGTTTCTAGATTCATGGCATTTGTATTTTCAGCTTAAATTTCAAAACTATGTTGGTCAAATCTACAGGTTGCCATTTTGCTTTAAACATTTTTTAAGCTATAATTTCATGCATTTTTAGAATTTTATTGTGTCTACATTTTTCATTTAGCACATTTTTCTTTTTTATCTCGAACAAGTCAGTGTCAGGCATCATCTCACTACTGCCAGGTCTTCTTTTTTGTTTTTCTATTAATTATTTTCACTGTCTTACTTATTTTCTTTTCATTACATGTACTAATGTTAATAATTTAAAGGAATGGTGCAATGCTACAGTTATTAATGTACTGCTTGAAATTTTATAGTGTTAGTTTCTGAATAAGCATTTATTAAGGAATGGTGAAACAGTATACAAACATGTATTGCTGTAAATATGCTTATATTCTTTTCTCTTTCCCCCTGTATTTGTGTACTAGGTGGTTGTGAATGCCCTTTTAGGAGCAATTCCATCCATCATGAACGTGCTTCTCGTTTGTCTTATATTCTGGCTAATTTTCAGCATCATGGGAGTAAATCTGTTTGCTGGGAAGTTCTACTACTGTGTTAACACCACAACTGATGAAAGGTTTGAAGTCGACCAAATCAACAATTTTAGTCAGTGCGAGGAACTCATAAAAAACAATCAAAGTGCCCGGTGGAAAAACGTGAAAGTAAACTTTGATAATGTAGGATTTGGGTATCTTTCTTTACTTCAAGTAGTAAGTGATCACTCTTTATATACCTTTTCCTGTTTATATGCCGTAGTGAAAAGCAATTCTAGCAACAAAGAGACAAAACATTTACCTGGTGATTTTTATCTGTGACTTAGTAGTACTGCTACACTGGTAATTGATTACTCTTTTCATCATAAGCAGCAAGTAGAGGCTACTATGATGAATAAAAAATTTTTAGGACATCTAATGACACATCTTCCTATTTATGGCTCCCTTAGTCTTTCAGCCCCTTCTAACTTTTAAAGTTTCTAGAATTACCTAGGAATGGTATTCAGGTATCTAAATATTTTAAGTTTTCCGGTTGCTGAAAAAAAAAATCTCCATTGGTGTGATTAAGTCATAAAGAATTCCCGATAATAAATCTCATCTCAGGTTTGTGGCTGCTGCCAGGGCAGATCTAATCTAAAAAGCAATTTCTCATTCAGATGAGAAATAAGAAAAAAAAATAGCAGAAATATTTTCCTGATACTTCTGTGCATAAGGACCTCATGGAGTTTATTTAGCGAAATCTGAGGGAAGAAGAAAGAAAATATATGCAGAGAGATACTATAAAATTATGCCTTTACTATCAGAAATTTTGTCCTCACAACACAGCCTGTCTTTGTATTTTGAAGCAGCTACCAATCTGACCCAGCTTAATCAAGAAAATGCTGGACTTTTACCTATGTTGTGTACCTTCAGCAACTTCTATGTAATTTTTTATTCAGGTTGCTATCTAAATATGCAGTATCTTCCAGTATGCTTCATTTTTATTGCTTTTAAATAAGTTTCCAGATTTTATGTTGTTTTAAAAAAATCTCAGTATAACAAATCATTAACATGATGCAGTGGTATGAACGTTGTCCTGCACAAGGTCTAAAACAATAGTTCTGAGCAATGTGAACTGCCTCCCCCAGCTAATACAGCTTTTTACCTGTGTGACTGATAAGAATGTACATTTAAATTTCATTATGATCCCTTACTTTACTGTCACATCGGGAAAGAGTGGAGAGGGACCAATAGTATTAATAGTAAATAAAATACTGAACTGAATACAATTTGATTTTGATAACTAAAGACTTTAAGTACTTGCTTTCTTTGCCTTATTTATGAAGTCTACTCACCCAGGGAGGCAGAATGCTTCATTAGAGGTGTAATTCAGGAGGAACAAGACATCAACAAAACTTTTTCCAAGTAGTTTGCAACTCTGTTTCTAGTAGTAACCTATTCTACTCTGGGACACAAGTAATTATTCCAGGTTCATTTCTTTCCTGGCTTTGTGGCTGCAATCACCACCTCTCAGCTACCTGCAGTTGTATATATTAGTTGTATGTAGTATATAATAGTTGTATCTATTGCATAGCCAGTGTCCTGGCTATGCATAGATTATTTCATCTTCTATTCATTGAAAAGACACAAATTTTTCCTTACATGAAAGCTTAGATTCTTAAATTACTGGATTTTTTGGGAGGCAAATGAGGAGAAATTTGACAATCGTTCCTATAGTTCCAAAGGAAAAATTAATCTAGACCTGCCACAGAGGGACCTAGCTCTCATGCCTGTTTGTTTGTGCAGTATTGACAGTGCAGAGATCTTGCAAGAATATGATGATGTTCTTTTGTCCTTTGTTTGACATAGCAGAAAAAACAGGGCCATTTCTGTCATTGAGCAAAACAGAAATTTGGCCCTGCATCTTTTAGGGTTTGGTAAGTAAGCCAGTAGTAGTGATTTTACAGTTATGGAATGATAAGAGCCCTAGGACTGAGAAAGAATAATATCAGCTTGATTTTCAGTTAATGCATTAAAATGTGAAGAATCTATGTTTTTTCACCTTTGAGAAAACAGGACCATAACTGTTTGAGATTATTACATTGCTTTCTCAATCAAAAAAGACTGATAAGGTGATTTTCTATTTGCTATATTAAGTACTTTGGATCAAACTCTAGAACAAGACTCCAAAGCCATCATGTCAAAACAAACATGAGACTTGAATAGGTATGTCATAGCCCTAGGTTTTCCTACCCTTCCTTAACAGCTTGCAGCAATAGAAAGAAGACTAAATGCTATGTAAGCTCAGTTAGAGGTACACATTACTGTGTCAGAAACAAAGATAAAGCTATTGAAAGTTTAGCAGTTGGCCTAAAATTATATACTGAGCCTGAAAAATCTGATTATAAAACGATGGTTGCAAGTGGATATGCTTTCTGTTTGCCTAAAGTGAACATTAATGGCCTTTCTACTGAAGTCATTTGGTTCTCCCCCCTTAACAACCTCAGGCACAGACTTTTACTAGTGCTGGACCTGAGAAAATAACCCCAGGGAGGTCAATGTCATTTTTCTAATGACAATTTCTGTTAGGACTAGTGTGTGAATTACTGATACAGGGCCAGGAGGCTAGAAAATAAATACAGAAAGCTTCCTCTTATTCCCCATTATTTCCATTCTGTGTTCTGCCCTCTGGCTCATGCCCTTTGAGTCAGCCAAGGAATGCTGTAAATCCCTTCAGCTTTTCTGGGTTACAAGAACCATAATGTAGGTCCTTACTATCTGTATCACTACAGAGTGGATTGGAGTTGGAGTGAATACTAATGGAAGCTAGAACCATTTTTATGACAAAAAATCTAAATGAAAACAAGCCAAAAGAACTTCAAACCAAGGCACTGAGGGCCTTGTTATTCTGGGAAAGAGATAAATGAGTCCTGTGAACAATTTTTTTTAATGTCTCTGGCAGTATATGGATCTGTTCACCACAGAAAACTCTTCTTTTTTTAAGAGTGATATGGAAAAGAAAAAGTAGAGGAATAATTTCAGAAAGTATTCTGGGCTCAAAAAATGCAAATGGGTGATAGTAACTTTAAGCAAAAGGAGTTCTCTAACAAGCTCTTTCCTGAGTTTACTTGGCAGTGCTGGTGAATGACTTTCCTCAATGAGGGGCCTAGGAAAAGAACATTACCTAATTTTGGTTGACATTTCTTGGGTTTTTTTCCTTTCATGGGAGATACTTGTGTGGAAAATCTTTAGTATTATAGCAATGTTATAATTCTTTCTGCCCCAAAATACAGCCAAACAATACATGTCATTGATAAAACCAAGTTTTATGGACTTTGTTGATCAGACTGTTTTCCAGAATTCTTACATAATTTGAAGTTGGACTATAATTATTCATGCCATCAGTCATATAAGTACACATTTCTTCTATAAAATTTTTTTTTCTTCTATAATATAGTGTAGATCATGTTGTTTTATGTGGATCTTCAAGCTTCTTTTTTTCATTTCTTGGTCTGAACTTGCTTGAGTATTTCTCTGTCCCTAAAGAGAAGCATCAAAGCAGAGACAGATCTGCTGGAGAAATTCCTTTCACAATTGTCATGCACCAATGAGTGAAGAGGAAGAGGTTGGTGCACAAAGAGATGTGGCATCTGCCCTGATAATTTTATGGCCTTATGCCTTTTAACTTGAACCTAGTGTTTGGATTCCTTGGTAAGTAAATCTCCCAGAAGCCTGCTTTTATCCTGCTAGTAAGGGTATACCCTGCTTACCAGGATAAAATGTGGCAAACCAGTGGGTCTCAAAGCACAAAATCATATTCTACTGTTACTAATATGAGTTAGACCACACATCTCTTTAAGTGTATGGTAAAAAATCAGAAGCTGAATTGTAAGGCTAAAACTTCCGAGTACTTTCAAAGTTCCAGCAGGTTAGTATTTTAAAAGCAAGATGCTATTGTATCTCCAAAAGGGAATGTGAATCTTCGTGGTGATTTTTTCTGGTAAAGAAATTGAGTGGTAAAACTCCAGCATGACTTACAACTTCATTAGAAATTATTTATCAGGGGGAAAAAAGTCTATGATTTTTTACCAATAGTAAAGGAGATGGGGGATTTTTTGTTCTGTTGTTTTTCATAACTACATTTGAATCTGCATTTGAATGTGTGTCATTGAAATTTCCTTGGTAAGAAAAAAAACATTCAGAACAGATGCTGACTTCAGTTATACTGCTGTAATCTTTGAAATCAATTAATTACTCCTGATTTAGGGTTCTGTCTGTTTCTAGCGCAGTACTTTAGTGATGATGGTGAAGCTTAATATTTTAAAATTAGTCTATCTTTTTTCATTGACTCTATCTAGTCTAGGCTACCAATAAATTTGCAAAAACCCCCAATAATTATTCTGTTTTGCCTGGAGGATGATATGCAAAGATCATCATGTGTCTGAATCTGAGGCAACAGCACACACTTTGCACAAGTGCCACTCCATCATTCGCATCATCTTTCTGAAGTAAAAGTGTGCCCATTATTTTCACGTGGTGTTTCAGACTGAAGTGCTAATTTCAAGTGATAACATTCCAAAAAATGCAAATAGTGTACCAAGACAGAAAGAAAAGTAGCACTGTAAGACATGAAGTAATCATCTTGCCCTATTTAGACCTTGTTAGATGAAATACTGGATCCTGTTTGGGTTGCC
Organism: Leptocoma aspasia; assembly: GCA_013399835.1. Taxonomy (NCBI): domain Eukaryota; kingdom Metazoa; phylum Chordata; class Aves; order Passeriformes; family Nectariniidae; genus Leptocoma; species Leptocoma aspasia. The sequence continues at coordinate 57,607 of VXAX01004843.1, forward strand.
AGTGCAAGAGATGAACTAGTGTAATAGAGTTCAGAGGAAAATAAGGAGAGTGATCAGAGTTCTGGAAAACAAGAGTTGAATGGGAAGATTGAAGGAACAGTGATCACTACCTAAAAAAGAAAGACAGCAACAATCAATTTGCAAAAAGTAAGAGATGCTGAATGAAGGTGACTCCTGCAGTTCTCCAGATATGTAATGGCTATGACAAGTGAGGCTTAAATGTCAACTGAAGGATGTAAGTATTAGGAAACAATAAAACGAAGTGCCAGAATACATATTTTTTATAAGGTTGTGGAGTATTCACCATTAAAAGCCTTTGAGAACAAGTTAACATATATTAGTTATTACATAAATAGACCTTATCTACCTCTCCTAATCCCTTGCAGTCCAGGTATTCCACAAGGATTTTAAATTCTTCAGCTGACTTCTACTTGTTTCAGATTTATTTTTGATTTATTGGTCCTCTGATACTACATTTTGATTTCACCATCATACTGTTAGTTACTTGAGCTTTATATTTTCTGTTGACCCCAAGATGTGAAAGTTGCTGCACATTGGATTTGCATCTAAGTATAAGCATGCTCTTTTCAGTATTCCACTGTTCCAAAAGTGTGAGGGACCTTTCCTTTAAAAAAATAATTTCTTCTCATTCTAAGTTCACTTCAGGATGATACCAAACTGCTCCATGTCCTGCATAAGAAAGGGTTTTTGAAATTTCCACTAGAAATGAAACCTGAACATGATGGTGATACAGTAAAAAACATTAATGAAGAGTGTTCCATTCCTGAGTCTATCCTGCAACTGATCTCTGTAGCAAGAAAAATTAAGGAACCAATGATCTGCAGCATTGTTTTGCAAAATTGTAATGAGGATTAAACAACACAGAATTATTTCCTTTTTTTGCTGTATTTTTGGGCACAACTGGATTAAAAACCAAGTGATTTCTACTTGGAGATGCCTAGTTAAAGAGAACTAATTGCCACAATTAATTGAAAATTACTTTCTGTTTTGAACATTCTGATGAAGCAATCTACACCTCACTGTCAAATATAAAAATTTACAGACTTTGGGCAGAGGAAATACCTCCAAAATTTCAGTAAATGCTGTCATTTATGAGACATACTAAATATTCAATGCACATTAAACACTTCCTACTACTTTATCTCAGAATGTATGAGACATCTAGGCTCTGTAAAGCACATACATCATATTTAAAGTGAACATAGAATTGTTAATCATACTTACTGCTTAAAATGTTCATATCAACACAAAGTAATGGGATACACAGCAGTATATCCGATGAGCAGCTTAATAGAAAGCCAAGAGGCAAAACACATTAGAAATCTAATGCTACTAATTATTCCTGGTGCTGTACTGACTTGCTGGAAATTATTAAATGAATTGTCTTTAGAATGCTTAAACAGGTGTGTACTGTTTACAGGCTACATTTAAAGGCTGGATGGATATTATGTATGCAGCTATTGATTCAAGAGATGTAAGTACTGCAAATATTTTAAATTATCTTTTTTTTTCCTGAGGTTTGTCTATCTACAAGTGTGTATTTATCCTACATAAGCAATTAATATCCATACAATAGAAAGAAAAAACTAAATTAATTAGTATGAGATTTTGTGGTAACAAAACGTGGACAACTGCATGCAAACTGCCAGGTGCTATCAGCAAGAGGTGGAATAGACAAAATATATTGATATAAGTGATAGGAATATTGTCCAAATACAAAATATTTGGGACGCTTTGTCCAAGGTTGGCACTTGTTTGGTTGAAATTTTGACATGAAGTCTTAGGAATCATATTTCATATTTTTTTTCCTTAGGTGTTACTGCAACCCAAGTATGAAGACAACTTGTATATGTACTTGTATTTTGTCATCTTTATAATTTTTGGGTCTTTTTTCACCCTGAATTTGTTCATTGGTGTCATTATTGACAACTTCAATCAGCAAAAAAAGAAGATAAGTATTGTTTCATTTCTCTTCTAAAGATAGTCTAAAACAATGGATTTTTGCAGGTGCATGATATATGGAAAGTACACCCACAGCTTGTTCAAAATTGAAGAAGCTGCAGTATGTTATGACACAATCATACCTGCGGTATTCATTAAAGTCATAAGATTTTTTCATTTAGTGAACAGGACAGATCCTTCTGTTATCAATTCCCAGTTTAGTCTTCCTCAAGTCATCTGCTTTTTCACAACTAAACTTCATGAAGTCTTCCTGCATGATCCAACCCCTTAATTAGGTCCCTACATTAAAGCACTCAAAATTTCTTGGGGTTTTTTTCCTTCTTGATTTCTAGTTATTCTATGAGCACACAAAAAATAGCTAGCTGGTTATGAAACACAAAAAATCATTTCATCACGCAACTAAAGATGATGTTTTAATGATCCCAAGTATTCAAGTTCTATTTTGTGGCACTGAACAATCTGAAGCTATATAGAATAGGAGTGGTTTGTAACTATTTCAGGACCTTTTTTTATTGTTTCACAGTGCAGATGTAGATAATCTCACTGGTATAGATGGTCTGACTAGGAGATGCTCGTCTTTAAAATTATTTTCTGTAAATAGATAAAGCAATGAAAGCTCAAGGACCAAAGCAGCTATGAATTACTAGTTTACTTTTACTTTACTGGACTGCATCACTTTCTTTAGGTCTATCTTAATAATGAGAAATACTAAGCAAGATTTTTGGATGCTGTACATGTAGAAACGTAGAGGTATATGGTCAGAGGGCCTGTCCAGCTTATGGTCCATGCATTTCCACATCTTCAAGCTTCTCACACACTCATCCACAAAGGGCTGTATCCAGTCCTGTGTGTGCATTGGCATTCCTCGAATTAGATGTCTGCAAGTATCTCTTATCCAGGAAAAATTTTCTTCAAGAGGTATGGGAAGTCTCATATATTTTTCAAGCTGTCTCTAAAACAAGGTTACTATGGATTTTGATTGGAAATATGAAAGGCCCATAATTCCTTCTTTATCTTCACTGGCAGGTTCAAACTTCAAAGGCAGGTTCATGCTTTTGCTAAATAGAACTTCACTGAACACAGAACAAATCAAAATAAAAGACTTAAAAGAGAGCATTTTGCTGTTAATAGTACCAAAGGTGTTTCAATCTTCAGCGAACTTGCTCCAAAGTCTGATAATCCATCTTCTCGAGAACCTTGAAGACTTTGGGCCCCAATGCTAATGTGATTGCTAAACTAGAGATACCTAAAGCACATTCCTGTATTGAAAACCTGACTTTGTCTTTTTCCTTTGTTTCACTAAAATCACAGTTTAGAAGTGACAGTATTGAGCAGCCCAGACTATCTGAATTTATGTCAAATACTCTTTACGGTATCTCTTACTATAAAAGAAAAGAGGTACCTGAAATGATTTCTCGGAGTTCCAGGAAAATAAATGTAAAAAAATGTTGCTTGCATTTTCTTTCTTTCTTTTTAAGAGATACAGTACTGTCCAGACTTCTAGACTAAATGCTTAGATTGTAGACAGATGCATTTGACAGCTAAGAGATTTTTCCCAATTTAGGCTTCTTGAATTTTGAATCACTCTATCATATTTCTCTAAGAGTTTTTTCAGCACTGCATATAAATGTGATTATAACCAGTTCTGATTTCATGTTTTTACTTTGGAGGTCAAGACATATTTATGACAGAAGAGCAGAAGAAATACTACAATGCAATGAAAAAGCTGGGATCCAAAAAACCACAAAAACCTATACCAAGACCAGGGGTAAAATTATTTATACACATCAGATAAATAGCTATTTACAAAGAGTTTTTATTGACACAGGGAGAGCAGAAATATGCCAGCTGAAAATTATCAGTAACAGGGGCCTTAGTCAGCAGAAACGGAAAATAAAAATAAAACAAAAAAATTTATTTTTCACTTACAACTATTTTATATAGGAATATGCAACACAGGAGGCTGACTTAAGTTGCTGTATTTGTATAAGACTACTAGCTACAGTTTTATTGAAGTCTCATAACCCTTACTGCATGTGCTTTTCTACTTTCTTCTAACAGCAAATGAAAATAAATTACAGTTTGTATTGGATGTTTCTTTTTTCTTTCTTCCTCAGAATAAATTCCAAGGAATGGTCTTTGATTTTGTGACACAGCAAGTATTTGACATCAGCATCATGATTCTTATTTGTCTTAATATGGTTACCATGATGGTAGAAACTGATGACCAGAGCAAAGAAATGGAAAATATTTTATATTGGATAAACCTTGTGTTCATTGTCCTTTTCACTGGAGAATGTGTCTTGAAATTGATTTCACTTCGCCATTACTACTTCACTATAGGCTGGAACATTTTTGATTTTGTGGTTGTGATTCTCTCCATAGTAGGTAAGCCTTGTTAATTAAACTAAAAAGAAGGTAAAATGAATAGGAGGTGAATTTTTACTTGAATAGAGCTATATGGTGAGCTTTTAACATTGCAAGATTTACAGACAAGTCATTCAACTTTACATTTTAATTTCTAATTTAGCTAAGCCAATCATCAAAAATGTTATAATCATACAATGTTTATTGCACCTGCAAATATTACGTTTGACTGCTAAAACAGAAATTATGCCAGTGTAATCTACAGAATATCTTTAATTGCGACATAAAACTGACAATTTTAAAACTATGTTTTTAAATTTCTATTGTGATGTGGAGATTAAGTAGTAATGTATTATGGTTTTCTTTTCTTTTTATTTCTTTTCTAGGTATGTTTTTGGCCGAGATGATTGAGAAGTACTTTGTATCTCCCACACTATTCAGAGTCATCCGGCTTGCCAGAATCGGTCGAATCCTGCGCCTCATTAAAGGCGCTAAGGGAATCCGCACTCTGCTTTTTGCTTTGATGATGTCTCTTCCTGCTCTGTTCAACATTGGGCTGCTGCTCTTCCTGGTCATGTTCATCTATGCGATATTTGGCATGTCCAACTTTGCCNTGATGCAACACAATTCATGGAATTTGAGAAATTGTCTGATTTTGCAGCAGCACTTGAGCCTCCTCTTCATCTACCCAAACCTAACAAAGTCCAGCTTATTGCAATGGATCTGCCCATGGTGAGTGGTGACAGAATTCACTGCCTGGACATCTTGTTTGCTTTCACAAAGCGTGTTTTGGGGGAAAGTGGGGAGATGGATGCCCTCAGAATACAGATGGAAGATCGGTTCATGGCATCCAATCCTTCCAAAGCTTCCTATGAACCAATTACAACCACATTGAAACGAAAACAGGAGGAGGTGTCTGCTGTCATCATTCAGCGTGCTTACAGACGTCACCTTTTAAAACGAACAGTAAAACAAGCTTCCTTTATCTATAACAAAAATAAAACTGAAGGTGGGGCTGGTCAGGGTATGAAAGATGAAATCCTTATTGACAAGTTAAATGAAAACTCATTTACAGAGAAAACAGATATAACTGCATCAACAGCAGTTTGTCCACCTTCTTATGATCGTGTAATAAGGCCAGTCAAAGAAAAGCATGAAAAGGAAGATAAAGATGGTCAGAAATAAGAGCAAATAGCAAGCAAAATCATCTATGTGTAAAGTAGTTCATAGCCTGTAAGGATCATGTGTTTGTGTCAACAGGACTCCTGAAGGAGGTCTATGCCAAACTGACAATTTTTACAAATATACTGTACATTAAAGGTCAGTGCCTATTAAAAGACAGTGACCCCTTGTCAGTGACTGTGACTGTGATAAGAAGAAACAACCTTGACAGGAGGTTACTGTTCTCACTACCAGCTGACACTGCTGAAGAGGAGAGAAAAATGGCTACACAGACTGTAGGGACCAGTTAAAGGGGTGTGAAACCAAGTATTTGTGTGTTTAGAATAAAACAATATGGTAACTGTATCCACTGTTTGCATTTCAACTGCCACATACTTCATATTTTTACAAAATCTGTGTTGGTGGATTCATCTTGTTTTTATTCATATGTTGTTTATTATATGTGACTATTTTTGTAAATGGGGCTTCTGTTGGGGAAGGGAATTAAGTATACCTTTACAGGTACAAGGGCCAGGTGTTCTATTATACAACTAATATACACACAGAAATTATTTGCATGGAGGCATGCTACACTTATAGATCATGCATGAAAATAACATTAAGTCACAAAGAACAACAGATTTTTTTAGTACAGTGTTTCTGGAAAGGAATAACAGATTTTGAGGTGCTTAATTAATGTATTCATGTTGTATCATGTTCAAACAAGTCTTAGTACACCTGTAAAGTCCTCTACAACTCACAAGAATAGTAAATATGGTTTACTTTTTGCACAGACCATTAAGTTTCAGAAGGTGCAAACTTCTTCCTAGGTCTGGAGTCACAGATTTTGTCTTTGTCAAATGTCTTTCTGCATACGAATACTAAATGAATCTGCCTCAGCCCACCAAATTGATCAAAAAGAGCCCTCTATAAAGTTGTTCTGCTTTGTCCTGCAGTATTGTTTAGCCATCTTCAGCTCTCAGTAAGGTTGATGTTGTACACGTTAATGAAAAGCCCTCTGCTATGTAAATAATTTTTAACCTGTGGTGCATGTTTGAGCAAACAGATAATGACTTTAGCACATTTATTGCATCAAATATGTACCACAATAAGTGTAGTGTGCAAGCATTCAACAGGTAAAATTATGTATTATCTACCATTATAGATAGTTTGGATGCAATCAATGCATGTTTATATTGCCTATGCTGCTATTCCTTTGACTGTCCAGGATTCTTAAATATGGGAAGCCATACATCAGAGCTAAATGAAATAAACTACTCAAAAAGACCTCATTCCTCCATATCATTAAGCAATATTTTGCAGCTATTTAGGAGCTTATTTGTTTTACATTTCTGAATTTTCAGTGAAAAGCATATAGTGTATATCCAAACTGTACAGATGTTGAAAACTACTAAACCTGTTGAAAATAATGTTAGGATTTTATAAGCAAATATAAATACTGTAAAAATCATTTTATTTTATTTTTCAGCATTATGTACATAAAACAAGAACTGAATTTTATCTTCAGGTTGATGTCACAAGGTTTTTGTTACTTTCAGTCCATAGCACTTTTTCACAGAAGAACTCCAGAGAATAAGATATAACTAAGTGAATGGATAAGTGTAGGATCTTATTTTTTACAGTATTTGCCAACATACAAATAATTTCTGCAAAATAAGTTCATAATTTGCTTCTGAAAAGCTACTTTTTTTTTTTTTGCAGTTGGGAAATGGTCTAAAGTTCAAATTGAATGTCTAAGCAGTGCCTGCGTCATAAGTTTTCAGATACAACCTTTCTTTCAGAGAATCCTGAATCTTTTCTCATGTTTACTCACAGATTCTTTTTTTCATTCATGCTGCACTAGAGCAGTTCTAAATGTTATCTAGGGTCCACGATATTTTTTCACAAAGAGAAAGTAGCAAAATTGTATAATCTAATCCATCAGGACATTTTATGTTTCTTACACAGGAAAATTAAATATAGATTACTTTTATTAAAATTATTGACTAAATCTGTATTAGTGAACTGCATGCAGGAAAATGCTATTACCCTAACTGATGCTAAAGAACATCATTAATGCGTCAAAATAATAAAGATTACATTTTTTATTGTATGTTCCTTTTGTGTTTATTATCTGACAGTAATATAAAAAAGGTGTGCTTTTAAACCACAGAATGAGTGGATACTGAAAACCTTTACAGCAGCTGTACTGTTCTTCCATGTAGGAAAATCCTTGGGACTTGCTTGTTAGTCAGTCACTAATTAGGAATTTCTTACTTGATGTGTGTTAGACAGTGAGCATGACGCTTGTGCACGAATCAATAGTGCTGCCCTGAGTGACTTCATGCAGCAGCTCCATGCAGAGCTGCACAGCCATCGGATACCTGAGTGTGTCCCAGGAGGCTCAGAGCAGTCACAGGAATGAGAACTGAGCATCCAAGAGTTTACAAAGACAAAATGAGGACACTAAATAGTACTAGATCCATGACATTCTCCAGATTGGATTGAGAGCCAGTTTATTCTTGCTGGGTGCTGCTCCCAAACAGGCTACAGAGCATCTCACATTTGAGTGCATTTCTGAAAAAGGTGAAATAAATCATTGGTCTTTTCCTTGGGAATTTCAGAAATCTCTCTGGAAGCACCCCATTCCTAGAAGCAACCATTTGTGGCTACTGATAGGAGAAAATACAAATCTGGAAAAGTGGGCCTGTTCCTTATTCCTTATCAATTGCTTCAGTGAATTTTTGAAAATATTAATTTTACATATTTACATAATTTTATATTGCATTCCAGTACAACTTATGATGAAAACACTCATAGGTGAATACTGAACTTAAAGTGAAACCAGTTGATGAGCAGTTGTAGTCTGTATGCTTGCTTAGTGGCTAATGCAGAAATAAAATTTTATAGCATTTTCCCTGAAATTCATCAATAGTTTTTCAAGGGAGGGAAATTTTTCTCAGTAAAATTGTTGTGAAATACATTATGAAAAAAAAGAGGTCTACAACTTTGATTCAAAATGCCTAAGTATCAAAATGAAAAGGTAAGTATTTTCAGATTAATATGTGGACAAAATATGTCTTAAAAGGTTACCTTAAAAAGTATGTAAAAAACCCCAACTTGTTTCTCGTACCTCTATTAGGTTTTGAATGTTACAGAAGCCTAAATGTTGCTTCAGAACGAGTCAAGCAGAACTTAAACATAGCAGGAAAGTCAGAGGATTGTCTTGGCCAACAAGGAAACCCAAGTATGCTTATTGCAAAGCGCTTCTTTGACACCTTCCTGATCCTGGGGATGAGAAGTTGTGACAAAGGAACTCCATGTGTAAGGACTTGCTAGAAAAGGTCACTCTGAGCACTCTCTGCCAGAAGAGCCAAGCAGCTTCTCCTACAAACTCCGTGCAAGTTGGGTTCCATTCCTTCGACTTGGTGGCATCACTGTCAGCTTTCCTGCTGGACGGACTGCGCTCCCATTCCGAAGGAACGCTCTTTAGCAACCTTTATTTCTGATGTCTAGAAATTATGGCTGAGGATGCTTTCACCTCCAGCGGAAAACTCTAATTTTACTAAGTCTTTGCAACTTTTAGTTCTTAGTTGGGAGGANNNGTATGGAGAGGAAGTGAGAGGTGGGGGGGGGGGGGGGAACCGAAGTTTCTCTATCTGATTTGACCCTATTGCTATGGTATTTCTAGGAGAAGTGTCAGATAACTTGAAGTGCTCAGTTACATTATGAAACGTGCGGAATGTGGGCCACTTAGTCGCACGTTCAGCCAAGAAAAGCAAGAAAATCAACGCGCTCCCAAAGCTTCCATTGGGCGCTCCGGCTGGGAGCGCTCCCGAGGCACGGCCGCGCGCCCTCCGGCAGGGGGCGCTGAGGCGCCGGGAGCCGCCCCGCGCGCTCCCTCGGGCTCGCCCGCGGCTCCCGCCCCGCCGCATTCCAGCAGTTCTCCTTCCCGTGTCTCTCCCGCCTCCTTCCCGCCCAAGCCAATGGCAGGGCGCTGTCCTCACCCTTCCGGAGCCCCCCCGCTGTGGCGTCGGGTAGCGACGATGGACGCTGAGGTGCAGCAGGTGGGTGCCAGCGCCGTCCCGCCCCGGCGGAGGGAGGGAGCGGCCGGGAAGGAGAGAGGGATGGGAGCGGCCGGGGGTGCCGGGCAGGAGTGCGGCCGGCCGGGCTGGGGCGGGACGGGGCGGCGGGCGCGGTGTCCCCGGAGCCGTCCCGGGGCGAAGCGTTGGCACCGGTGACCCGCGGCCGCTTCCCCGCAGGCGCTGCTGAATTACTACTGCCGGGAGGGGCTCTTCCAGCACGTCCGGGCCGCGGCGGACGAGGCGCTGGCGCGGCTGGGCGCGGACCCCGTGCTCCTCTTCTACCGGGCCTACGGCGCGCTGAGGGCAGGTAACGGGCGGGACCGCTCCTCCCGGAACGCTGGGCTTCCTTGCCTCGCCTCGCCTCCCGAAACTCAGCCCTTAGCGCGCAGGGAAAAGCGATGTTACGGAGTCGGAATGTATTCCGTGTTCAGTAAATTACCCGTGTGTCCGTATCTGTCGCCGCTCCTCCCCGGTTTGAATGAAAATGATCTAGACAGCATCGTACCAAAGTGAGAAATAACAAGTATTTTGTGTGGTTTCATGAACATGGGTCAGGTAAATGGGTTCCTTGGAGGGAATTTGAGCCCTGCCCTAACGCGTATTGCATTGAAACTCACTAGTGTCTCCCTGCTAACAGCTCTTCGCTTCAAAGCAGCTGTGTTAATTTTGTTGAATCCTCTCGCTCAGGGAAACTGACAGCAAATACCTAGTGGGGGGATCTTTGTGTAAATTATACTGTTCTGAGAACTTTATTTAGCAACATGTATATTCCAATGATGTCAGAAATATTAACAAGTAACCCAGCATGGGGAGGGCTGAGACAAGTCTAGGCAAGTGTGCTGGTTTTGAGGGAGTGTGTCTGTTCCCAAACTGCCAGATGTTTTTATGTAAGAATCCTGTCATTTTTCAAGGTACTGTCTATTTTGCTGATATTGAAAATATTCACACAAATAAGGCAAAAATCCTGGTTATATAAAGAAACAGGAGCAAAAAGAGCTGCTCAATGCCTTGTATAAAGCAATAAATAAGATTTTCATCTTTCTGACAGTTGGCAGAATTAGCACATAATTCAGTTTCTTTGCATTAAGATGCTCTTTTCTTTCCTGTGTCTGTTTGAAAGACTTGCACAAACAAGTGAAAGTGGATATATGCATAATGAACAAAAGCACGGAAAGAAAAATAGAAGGGAAAATTTAAGTCAGATTGATATTGGTGATTATATTTTTTGTCTTGAAAAATGTGATAGCTTATTCTGTGCTTTTTTTTACTAGGTGATGTCCAAGAAAGCATTCGACAGTTAGAGTCTATTAAAAACAAACCAGAGGTGTCACTTTGTACAATGATGGCTCTGATTTATGCCCATAAAAAGAGCCCTAATCCAGGTATGCCTATTAAGACATTCTGTTTCATGTTTTAAACAGCTCTGTGTGAAGGTCTCAGAGTTGTAGGCTAGTTCTGCCTAAGTTAAAAAGGTTTACTCTCGGTTTGTGTTTGGCATAGGATCTATTGCAGAATTGAGTGATGCTTACGAAGATTGTAAACAACAATACCAAGCCACTAAACTGTGAAGTGCCGGAGTGAATGCTAAAATAAAACACAAACACCCAGAAACAAAATCTGACTTATCCACTGTGATGAAGAATCTTTGAAGGAAAAAAAAAATTGACTCAAGCTTCTTGTGATTTTTGTTCACTCATGTCTGATATTTGTACTTCTGAGTAGAACTGCAAATTGAGAAGTCTTTAAAGCCTGATGCCATTTCTATATTTTAAGTTATCCTGACCATACAAATGGAGAAAAGAATTTTGCAAGTTTTGGTATGACAAAACTTGCAAAATTCTTGCATTTCCTTTCTCCAGCCAAAAAGCTGGAATAATTTTGTTAGGAATTACATTCTCAAAATAAGAGCTGGTTTATCAGGTACATTGAGTGGTTGTTAAACTGTTCCTGCAGTATCTTTCTCACTGTGGAGATTCATAGCTGCTGCTGACAGTTTGTTTAACAATTTGATGTGAAACAGCTCTGACTAAAGGCATTACTCTTATTTGAGTCCCTGAGGGTTAATACTGCAGGACAGCAAAATTATTGTGGATCTCCAGACTCTCTGAGAGTGAGAGCCTTTCCCTCATTCATTAGGTGGGTCACCATTGTCATAGCAGGAGATCAGGTTGGCCAGGCAGGTTCTGGCTTTCCCAGTGCCTGGCTGGGTCTGATCCCCTGGGTGTCCTGTAGGTGTGTGTTATGGCACTCCATAACCTGATCCATGACCTTCCCTGGCACCAGGGTCAGGTTAACAAGCCTGTGGTTTCCCAGATCTTCCTTCCTGCCCTTACAGGTGGACATCACGTTGGCTAACCACCAGTCATCTGGGACTTCCCCACTTCTGGGACCTCCCCAAAGCTGTGTTGATGGGAATCCTATTCTGCCTCTCCCATCTGTACCTGATAGATATTACTAGTTGGGTGGGATTGTCTGCATGTTTATCAATGTACAGTACAGAAGCAGTGTTTGCTGTGGAAGCCCGTGGCTTACGTGCTGTTCTTTTATAATATTTTGAGAGGCTGTCAACAAGAGCTCTGAACAAAACCTTTTCAGATCGAGATGCAATTCTAGAGTTGGATGCAAGATTGAAGGAACAACGTAAAACAGCAGGACACCAGGCTCTGTACTATGCTGGCTTGTTTTTGTGGCATCTTGGGCGTGAGGACAAAGCCCGTGAATATGTTGATAGAATGATCAAGGTTTCTGGTGGTGGTAAAGAGGTAACTGTTTCTTCCCTTTTTGTAATGCAAAAGATTAATAGGACAGTGCATACTCTGAACTAGACTTATGGCATTAATGCTGTTTGGAGGTTATCCTGAACTATTTTGTGTTCTAGTACTTTCCTTCTTAACTGTCATAAATTCATTTGACACAGCTGAGTAAATTCCCATAATGATTTTTTTGTTGACTAATATTAATTTTCACTTAGTAAATAATAAACAGTGGCTTAATAAGTGAAAAGAAATCACTAAATGCAAATAAGATGCAGTTAAGCCAGTATAGCTACTTGATACTAAGCCTCATAATTCTTAGCACAAAAATAAGCATGATAATCTCACTAGAGGGAGACATCTGGTTTGAAGGCTCAAAAATACCTGGAGGATTGGGGATATAAATTTTCAGCTGTTGTTAAAGGCAAAATTTGCCTAGGGTTTTACTGAAATAAGTGTTGTATATAGCATTGTCCTTGGCATGTATATATAGACACATATATATTCACAGTTCATTAAATAATTTCTTCTCTAAAGAGGTTTCTGAAAACTTACTATGTTATTTTTTAGAGGAGGTATCAGCTTCAGTTCAGGGAGAGAAACATAAAAAGTTATTTTGGTGAAATAGCAGTATTTATGACTTTCCTTATTGGAACAATAGTAGTTTGGTTTTGTTTGCTTATTTTTATTCTTAGGAAGTATTGTTTGGGTATGTTGCTTAGTGTGAAATATTTCCAGCTGAAGTATTTAAAAATATTTGAATTTATATAATTTGATTAAATAATTCAGCACTGCAAAATAGATTTTATTTGCTTAAGTTACAATTAATGTTTGGAACACATAAGAGAAATAAATTTAATTCATTACAAGTTGTAAGTTCTTCGATGAAAAGGCACATTTCACCTTTTAAATGTTTGGGTGTTCTCTTTATAATACTTTTGAGGATTTGAGAAATGTCAAGAGTTTTGCCTTGCACATAATAATTTTTCTTTTTATTAAGAAAGTAGAAGAAAAACCTCAAGTTTCTCTTTTTTTGTAGCACCAGTATGTTTCTCAGTGTCTCATATAAAGAAAATCTTAAGAAAAAATTGTGCTGAAATGTTTGCAGAAAATATTCTGTCTAATGTGATCATGTTTGTGAGGTTTTGTTCTGACTGCTGAGCTTATTAGACTTGTTTGGTGCCATTGGTGTTTTTTTTTTCTAATTCTGTAAGTAAATATACTATTTGATTAATTTAGCTCTAGAATGAATTGCCAAAGTGTTAGGTTATGCTATAGACTGATTATAATTACATCTCTGAAGCAGTTAAAATACTCTAAGTCCTCTATTTAGGTTATTTATGCTTATTGTATCTAGTATAATTTTCTATTACCTAGTTAGCAAAGAATTCCAATTTATATTTTGTTAACAGGGGTTAATTTTGAAAGCATGGCTTGATCTCACCTGTGGGAAAGAAACTCATATTAAAAAAGTTTTGAAATACTTTGATGAAGCACTGCAGGAAGGCAATGATGTTTTTGCACTGCTTGGTAAAGTAAGTTTACGTCATTATTTTAACTCTTCCTAAATGTCATGTTAGTCTTGTAGAGTGATTGGAGAGGTGCTCAGATCCTGTAGGTACTTCAGGGCTGTTTAGATACCAATGTAAAGAGAAAGGTATAGATTAAATTCAGTCAATCTAAATGTGTACTGTGATTATGATTATTTCATTAAAGGAGTGGCATGAATTGTTTTCTTTACACATTTTCTGTTTCAGAGCATATTACTTCATATTGCAGACATAGTTACTCATTAACATGATGTTTGTTTAGTATTCTAAAGCTAAATGTAGAAAAAATTGTTCAATGACTATTAGAAGGCTGAAATTCAGGAAAGCGTGCACAATTGTATTTTGTTATAGGTGTGTGTGCTTGGATGCACGTGGACCACTGAATTAGATTAAGATTATATGCCAAATCTAGTTACTGTAATTAGGGTTTAGACAGACATGAATCTCACTAGGGCTTAAAAATTAACTCTCAGAAACTACTCTGTTTGCATCATTTCTGTCTTGAAAAGATGAAATGAAACAGCACACATAAAGTCACCTGGAATATGGTAAGTAAATTCAAAGCATCAAAGCAAAACAGTGTTTAAATCCTGAATTTATTTCTACTTGAATTAATTTAAACCTCTGATTCTTGACTTCTGAAAGTTTTGTATTTGGTATACCCTGTAAATCACATTACAGTTAGAAGATTGTTAATTCTGGCAACAGCAATAGTTACATGGTGAGTGTGGGTTTTTACATGGTACGTGCCTCAGAGCTTGAATAAATGTTTCATCAGTGGGTTGTGTTAAATATCCTAAAATTGTGGGATACTTCATACAAAGGTATTTGAAACCTAATAAAACCTCTTCACCTATGTCTGTCTTTTTCTTGCTTGCAACTGACTAGTAAGTTGTCAATACTGCAGTTTTCTTTGTTACAGAGCACTTACCAAACACACCATCCTTTACACCATCCTTTGCTATTTGATTGTTGCAATATGTCTAGTTGTGGTTGATACTCAGGTAAAACTATTACTTCAGGAAAGAGTTCTTTCTCTCTAGCTCTTTTTCCTGGTTTCTGTATGAAAGAACTTCTGAATCTTCTCACCTGTGTGGGTGTACAGGCTCTTGATATGGCTTCTCTTCTTTCCATTAGACACAGTACTTTGAGGTCCGACAGAATTATTCAGGAGCTCTGGAAATTGTGAACCAGATAATTGCAAACTTCCCAAACTTTATTCCTGCTTTCATAAAGAAAATGAAGCTACAACTCGCCTTGCAGGACTGGGAGCAGACAATTGAAACGGCACATAGGTTGAGTATGAAGTAGCACACCACTAAGTTCTTTTCTTGCCATGTTTACACCCAAAGGGCACTTTGAAACAAAAGTGGTTAGGTTTCTGTTAATTGTTAGTGAATCTGAATTAGTTGCATCAGTTTTTTAAAACTAAATTTGAAGTAAATTAAGTTTTATTAGAGCCCAGCCTTGCAATTCTGTGAGGATGCTATGTCGATACCTGAATCCGTTTTGGATGGAAGAGGATCATTCTTGAGATTGGCATGAAATAAGAGCTGTGCTTTCACTTGAGATCCATAATGTAAAATGACTGTGAAATACAAGTTATTCTGTTCCTGTTTTAGGATAAAATAGATGATTGAGCAAGTGTTTGGTTTGGTTTCTTTACATTCACCTTTTGTTTGTCTTTAGATTATTGCAGAAAGATCCCCTCAATTTAGAAGCCATAAGGATGGAGGCCCTGCATCATCTGTGCAGAGAAGGAAATGTATCTGAGGTGAGTCTTTTTATTAGCAGAATGGTGAGCACAGCATAGTGCACGTGGCATCTAGTCCCTACAGTCTTTCTTCTTTGTGTATTCTCCTCATATACTTTGGCTGGTCCTGTGCTGCACTAATCTGCAGGAGATGTATTCACCTATTCTGATTTGAGGGGCTACTCTAGCTTATTGCTGGAGTGTTTTCTGGATGTGAAGGAAAAGATAATTTTGAACCTTCAGCTTTCCGGAGAACAGGTGTCAAGCCAAACAGGAATCTGGACAGTTGACTGAATAATGTTGATTTGAATCATCAAAGTGATCTTTTTTGTTTAAATGCTCTTTTGTTAAATTCATAAGTTACTGTTAGCCTTCCATTATTTTTAAATATTTTATTAATTGAAGTAAGGAAAATAATGGGGTCTTGTAGTGATAGATTTTTGGAAGGGGGTCATAGTTGTTACACCTGTCTTTTGTTCACCATTTTTTGACAATTATTGTGGGGTTTTTTTCACCTCTAAGCGTTCTATGCTATTTTTCCTTCTACTCCCAAGATCCATTTTCTTGCACAGGGCTATATGCATGTATTGTGTATGTACAGCACTTGTGCCATTTTTCAGGAAGTTCTAAAATATTTGATCTAAATTGTCACCAGAAATTCATTCTATATTTCTTTTCATTATGCAAAAAACTGGTACGATTTAAGTGGAAAGTTAGCAAAAAAAAAAAAAGTGTTTTCATCGTGTTGTAGGTATTTTCAAGTTCGAGAAGAAAAGGTATTTGTTGTTTAACACATTTTTCAGTTATTGCAAAGAACTCAGTCATTAGCAGCCTTAGAATCAAATTTAAGTATTGTGCACAATCATGGAAAATATGGAGAAGTAGTAAGAATTGCTGACTCCAGTTGAAGCCATCCAGGAAGGAACCTTGCTGGACATAGTGAAGTGTTACCTGATTAAAGATTCTGGAGTAAAATATCACATGTAGCTAAGAGCCGTGTCTAGGGAAAAATTTCAGGGCCTGTTAGATTTACACATTTCAGGTGCCTGCATCTAAAAATCATATTAAAAAGCCCTGAGTACCTTACTATTGTATGTCCAGAAAATCCCCTTAGGTGTTTTGAGAAACTAATGTTAAAAGTCTGATGAGCACTTGGAAGTGCTTTGCTTTTGACCATGTGTGTCTGTATCACACTGAAACTCAAACAGGATTCACAGATCAGATTCCTCAGATTATTTTGCTTTGTGGGACTCTGCTGTTATACCAGACTTGGCTCAAGCCTTTCACCATTTTAGAGCATGGATAAAGGACAGATGGTCTGCTTTATTGTCACTTTACTGTTCCAAGGCATTGTCTTAGGAATTCTCAAGTCTAACTCCTCACCTTGAAAACCTCTGAATTTACGTTTCAAGATATTAATAGTAAAGATATTAGAAAAGTAAAAATGTGAGTAGTTTCTAGTGAAAACTGTTCGATTGTCCTAATTTGTTAATTCTCTCTCTTATTTATTATATTACTCCTTTTTCTCCAAGGCTTCAGCAAGACTGGGAGACCTGATTAAAGCACTGGATAGATTAGAACCACAGAATTCTGAGCTATTCTGTAAAATGGCTTTAGCTTTCAGTAGAACAGTGAGTATGCTTTTTTCCCCCGTAAGCAGCATACAGTTATCTATCTATATATCCTAGTTTTCTTCTATTTTTTGGTAAGCAGATGTTAAGTATCTACTAAAAAGTAGAAAATTGTGGCAATTGAAGTAGATTAACTCTATGTGTAACCTTAGTAACCACATTTTTCAAGTCTTAGATTCAGCATGAATTACAATGTTTAAGCCATCTCATTCCGAAAATGGTTTTACTGCTTGCTTTTAAGTGAGAAACAATGAAAATACACTCAAATGTTCACCAACCATCTTCTTAATGTGTGAAACTGGCAAGGTCAATCACATAACCTTGAAAGTGATGATTTCTTTAATCTCTGTATTTAGCAAAAATTCCTGTAAAGAAGTACTCAAAGCAACTACTCATTATTGTATGGTATTGTACATTTATGTTTGAATCCCTCCCACGTTAATGTCACAGTTTTTACAGAATTACTACAGGCCAATTTATTCTTACATGAGATGTTGTGTCTACTGATCTGGCTGTATTCAGTGTGTTTGTCTAATCTAATCTGGAGACTAAGAAAAGTTTAAGGATTAAAGATTGTTCTTACCATTAGTGTGGCCGGAACCAGCTCATCCTTCAACATACACAAACCTTGGTACAAAGAGCATTTGATTTGGCATCTGACAATGCAGAATTTGCTACTGAACTTGGCTACCAAATGATTTTACAAGGGAAAGTGAAAGAAGCTTTAAAATGGTACAAGACTGCTATGACACTTGATGAAACAAGTGTTTCTGCACTAACTGGTAAGGTCTTACACTTCCTTTTGGTTTTTACTAGACAATGTTTTTTGGTCAAGATTTTCTATTACTGGTACTAGAAAAATCTAGAACTATTAGAACAGGAGCACTGGGTTGTTTTTGTGTTTTGTGTCCTTTCTTCCTTGTGGCAACAGGTCTCCTTACTGAATATGCCTTTTGGTCTTCCTTATTGAAAAATTAATCTTTTCTGTTCTAAATTAGAGCTCTCAAAGTAATAGTAGGAACAGACATTTTGCTGTATTTTACTTACTTTATTATTTAATTTCTGTAGTGCCAAAGAACTAGAGAACTCTTAGGCACTACAAAAATAAGAAAATCGAGAGCATGATAGAACAAGCTGTCATGTCCTCATTTTGTCCAAATTAGATGGAAAACCATAATCAAGTCAAAACATCATATTTGGATGTATGTGTCGCATCCAAAAAAACCCCACTTTATAGTAAAAGTCCCATTTGTGTCAAGGAAATGGAGTATAAATATGTCATACTTGCCTGTCAGATTTTTCCCTGTATGTTTTTCCTCCTTGACTGTGCCATGGCCTTAAACACTATTAAAACTTTAGATTGCAGGAGTGGTTTGTTTGTGTGCTTGAGGTTGTTTTCCTTCTTACACATTTTCTGAATTTAGAAGCCAGACTTTATGGTGCTTCTGCTTAGTCTAGAACCAGTTGAAGATTCACCATTTCAAACTGCTATATAGCATGCTAATGTATCAATCATGTATCATCTACCCTAGGTTTTTCTGAGTATGTAAAATTTGCATTACCTTAAGTCTTGATCCATTCTTTCTTTTCCTGTCACTGCTTTATGAAGAGGTTGAGGAGAGGAAAAGTTAGTTCTGGGAAAGAAAGCATGCACTTGACTAGGAAGATTGGCAATAAAGTCTTTCCCTGTGTTTCAGGAATCATCCGTTGTCAGCTAATACAAGGGCAGTTGGAAGATGCAGAGCATCAGTTGGAGTTTCTTAATGAAATTCAACAGTCCATTGGGAAATCTGGGGTAGGAGGCATCTTTCTTTACTGAGATACCTTGATTACAATCTGAACTGTGGCCTTCTAACTATTACACATTCTATATTTCAGTCACTTGAGTAGAGCATTCTTAATGGAGTACTGTTAAGTCTTAAGTTTCAGGTTTTCTTTCTATTTAAGTCAATGTGTTGTTTAACTTTGCAACCAGGCTGTTTGCTTGCAGAGCAAAAACATCACTTTCTAGCTGTGTTTTTTTTCTCTGAAGGTAAGTCTGAAATGTCAGGGAGGGACAAATACTAATTATTTTCAGAATTTTGTGATGAGAGAAATGTAAAGGTTCTTGCACAAATTAAAGGAATGAATTGATAGACTAATCATCAAGTCCTTTACAACATACTAGATGTATTAGAGTATCCTTAAATATAAAGAAAAAGTGGCTAATGGTAATAATTATGTAGTATTGTATGAGTAACAGATTAATGTATCTGGAACATGCAGAATGTTTGGGGTTTTGTGTTTGTTTTTTCTTTTCTGTAGGAATTATCTTTCCTGCATGCAGTCCTAGCTATGAAAAAACATAAAAGACAAGAAGACGTTTTTGCTTTATTGAATGATGTTCTGGATACTCACTTTTCATCTTTGCATGGATTTCCTCTTGGTGTGGAATATTTTGAAAAACTAAACCCTGATTTCTTGCTAGAAATTATTAGAGAATATCTTAATTTTTGTCCACCACAGGTAAGCACCTCTAGATCGCATCTGTCTGAGAATGGGAATTTTTCATTTTGAGAACAGTTAATCATGAAGCAAAAAACCAGAAAATTTTCCCTTTTAAAATGTGAATTTATTTGAAGTAAGAGTATGTTTTGGGATATTACACCACTGTTTAGTCAAAGTAATGATAAAAATACGCATTTTGTGATGTGAGCAAGTGGCAGTAATGACACCTGAGGAAACTCGTGATATTTATTCAGTGCATTCTGTGTGTGTCATTGCACTGTCTTAGTATCTCTTAGGAAACTGTAGCAATATAGTGAATAGACCTATCTCATTATGAAACTAGGGTGTTCACACTGACCACCCTATTCATGAAAATAGGCTTAAGAGATCTTTTCAATATACATAAATTCTTTCTTTTATGTGTTGGTAAAAATCAGTGAAATACTGCCTTTTTATATTATTGTTCATTCCAGTGAAAAATCTCACTTAGGTGGCTTAACTTTCTGTGGCTGAATTTGTGCGCTCTAGTTTTGGCAACAAAGGCATGTAGAACTTAATAATTTGAATTGGGACCTGACATCTTTAATGCAGAAGAAACACATTTAAAGCTTCTTTAAATAGTGTCTTCCTTAAATAGATTATTCTTCTGAAATAACTGGGAGCTGACTTCTGTTATACTGTCATTATTTCTGGCCTAATTATAGAACCTTTCCATAAATATGTTTATGTAGAGTTTTAAAATCTTAACAGGAAAACAAGTAGCTTTCCATTGTTATGAACTGCCTCATCATCTGTAAGAAAATGACAATATTGAAAGTCTAAAACACCAGTAGCAGTGACATTTTTATGTCACAGATGACGATGATAGGAAGTGTCATTCTGAGAAGTTTTGCTCTTATCTGAAGACTTCCCTGGGATACGTTCCAGAAATATTGAACGGCAATGATGGATTTTAATTTGGAATTAAAACTGCTTTTCTAAAGTTTTGTCCCTAGAGTGGTTTTTAGAAGAAAAGATAGGCCTTTTCTGAAGTTTCCTTTATCTCCTTATTGCAAAAAGGACCGCATGGTGTTTGAAAGTGTGGAGTTAGCTAGGTGGTGGAGGCTTCCATTTTGGTTTTGGGTCCTGTGGAAATACTATTTGTGAACAGAATGATGTTTAGGTTGCCTTTTCTTTCTTTAATGTATAAACCAGCAACTAGCTAAAGTAATAGAGGGAAATGAATAATGTTTCTGATAGCAACTAAAATGTGGTATATTGTACTAGCAGTTTGCATGAAAGTAGCTATTTTTCAGCTTCTATTTTCAGTTTGTTGCTAGCTGTATGGATATGTTCTGTGATGTGGGATGAGGGTAGGCATGACAGGACCTTTTCTGCTCAGCCTTCTCATCCTTCATTCCAACTTCAGCTTTCTTGAAATTTAACTCATGGTACTGCTGTGTTGGATGAGTTGGCCTGGTAATTCAGAATGTGTTACCAAATGTTTATGGCCTGACTCTTCTGCGTATGTCAGGTCTGAAGTGTGTCATTTGCCCTAAAGTCTGAGACTGTCTTGTGTTCCTGCTGATATCAAGAAGTTGCCCCCTTAAATTTCAAACTTTTTCTAAATCTAAAACCTGTTGACTCAAATGCTGGTGTTTGTTAGTTTGTTGGAGTTCTTTTTGTATTAATTGTTTTTTTTGCTCCTAGCCTGCAAGTCCTGGGCAGTCTCCTTCACCACTTCTCAAGCACTGTTCTTCAGTTCTTGAAACTGTTGTAAAAACTGTGCCTGGTCTTCAACAAGCTGTCTTTTTAACTGCAAAAGTGAAGTACTTGTCAGGTAATAGTTACATGAATAGGTAGTCAACTGCCTTCTTAGTGTATTTAATAAAAAAAATTAATTTCACACGTGTAAATAATAATGAATATTTTTCTTTCACTACAGAACACTATGTTACAGCTAAGTGAGGAACATTTGCTCTTCACTTTTTTGTCCTTTATATGAGAGTATCTTAATTGTACAGACATATAAATATAGTATTTTTTATCTGTTGTTTCCCAAAAAAGTAATTCATTGAATGGCTTACAGAGGGAGCAATGAGAAAACACTATACCTTTGACCTGCTTCTGATTTAATGTCATAACCTTATAATACTTTGTATATTAGTTTATTCACTGGATGCTGACATTTATTTTAAAAAATTGGCAAATAAAAATGCTGTGTATATAACATATGTGTGTGTGTATATATATATAGCTGTATGTCATATAAACCTGTTTTTCACTTTCCCTTCCTGCCCCTACTTCCTAGGGGATATTGAAGCAGCCCATAGTAATCTACATTACTGTCTGGAAAGGAACCCTTCTTATGCAGATGCACACTTACTGATGGCCCAGGTGTATTTGGCTCAAAACAATACCAAGCTATGTTCTCAGTCCTTGGAGCTTTGTCTAAGCTATAATTTTGAGGTGAGTTGAACAAAAGAATGAAATAATTTTATTCAGTCATCTGAAGTTGTATGTTTTTGTATATAATAATTTTCAGCTGAACTTTTTATAACTCTTCCACTACGAATTTAATATCTAAATGTTTATATGAATGTGGTATCTGAATATTTATCAAAGAAATGACCATGAAGACAAAACTAACACCTCACAAGTTAAACTTCATGGCTCTTGCACATTACGGTGTGGGATTTTTGATTTGTTGACATCAGTGGAACTCTATGTAGGATTAGCAGAAAGTTGGGAACACAGTATACCGACACCAGTCGTTAGGTCTGAGTTGTGCCCAAGTGTCTTGAGACCACTTAGCTGAAAACTATCATTTCTTTGCAAGCATGTCCCATCTTTTTCTCCAAGTGATACAAGAAAGTTGAAGATTAATATCTAATTAGCTACCTAATTGAGGTCCTTGCCATTTCACAGAGCTGTATTTCTCTTACAGACTTTTTGTTTCAAGTGAAGTGTGTTTTAGGAAGGCGAAGAATGGCATGCAGGACTTGTGCCAAGTAATAACTGTCTATTTCCTTTACTAATAGCCTGGTGAGATGTGCACACAGCAGTGTGGGAGACACTCAGAATGCCTTAAAATTCAGTCTAGTTTAAAATAAAGCAGCGGTTAATGTTGTTCTACCCAAAAGTCTTGTCCCTTGTAATAGTTTTTCTTTGTAATTAAAAACTTACTTCATTACTAGTTTACATACTCTGAAAATTCTTATATTTTTGTCAGTAAATTTCTGAAATTGAATTTGTGTATATTTGGAGGAAAAAAAACAAACCAAGGTCAATATTAAAAAAAAATCTTGCAAGGGATTTGAATACTTTACATCAAGTAAAATTTGGAAACTCTATCATATTTTTTTTAGGTGAGAGAACATCCTGTGTATCACTTAATTAAGGCCCAAACCCAAAGGAAGGTGGGAGAAATATCAGAAGCTATTAAAACCTTACAGATGGCAAGGAATTTGCCTGGAATGAGAAAACCTACAGCTTCCTTGAAAACAAAAGGAAAAAGTATTGAAATTGATGCAAGTGATCGTGTGTCTGTGTTCCTAGAGTTGGTAGAAGCTCATCGTTTGAATGGAGAACCGGTAAGATGGCAAACCTGCTAAAATACAAAAAACACCTGAAAACAATTCCCTGTGCCTATTCCCATTTCTGTTAGCTCAGAATAGAAAGCCATCACTTCTTTTACCGAAAGGATTTGCTTAGTAAAATTTCCAGCACCTGAATATCTGATTTGAGAACTTAAGTACCTTAAATTGTACAGAGAAAAAAAAAATTGCTTGCAGATGCTCAATTTTGAGACTACAGAAACCATTTCACACTGTTGATGTTCATTTGCTGGGATGTAGATCCGTGTTTTGTTGTCAGAATGCCATTAGCAGTACTTTTGGATCATGTCCTTTTGTTTGTGTAGCAGCATCCCTGCTATCAGCTGTGTCTGGATAAGCAATAGAACACTGCATATGTGTAAGAATATAAGAGAAGCCATACAGTCCTATGGTTTGGAGGCCAGCCTGCTCAAAGCAGGACCTGTTGGAGCAAGGTGCTAAACACATTCTCTAGTAGAAGTTTGAGCATGTATTTGTATATATGCAAAACAAATGTAGTTTTCTGGAATTATATTTAAAAAATCAAAAACACTATAGCAAAACAAGTGGATACTATGGTTTGTGTTTTTTGTGGGTTTTTTGGTTGGTTTGCATAATGCTTATGATGTCCTTATTTTTGGCTGTTTAGTGACAGGAACTAAATTAATTCTATTGTTTTTATTATTTGCAGCATGAAGCTGCTATAGTCATCCAAGACGCCATGAATGAATTTTCTGGAACACCCGAGGAACTGAGAGTTGTGATTGCAAATGCAGATCTGGCAATTGCTCAAGGAGATGTGAAACATGCCTTGACTATGCTCCGCAATATTACACCTGAACAGCCTTATTTTGTAGAAGCTAAAGAAAAAATGGCAGATATTTATCTTCAGTATAGGAAAGATAAGAAGTTGTATGCCGCCTGCTATAGGTAAAAGTCTGTGGTGTGCGTGAATAGTTTTCTACATGTTTACTGATAGCATGGTGAACTCATTTTTTCTTTCTACTGCAATAAATGAGAAATATTTAATGACAAGAATTCATTTGAGTAAATATGGTAACTTTTAAAATGATAATTGGAAGTCTTGGTTTGAAAAGATATTTCAGATTTTTTTTTGGAAATAAAAAGCTAAAATCTGCAGAGGATAAAATTGTTGTGCCCTTCTCCTGTTTAAATACCAGTATTGACATGTTAAATACTGAGCAAGGCTTTGTCTTCTGTTTCCAGTGACCTAGTAGAAAAACTGCCAAGTGCTCATACTTTTCTTCTTCTTGGTGATGCATACATGAATATTCAAGAGGTGAGTGCTTGCTAGAGATGAATGGAATATTTGAGTCGTTTGTTGACTTTGTTTAGTTGAAACATTGTGGCATGCTGACTCTTACTGATCAATGTTTGTCAAACAGAAACTGCTTTAGGCTATAAAACAATAAATATTGACTACGAGTAACTGTTTAAATTAAAAACTGTTGAAAATACATTTGTTCTAAAAGCTTACTTGGTGAAAGTCAAGGAGGGAATGTTTCCTAGAACAGCACTGCCTCATAAGACTAACAGATATCTAGAGTGAGAGCTAAATTGAAATCACAAAGAAGCTGGAGATGTTTAGAATAGTGTTCTGAAACTTAGAATAATTCTAGGTAACTTAGTTTCATGCTGATGGCTTTACTTAAATTTTTCAGGTTGTATAGTTCCTATACATTCTTTGCATCATTTGCTTTCTTGATGAACTGGAAATGCTATTTAGTATTGGCAGAAGACAATGTAGTCAAGTGTACATAGGAATTTGAAGGCTACAACTTTAAATTAATATGTTAAAAAATAGATTGAGTTAGGACATGCAAGTGATAGTTTAGATTCCTAGTTTGGAGATCTGTAGATGATTAATGGTTTTTTTCATATTAATATTTGTGTGTAGTTTTCTCCTTAATGAAGAATTATCACACAAAGCAGAATTTGTTTAATTTGCTATAATGTGGTTAGAGGAGATAAACAGATCCAGCACTAATACATCTGCCTCTTCATTAACTAGTGAAGGTAGTGGTAGAGAAATTGCAGTGAAAAAAGAATGTTTATTCAAACTCATTTGTTTGCCATGTCTCTCTGTATTTTCTTTTAGTGTGACAGAGTTAATTTACATGGGCTTCACATTTTCTGCAGCTTTATAGTAACCATTCTTCTCTCAGAAGTATTGTAGCTTATGAATCAGTAGTGCTTGGCAGTCATTCCTGGAGTTATTACCAGATTTTGTTTTCTTCATGTACCTTTTATCTTAATCTTTGACTTACATGTGTTTATATTTTACTGTTAAAGCCTGATGAAGCCATAGAAGTCTACGAGCAGGCCTTGAAGAAAAATCCAAAAGATCCATCTTTAGCAAGCAAAATTGGAAAAGCCCTAATCAAAACACATAACTACTCAAAGGTATTCTTTAAGTACTGTATTAGTTTAGTTGAGTACTGTTTCAACATGTGGGCTTCTCTTGGGTAAAAGTATTATATTCCAGAATGCTAAAATAGACATTTTATCCTGAAAGTAAGTTTGTAGATTCCCTTCAGATCATCTGGCCAAAGGCACAGTTGGTAGATCCACACATTGGTGGATTCAAATCTGTTGCATTGTAGTTCTGGTGACTTGCAGTGGGTTTGAGCCTGCACTCAAACCTATGTTTTATTACTTCTCCATTGAAAAAAAGCGAAGAAAATTGTAAGCAACATGCCATAAAATACCTAAGTAACAAGGTTGTTGTCTTTAAGATTTGTCTTTAAATTACAAATTTTTGCTTCTTTCTTCAAGGCAATAGGTTACTATGAGGCTGCAGTGAGAAATGGTCAACAGAACTTCCTTTGCTATGATTTGGCTGAGCTTTTAATGAAACTGAAGCAGTATGAACAGGCAGAAAAAGTACTTCAGCAAGCTTTAGATCATGAGCCTGGTACGACTGTTATTAATTCACAGGAAAACATACAATTTCTACTGTTATTTGTGGTTTCTGCGTGACTCTTAAGGAGTAAATGAGTTCATGGGCACTTTTCTTTCAGTGGTTTAATTACATTTGTTAACCTTTGTGGCTGTCTGAATAGAGAAGCAGTATTATTAGCTTCTGTAAGGTTTTCTTATGTCACTATATCACTTCCATGCTTTGCCAGGGGCGTGTTGGTTTTCCATCTTGCTTAGTTCTTACTGAAAAAGTCCTCTGATTTAACATTGTATTCTTGTCCTAGTTAAGGACATCCTTTGAGGATCTGGCTAATTTAATAGTCATGCTCAAGACAGCTTGATTTTTCTAGTGTGGAAGAATAATTAGCCATAAATACAGTTTGCCCCATGTACTTTAAAACCTTATCCTCTGTCTTAAAATGAAGCAAAAAGTCTTTTTTTTAATGTTGTTTTTTATGTTTTGATGCATACACATTCTCTAAGAGAAGAATGTTTATTTTGGGAAAATTATTGAATAATTTTACTATTTTTTACGGAAATGCTAGAATATCCATTTGGGGGAAAAATTATTTATAAGAAATATACTGAAGGGAATGATCTTACATGGTGTAAGTTACACAGTCTAATCTCTGATTTAGAATAGCATGTCACAATTACAGCACCTTGAAGACCAGTTTTCTGATAGAATATAGCTCTAGGAACTTAATTTTAATAAAGATAAAACAAAATTTTTGGTGGCATCTATACTTTAATGTGGAGCTGTGCTCAAGATACTGCTTTGTCAGTAGAGTAAAATAAATTTAAGCCAGGGAAGGCTTGAATTCTTCAAATAATAATTTATGCATATTTATTTTAATCATTATTCAAAAGCAGCCTGCTGCTTTTAACTAGATACTGAAATATTTAGTTAAAATAACTGTATTCATGTCTGTTCCAGACTCTGGCAAAAGAAGCATAGTTTGAGGTCTGGCTAGAAATTTCATCGAACAGTCTCGTGCTTTTTGCATGTAGAGTAGCACATTATGTCAATTTGGACATTTTTCATAGACTTTGAGGAGGATTTAGACAAGAAATGTCAGGAATGGCTTTATTTCCTGTCCAGTTACATCAAAATATTTTCTCTCATGTCTCTGAAAATGCTAATAGGCCAGGCAGTCAATTTTTTTTTATTCCATTTGCATCTTTCAGTATCTTTGGCCTTAAATCTCACTTTGTAGTCTGTAATGTCTACTCTGCTTACTAGCAACATGCTCTGCCCACCAGCAACACACCAAGTCAGATCACAATTCTAAATAAGTAAGATGGAGCTGTAAATTTTTCATGTAAGCTCTTTCCTGGAGGATATGATGAGTTTCTTCTTCCTTTGACTTTACTGGGATCAGCTCCTTCAAGAATAATGTTTGTTTAATGTCATTCTTACAGTTAATGAGTTGTCTTCTCTGATGGAGGATGTACGTTACCAGGTGCTTCTGGCAAAAATTTACAGCAAAATGGAGAAGATTGACAGAGCTGTTGTTTCATTACAACAGGTAAAGAGGAAGACCAAAAATACCTGTGGGAACTTGCAGTGTCCTCATGTTTACCCCTGGTTTCACTTTCATCCCATATTCTAACCATAATATCCATGTGAATGTGGAAAATGAGTGTATGCTGGGGATAAAGCACCAGTGTGAAATGTAAAGTACATAAGGTCTTACACAGAGCTTTTTGCAGGCAGTGTTACCTGGATTTTAGACCAGAATGCAGGCTTTTACTGCAATCCTGCAGTCTAACTTTGCCTTCATTTGTGTGTGGAGCATAGTTTTAGCATATCAAGTGAAAATGAAATTGGCCGTGAGGGCAGATAGATTACATATATTTAGCTCAGCATTGAAAACCATTCACAGAATAAAATGGAACAGCTTTCAATGGCTACCTGTTGTTTTGTTGTACTGCTAAACAGCAGTATTAGTATTAAATAGCAATAATAAGATCCGTTCATTCTGCAGTTCAGTATTATCCTTCAGACTGAGGCTTGAAAGAATAAAGTTGGAAGCTAGAGGTTTAATCCCTTAGAAAATGCTTTCTCAACAAAAAAGTTTAGCAAGAGGTGTGGTCAGTACTTTCTGTTGTATTATACCTCCACTCTGTGAAAGTGAATGTAACAGAAATGGTAAGCCTTGGTAGCATCTTCTGACCAGCAAGAAAAGTCTGCAGATTGGTTAGAAAGGTAATTGTATGTGAGGGTTTAAATACCAATATCAGTAAGATTTATCTTTGTTAAATTTTTACTTATTTCTTCCTTATTCCTGTACTTATTTCTCTCACAAAGTTGACTTTTTTCTCCCCAGTTCTCCTTTAGTAAAATTCCCCCTAAGCAGTCTCCTTCTCTTACTCTTTCCTTTACTTCTTTAGTTCTTCCAGGTTTCACACTATATCACATTTCAAAAAACTTCCTGTCCTTTTGGGTTTTTTTTGTTGTTGTTTTTACTGCTGCCCTCAAAACTGTCCTTCCTTATACCCATTCTCTTTGAAATATTTTCCTGTTCCTTTTGCTTTTGATGCCACATTCATTGACACAAAACCACCTGCATTTTTATTTCAGCAGGACTAATTTAAATGTCTTAAACAGGTTTTTTCCCTTGGTTTTCAGAGAGATGCTAGAAATTCTCCCCAGATGTTATTTTCTGTTTTAGTTCCAATTCCCCTGCTAGGCAGAATGGTAGGGGTGTAAGAAGCAGAATAGTATTAGTGCATCCTTCTCTTAAAAAAAAACCAACCAAGTACACTATTTTATAGTAGATGAAATGAAATTAATTCCTTTGACAATTTTTGATTGCTCACTGCTTTCCCCACACCAGGCTCGGGAATTACAAGGCAGAGTGCTTAAACGGGCTCAAGTAGAACAGCTGGATGCAGTTCCTGCACAGAAACAGTTAGCAGCTGAGATTTGTGCTGAGATTGCAAAACATTCAACAGCCCAGCGAAACTATGAAAAAGCAATTAAATTTTACAAAGAAGCCCTTGTTCACTGTGAAACCAATAACAAGGTCAGTTCTCCCTCTGACTGTTTTGCATTGTTTTTCCATTTCAGCTTTTAGATGTAGCAAAACATTTTTCCAGTTATCCACACAATAGAATAATTTGCAATTATTTCTGCTTCATGATATACATAGAACCTTGAACCTTCTCCCCTTCATTGCATATCATGATAGAATAGATGCATGCACTGCTAACTTCTGTCTCTTACAAGAACTCCTGACTCAAGTGGTGTCTGCATGCACTCACAGTGAGCCTGTCTTCAGGTACCGGTAATGATGGAGATTGAAACAATCTTGCTTGGTGCTTGTCCTCTGAAATCAACTCCCAATGATTTTGGTCAGTACAGACAATTTCTGTTTTTTCTGTGTCTACTGCATTTATTCAGGTAAATGTGAAGAGATTGCAGTCCATGTCATAGGGGAGTTGTGTTGTTTTGTTTTACATGGTGAAATCTGGTAGTATCAAGGAAACAAAAATCTTGTTGCCTTGATCAGGTAAGAGGCAGTGCAGTTTCCCGATGGAGACTCAAAGGGGATCGTGGATTGCATCATGCACCTCATTTCCTAGTCTCGTTGTTTGTGCTGGAGTTGAAAAGTTAGAGACCACTTCCACTCAACGAATCTAGTGTAAAACTCCAGTTTAGCTGGGTTTTTTGCTTCCTGCAGGAAGTATTCCTTGACTCCAAGACGGCTTTTGGTATTCCACTGTGTTGTGCACATAAGAGCAGCAGCTTAAAGAAAGCTTTCACAGTTAAAGTTCTGGCATGCATGCATTCTCTGTATCATTTCAGTGCTTACCCACCTGCCTTCCTGCTTTTGAATTACATGATGTATGTTTGAGCATGAACAGAACAGGAAGTAGGAAGAAAACAGTTTAAAAACTGTGCTAGAAATCTGCATGTTCAAAACACTGTTCTGATTCAGAAGTGCCTTTCACAAGTGTAACTAGCAAAAGAATTATGATGCAGTTATAAATGTCTCCCTCTTGGAAACAAAATCAAACACCATTTAAAATTAAGTAGGAATGACTTACAGTTTATCTGCTGCTAATTTTGCTTTGTGATCAGTTTACCTTCTGTTTGCTTCAATAGAAACTTGATTAAATCTGTGGTAACTCGTGTTTATAGTTTTCTGTGGCATTTTATTCAGAATAGTCTATGATGGGACTTCAGTTTTAAGAATGTATGGTGGTATATGTTTCAGTTTGTCAATATTTACTCTGTGATGGCTTCTCAGAAGCGAATTCACACAGAGTCTTGATGTGGTAGGTTGGAAATGCAAATAAGAGCATAGTTTCTTCTGAAACTTAGTTGTACTCCAGAATTAGTTGGTGAATGTTAATGAGGTATTTGGTTTTTTCAGTACATTTAAAACGACTTTCACTTATATTTTTCCAAGAATATTATTCATACCAAAATATTGGTGCCTTCAGAGCAGTACTATCTGAGCAGCCCTGTTAGTGTACCTTTAGAATATCCCTCAGAAGAAGAAAAGTTTTCTCAGTTTTAAAAGGTGAGGCAATGAAAATGGATTACATTAATTGACTGAGAGCCCACAGGAAACAACAGAAAAGGCTCTCTCTTTAGTGGAGATACAGTTTTTTCCTGAAGCCCTATAATATCAGGTTGATACTCAGAACTGAACCAGCTTTCTTCATCTTTGAGTTACATACAGTTAAATATTTTAATATATACAGTTAAATATTTTAATATGCAGGCAATGTTGGAACTTGCACGTTTATATCTTGCACAAGACGATACTGATGCCTGTCAACATCAGTGTTCCTTGCTGCTAAAGAACGACCAAGATAACGAAGCAGCAACCATGGTATGTGCTATTGTACTACTCCTGCATCAATGCTTTTGTGAAGTTTGTGTGCCTGCAATATGATATATTCATAAAGCACTAGTTTTAAAAAAGCCTACAGCTTTGTGATTTAAAAAAAATGTGAAGAATCCATGACAACAAAATGTTTTTTCTGTTTATGTCAGCTGATGTTTCAATATGAAGTTTCTAGCAGTCATAGCCGTTGTTCTACCTCAATATAAAATGAGTCTTTAGAAGTAAAGGAAAAAGTAGTTGTTGTAATATTGGATAAAATATGGCTCAATGTATGTTCTGTTGATAATTTGCTAATACTCAAGGAAGAAGCTATTTTTCCAGCACAGTAACATGAAAGCAAATACTTTTTAAGAAGTGCATAAATAAGTGCTAGAATAAAAGAACTGTGTTTAAGGTAATTTTATAGCCACATTCAACCTTATTAATCATATTCCTACTTAGCAAGTTTTAATCACAGCTGCAGGTTCTTGTCCAGGATTTGTATGCTTCTTGGCCTAAAAGACAGCTCAACAGACTGAGCAACTTTTGATGTAACACACTAGGAGCAAAATTATTTTAAGATGGGAGTAATTTGTTTTCTCATAGCAATCTAACATCTGAAGTTTGTTCTTGTATGGTGCATGAACAGAAGTAATAGGACTCTTGAAATATGTTATTAAACCTACTCTATATTAGCTAACTATCAGTGGAGAGAAACTGATATTAAATAACTAGTTTTACCTTCCCTGCTGAAGTGAGCTATCATCTTTCTTTTTCCCTAACTTTAAACTAACTTTGCTTTTCCATGCGCAAAATCCGCAGTTATTGGAAATAAAATTAGGAGTAAAACTATGCAATGGTGAAAAAACATGTTTGAAAGATATGGCAGACTACCTAATTACCTTTTAATTTTCACCTTATGTGAAAAGGTGTTCATGAACTTGTTCATTATTACCTGTGTGTGTTGTATATCATGTTTCTTTTCCAGAATGTAATAAAAAGTCCAAGTGGTTTTACTTCTTGTGCAGCTCCTGTGGCCCATTAAAGCTATAATTTGAGCTCTCAGCATAACCAGAGTTCATTATTTATAATTCTTATTCTACATTTTCACAATTTATAATGTCTTGTTTTGTTTTCTCTAAATTGTTCAATACTGTAGATGATGGCTGATCTCATGTTCAGGAAGCAAGATTATGAACAAGCTGTTTTTCATTTCCAGCAGCTCCTGGAACGCAAGCCAGGTGAATATTTAGCAGTGATACTTTTAATTTGTTCTGATATATAGTTCTAACAAAAGAGATTAATAAATAGCTGAATAAAAACTCTTCTCTTGATTAAAAAGAAATGTTTTATTTATAATGTAATGGATACTAAAACCAAAACCAATGTATATATTACCATATATACATATAATGTATATATGGTAATATATACATTACCATATATTAAAACATAAAGATATTTTAGGGGAATATGATAAAAAATATTTCTCGTAGATACAGTAATTTACTTTGCTGCAATGTAATATGCATAGTTTACCTTAAGCCAAATACAAATGCGCTGTTATTTACTTGTTCACTGTAAAGCACTATCTTTTGTATTAAAAATGTCAAGTGCACGAACACAAAGGTAATATTTTATTTTAATAAAGGAAACTTGTCTTGGACAATTACCTTACCTTACAAGCCGTAAGGTTTTTTTTTTAGCAATTTTCAAGTTGGGACCAGAGAGAAAGTTACTAAAATCTATTAAAATTTTACTATAATGAATGTAAAGCTCTCTAAACGGACTTTGAAAGAAGTCACGAGAGTGCAGCAAATGGTTTTGAGTGCTTCAGAAAGTGAAGTACAATTCTACTTCTATAGAGATCTGTATGAAGATATTGCAAGTATCACTTGACATCTTCATTCTTGTATCTGAGGTTATTGTGTAATATGCCTTATATATTAAATCATATCTCATTTTTATATGTGAAAAAATTAAGGCGGGCTCTTTATTTCTTAACTTTTTCATACAGCAAATAAATAGAATTACAGTCTCCTAATTATTTGTATATTCAGATAACTATGCAACCCTCTCTCGATTAATTGATCTGTTAAGAAGAGCCGGGAAATTAGAAGAAGTCCCAAGATTTCTTTTAATGGCTGAAAAACATTCTTCCCGAACAAAGCTTGAACCAGGATTTCACTACTGCAAAGGACTGTATCTTTGGTACTTGCAATTATAATTAAGATTTATTTGACTATGTAATATAGATTTAAATTAATTTTCCTGTCATCCATTATCATTTAAAGGTGCTATGTTGATTTAATTAAGGTGTCAGGATTTAAGGAAATTCTCAGTTTCTGTGAATATTTCAGGATGTTCTTCAGGTTCAATAACGTAATACTATTTATCTTCACATTTTATAACTTGTCAGACCATTTTTAGTTTGCAAAAACAAGTTCCTTGCAATAGTATGTGTTCTGTCCAAACCTTGAAATATCAGTGTGTGCAAATGGATCATCTATTCTTAAATACTTAGATTTATTGGGATTTGGGTGGAATTTGGAACAGACAGTTTTACTTGCCCAGCTTTAAATATTTTAATTATCCATGTAGGTACACAGGTGAACCAAACGATGCACTGCGGCATTTTAATAAAGCTCGAAAGGACAGTGACTGGGGACAGAATGCAGTCTACAACATGATTGAAATTTGTTTGAACCCAGATAATGAAACTGTGGGTGGAGAAGTCTTTGAAAACCTCGATGCTGACATAGGGTAGGTGAATTAAATAAATATTGCTTGGGTTATTCTGTCATCTCCATCTTCTGCTGCCCCTTGAGAATGTGTCTTAATTTAAATTGCTAGAACTTTGAGATCATCTAGTGCTTTGAGTATTCTGTGTTATTGTGAGAGATCATGCTATACTGTAGTGAGTCTTAAGCAGAAAATGTAGAAGATTTTCTCTGGAATGCTGGTCACTTGCAGTGTTACAATCAGCTTGCTGGGTTGGAATTGCTGTTGTTGAAGACAATCAATGTAGAATACCTATATACCAGAGCTATTTTTCTACAAAATGGCATGTCTTTAGCATAGAAGCAGTTCTAACTTGTAATTACTTTGGTGTGTATTAAAAAAAAATAAGCTTCTATGAACATTTTTTTCTGATAATAGTAATTCAACAGAGAAGCAGGAGTCTGTGCAGTTGGCTGTAAGAACAGCAGGAAACCTGCTGAAGGAGCTCAAGCCTCAAACCATTCAGGGTCACATTCAACTGCGAATCATGGAGAATTATTGTCTCTTGGCAACCAAACAAAAATCAAATGTTGAGCAAGCACTGAACACTTTCACAGAAATAGTTGTGGCTGAGGTTAGTAACCTGTCTCATTTCCTCACTCTTCCCTTTCATACTTAGTACATTTTTTTTAATTAGTCTCACAGTGTTCAGCAACAGTGGCACGTGTTAGTGTTATTTGCTCTAAGGCTTATTCTCCTATCAAATAATATTTTATATAAAATTTGAAAAATACTTTTCTGAAATAACAATATATTTTAGAAGTTTTTGGTTGAATTGCAAATTTAGACCCCAACTAAATGCTGATATTGCTAGTTATTGAAATGTGAGTAGGCTGTTTTGTTGCTGGACTTGTTTTTTAATTCCCAGGCTTGCCAGCAGTGTGTCTTATGATGTAAATCTATGCAGTGCTTTGTGGCAATTTGACAGAATTTAGACTGCTGGACAAGATTATCCATCACCTTAAAAGTCATCCTTATGATAGAAATCTTGAATATTTTGTAACTGTTTGTAGTTATTAGTTTTATGATTAATAATGGATGTTCCTGTTACCAGCAGCTTTCAACAGATTTTATTTCAGCAGATGTAGAAAGATTTAGTCCATCAGAATGCCATAAAATACGTAAGTTACTATTACTCTTTAACTGTGTGCTGAACTGCACCTTGTCTGAGGGGAGTATACTGAGGCTGATCATCTGTGTAAGGCAGTTGTGGGAATCACAAACAAGGTGTCCCTCTGCCTCCAGTACTGGCTTCCCAGTCCTGCTCAGAATTGATCTGAGATCCTATGAATGTGGCATCTTTTTCACACGGTGACAGTTCCACCAGGAAGAATGCTCAGTGTTTTTATTCTTCCTTCTAGTGTTGCATAAAAAATATAGCTTTAATCTCTTCATATTTCTGAGGTTATTGATCCATGATAGATGTGGCTATTGAGGGAGAAGGGGAATGAGCTTGTTATGTGGAAGAGGAGCTTTTGATGCGATCTTTTTTTTTTCAACGTACTATGACAAATGTATTTACAACACAAACTTTTAGAAAGAGATGTAGGGGCAGAATACCAGCAGTGAGTCAGGAGCACTGAGAAGAAGTGTTTCAGTTAGCTGTTAATAGAATTACTCTGCATGTCGGAGTTGCAGTTGCAAGATGTGAGCCCCATTCTCATCCTGTACTAATGGAGGCAGGATGTCAAAAATTGCACTTGTGCCAGGAGTTATTACTGCTTGCTTTTGAGGTTCTTGCATAGAATGGTGGCTTTTAAGAATCCTGTTTGTTTATATATAGCTTGGATGCATACAGTTTAGACATTAAATTTTTAGGAGCTGTATACCTAATAAGAGGAATCGGAGTCCCTTTCACTGATATTTGACAAGCACGTCTATAAGTGAAAAATACTTGGAAGTTACAATAAAAGTGGTGACTCCAGATTTTATCTGAAGTATTTATTTGTATATAAAATGTATAGCTCTTAGTGGTATCTGATTTTTTTTTTCTTGTGAGATGAAATACCTGTGGATTTTTTTCACATTTCTTGTGCCTGGTGGTTATTGTGATTACAGAAATAATTATAGCACTGGGTGCAAATCATGTCTGCAAGATTAGACGCTCTATCTTTATTTCCTGAGATTTAGCTTTTACTTTAGTTTTTAGATACCTGGTGCAAGTCTTATTTAAAAAAAAAAATTAAAATCAAAATTAAAAAGCACCAAGCAGTCACTGTACTTTTTACTGCAGAAGGATCATATACCAGCACTTTTGGGAATGGCCACGGCCTACATGATCTTGAAACAGACTCCACGAGCCAGAAACCAGTTAAAACGGATTTCAAAAATGAGCTGGAATCCCATTGATGCAGAGGAGTTTGAAAAGAGTTGGCTTCTGCTTGCAGATATATATATTCAGTCTGCAAAATATGATATGGCAGGTGAACTTCTAAAACGATGCCTTCGTCATAACAGGGTAAGTCAGAGCACATTGAAAGTAACCTTAGTGCCTTTCTATTTTAATTCATCAAAATGTTTACTTTTCCTCTGAAGCAGAATTTTGAAATTCATTTATTTGTTCATTTGTTCATTCCTGGTATTTCACTTATTAAGGAGAAGTAGACCAAAACAAGACAGGAAACCAGCAACTTCACACTGGAGGGTAGTAATAGTAAACCTGTGAATGCTGCTTAGTCATTTTTGTTCATGTTCTGTAGCAACTTAGGCAAGTTTCAGCTGAGGGGACTCTGAAAGCTCACAGTGTTTATGAAATGGCAGAGATGCATTTTACGGAGTCTCACAAAACTGATGAAGAAAGATGTGGCTGTATAAATTTTGGAGACTTGCTCCATTTACTAAGATGGTATCTTCATATTTTATGTCTTTAAACATTTATGTTCATAACCCTGCTACAGTGCAGGATTATTTTTATAATGCTGGTATTAATCTTTTTCTGTGGCAGTACTGTCTGGTAGTTTGTCAGGGGACAAGGTCTAATACCTCAGGGTTCCTGAGCAGGCAAACTGCACAATACCCTGCTTTGACTATGGGAACAAGCACACATCTTAGCTTGTGCTTATTTTTCATTTTGATCAGCAAAAAGCTGATCATGTTTTTCTACCTTGACTTTGTTTCACGTGAGGCAGTCCAGTAGGCTGGTGTTCCATAGACTCTGCTGCAGGTTCAGGGTGCTGTGTATAGAGCACAGATTGTATAGAAGGTAAGGTTCATTATTTGGTTACATTTTAGCAACTTCTGAGAGAGATTTTTTTTAATTTTTATTTCTAAATATAAAATTGAGAGACAGCTACAACAGTTCCCGGTATAGTGCTATTATGTACTTCTGTAGAGAGGCCTCTTTAAAATAGGATGTGCTGAATTTCAAAATCCATACAGCTGGAGGATAAACACGACTCATCTCCCAAAACAAGACTTCTCTTGAAATAGGTGGTCTGTTGAGCACCTGAATGGTGCTTTGCTGCAGAAATTACCAAGTGTAAAAACATAGCCTACCAAGTAATTTGTTTTCTTCTAAAAAGTTTGAGACCCATGAGGGACTTAGATAAACAGGCTCTGCTTATAGCAAGGAGGATGGTAGATTAAAAGTGTGTGTATCTGGCTGCTTGCAAAGCAGCACAGGAAAGAGAGTGACTTCTCTCCAACTTGCATGCAAAGCTGGGAAGCAGGAATTGTGCTACACAAATAGACGTTGAATAGTTTGCATCTTAACATATCTTGTCAATTCACAAGACAATATTTTAGGTGGTGTTCTCCAATTTGGAGGACTTGATTGGATTGAGAAAACACGTTACTATGATTCTTTAGTTTTTAGGATTATTTTTAACAGAATTGAATGACATATATATACAATTTAAGTAAATACGTTGAGTAAAAATTTCATAAAAGCCTAGTGTAACTTAATAAGGATTTTTTTGGATTTGAAAAGACTTGGGATTGGTTTGTAAGATCCCAGTGAGCAGACTGTTTCTATGAAACTGAGGCTTCTTACTGATTACTCTTCTTGATTTTGAACTTTTTGTTTTGTTTATCACAAGTGAGAGGGAAAGTATATTTTTATCCTCAACTTTTAGGCATTCCCATACTGATCCCACTATGCTGTGATTTGTATGGTTGTTATCAGCAGAGTTTGAAAGCCTAATTAGAAATAGTAACTTTAAAGATGGAAGGTAACTTATATATCAGTATTGCTTTGTGCTGTCTTTGTAAAAAAGCTGCGTATGTTTTTCTCTTGAAAATGTTTGACCTATTGGCAGCATGATAATATAAACTGTTCATGTAAGGGCATACAGTAGTTAGGTTTTTTATAAATTATTTTCCTGCCTTATGTACTAAATGTAAGATTTCTGCATTAATTACTGTATCTTTCATATGAAGTTTTATTATGGAGTTAGATGTATTTATATGTATGTACAATATAAGCAAGGCTAGTATTTTCAGCTAGTACTTAATAGTTTTTTGGAACCTGCTTTTCAGGTGTTTGTGACTTGCTGCTTGGATTCATAAGAAATGAAATACTTAATGGTTGATTTTTCTCTTTAGGTTACTTGTGACTGTCTTTAAGCTTTAATTGGAAAATTATAATGTTAAACAATTTCCAAAGACAAAGCCATTAACATACTTTCTTAAGAAAAAAATCCAAACAATATTTGTGGACTGTACAACACTAGACTTGAACTGCAGCTGTGTGGGGTTATTATTAACTGAGAGAGGTATCTAGTTTTGTAGGAGTCATTGCAGTGTGATGAACTCTGTACTTGACCTGGAGCAGTGCATAATTCTGTATAACTCATTTGTAACACAGATACTTTAAATCAAGACTATTGTGTCATCAAAGTTAGGACAAGTATCGCTTGTGCTTTCCAGTTGTATAGATTTGGAGTATTTTAGCAATTAAATTGTCAGTATTATTATATGCAAGCTTACCCAAATAAAATTGTGCATGAATATTTATATTTTGCAGTCATGCTGCAAGGCTTATGAATACATGGGATACATAATGGAAAAGGAACAGGCATATAAGGATGCAGCAATAAATTATGAGATGGCCTGGAAATACGGAAACCAGACGAATCCAACAGTAGGCATGTATATATAACCTATAAAGTATGATTTTGGGCACTTTGGTAGGAATGAAACAACTATCTTTTACTAGAAAATCTGCTTTTAATTTTCTATAGCAATAAAGTATCACTGGTTTTCCTCACATAAAACTACAAATGTTTAAAGGTGTACTGAACATGGAAAGCCCCCATGGAAAAAGGTAGCAGCTTTATGATACTTCAGAAGTTTCTGCTGGCTGTTTTAGTACAAGGATAGATCTGAAACCGTTTCAGTTGGCTATGGGTGAACAACGTTCTCTGTATGTACAGCATTAACTTTAATAATGTATTTATAGTAATCTACTATATCCTGTTCGTAGTAGAGAGCCTTTTATAATTTTATATATATATTTTTAGATATAGGTGATGGTGGCAGGTCATTGATTTATTTCATCTTTGATTCAAAATTCAAATTATCTATATGGATCAGGTTTTAATGTACATGAGAGAGGATTTAAAAAATAAATTACTTTAAATGTCTTTAACTATATCTTTTGAAGAAGATGGCCAGCTGAAAACTTGAGGTACTAGTCAAGTTCCAGTTTGGGTAATAAATTTGCACTAAATTGTCACATATTAAGGCAGTTTAAATGTAGGAAATGCTTTGTGGAAAGGATACATAGGATAAAATGCCATTTTCTTACTCGATACCTAGAATCTGTCCATAGGTCCCAAGGCCGGTGGTTGACACAAATTCTGTTCCAGGTTTTGGGATGTGTTTATTACCCCTTGGAAATACATACAACTTCTAGTCTTCCATCTGTACTCGCTCTGTGTGCCCTATGGTTTCTTTTCAGCATTAGGATGAGACAGTCTTTGGCATCAGCTGAAAAAACAGTGTTTTTTAAAAAACTATTTTAACTGTTGTGTGCATGAACTGCCAAACATTTTGTTTCTTTACCTGTAACTGCAGTGGTTTGGTTCATAGTTTCATCTAATATGATCTGTAGATTAAAGTAGTGTTTTATTAATGGGACTAAATGTTTGTGGGTTAGCTCCTGCTTTTATAACATAGTTCTGAAAATGCTCATACATGGATGGATTGTCAAAACTGAATGTGTTGTGAGTCACATGTACTGTGAGTCAAAAAATTAGGAGGGTCAAGCCAGAGGAAGGCTTATGTCAAAACAGAAATAAAAATGACTGATAGAAATCTGACTATAGGTTAAATGGAAGAACCTCTCTATATCTGAGTTTGGGTTCAGTAATTTTTACTAGATGTTCCTGTTCTTGTAGACTGAGCCATGGTGGTTGTTGCTAAAATATTGCAGTTGTTAATCAAATAAAATGTATTAGAAAGAAGCTTCAGTAATAAAGAGTTGTGATTTCTTGAGTTTGTACAGAACATAGATCAAGACACTTCATTTTTTATTTTGTAATCCTGTAGAGAGTGGTAATTCAACAAATTACAAAACCTTTTGATGTCTAGATAGGAGAGTTCCTTAGTGAAATTAAACTGTGAAATAATCTTGCATACAAAAGAGAGTATGATATTGAAGGTACTTTGTGCACTTGTTTCTAGTTTTGCATTACAGCATTGTGAGGATTGTTATGCATTAGAACAAAAAAGGTTAAAGCACCACAAATTTCCATCTGGCAAGTAAAGCCATACAAACTGGTATCAGATCCTATGTTTGCCAGTGAGGATAAGTTTAAAAATGAAAGATTTAAAATTTCAAATTTTGGAAATTGCATGCTTATAAATGGTTTTTTTCTCAGGCCTAGTCTCTGTCCAGGCTGATATACTTTAGCTTTACCTTTTAGGTTTAAAGTATCAGCCTGCATGTTGCTATGTGATTTAACTATTCCATGTGACTTTTTATATCAGTGGTCTGCTGACAGTGGTGCTGAATAGCATTTTAATTCCCTAGTTCCTTATCCCCTTTTTTTTTTTTTTTTACTTTTGTCCTTTAATAATGGAATTACTTTTACAGAGGGACAGTGTATTGCAGGCCACAGTGAGAAACTCTGTGGGATACCACGGTAATTGAAAGAATGCAGCCATTATGTATTCTCTCCAGTAGCACATGCTCTTCAGAATAATGTCTCCTTTTGATTCAGACATAGCTATCAGTGCGTAAAGGACTTCTACTTACTACTTGAAGTGACTTTCAGTAGAAATTTTGATCATTACCAGGCTTACGTGAGACAACAGTAGGAAAAAAACATACTAACTTTAGAAACACATGGTGACCCAAAATAAATTCAAATGTGATATTTTTGTTATTCAGTACAGAAACTGAAATTGT
This sequence comes from Leptocoma aspasia, assembly GCA_013399835.1. Classification (NCBI taxonomy): domain Eukaryota; kingdom Metazoa; phylum Chordata; class Aves; order Passeriformes; family Nectariniidae; genus Leptocoma; species Leptocoma aspasia. The sequence goes on from VXAX01004843.1 coordinate 98,865, forward strand.
TGCTTTTCCTCTCCCCCCTCTCCCCTTTATTTACAGGCTACAGGCTGGCTTTCAATTACCTGAAAGGGAAGAGATATGTTGATGCAATTGATGTTTGCCATAAGGTAGAATTTGTATATGTGTTTAGTAAGTCTGTCTCCTGTAACAAAATTCTTTTACATAATGACCCTTCTTTTTGGTTGAGTTCACATTTTTAAAATACGTGGCTTAATGTCAGGAAAGTGTCCCATCTAAAAAGTTAGATGGAATTAAATATCCTCTTCATAATCTGCTCTGTCTTGTGCTCCATGGAACCAGATAAATAAATGACTGGCTATCATATGTGAAGGGATATTCAAATGGCACCACCTTCTTTTGGCCATGCAGTTGCAACTTGGTGAATCCATAAAGAAGTATAGCTGAAAAAATTTATCAAATCAAACATTAGTATCAGAAGACACTGTTAGAAAGTAACTTGAGGTATTATCTTTGTATGGTCCAAACGTAAGCAGAGTGAATGCAGAGTAAGAGGAAGGGCTACTATTAAAGAAGCAGAGGGAATATTATGGATTAATAATTATTCTATTAATAAAATAAATTAAATTTGCTCTTTCTGAGAGAAATAAAGATAATTAAGAAGGAAAAAATGAATGGAAGAATAAGATAGAAGAGGGAATTGAAGGGAAGAACGATGAAGTAGGTAGAATATGCTAAGAAAGAGCCAAGGGAGTGAAAACATAAAGGCAGTTCATCATTGCAGAGAAAGTATGCTTAAAACCTCAGAAATGTCTCCAGAGGTGCCTTCTGATTGATGCATTTCAAGCCACTCAGAGGCTTTAGCCCTAGGACCCTCATGTCTTCTGCACCAAGGTGAAAGGACAGTGGAAATGAAGCAAGTGTCTTTGATAGTGCTGGTTTTGACTTGCATGTGTGGTGGTCTCTATCCACAATTAAAAATTTGTGCATTCTTAAAACAAACTTGTTGTGCTGTTATTTTAGTTGTAAAATGTGTAAGCTCAGTGATAAAGGGGATTACCAACACAGAACTTTTGGGTTGTATTGTCTTTTGACAGGTCCTTAAGGCACATCCAAACTATCCGAAGATCAGGAAGGAAATACTGGACAAGGCCCGTGCATCTCTAAGAAACTGAATTTGTTTTTTCTATGGCTCATGGAGTTTTGTTAATCAGACTTTGGAAACTGTGAATGAATGCTGCAGTGACAGAGACCACGTCAGCAAAAAAATACTGTGGATATGATGAATTTAACTATAATAGAGATCTGGATTATTTTTATGAAAAATCTGCAACCCTGAAAGAAATTGTATTTGTTCTCATTCAGGATAGAGTACTGCTCCCACGTGTGTTATGTAAAGTGTCACATAACAAAGTGTTTTATCTGCATTATAAAAATATTTTAAACATATTACTCAGTATTTTGTTGTGTTTATTTGAAATAACACTAAAAGAACAACCTGTCTTATCTAGTAGAGGTGCATTGCTAAGATGATGGATTTTAGTTCATGTAAACCATTACTTCATAATTACAGTGTAATCTTTATTAATACAGGTATATTTCTAAATTATGAGGGGGTTTTATTTCTACATATATTAAAGGCATGCTTTATTTTTTTAAAAATCTTGAAAACAAACAGATGTGTGCATTGTTCTCAATTAAATTTACATTTTTAACAGTTAAAATTTAGATCCTGTGTAAATACTGAGTAAAGACTTTCATAGATCCTGCAGCTCTTACATAGAATTTACTTTCTGCTTATGCTGTTATCTACTTATCAGATTTCCATGAAGAGAACTGTTCTTAATTTGTAGTGGATAGTGGATTTCAACCCTGTATATGTAGACAACTTAGTCATATATGCAGAAATTGGCACTCATTTTGTTTGATCTCTATAAAACATCTTTTTAGGGAAATAACTTCTATTACAGAGGATTATGATATTTGTCTCACAGAATACACCTGTGAATCTTTAGGGGAGCAGTAGGGTGTCATGAATGAGTGAAAGGAAGGAGAAAGATCAGGTTTCTTTTCACTGATGCAGAATTTTTGAAAAAACCCTGTTGCACTGCTGTATTTGGTTTTCAAACAGCACTTGATGTTGTATGTGTCTTACTAGAAGAGTAATGTTTTGGCATGAAAAGGGAATTCTTAATGGTAGTGATTAAGTTTATATATTTTATAAGCAATTTGAGTTTTTAGCTTTTCCTGTTGACATTGTGTCAAGTCACTTTTAGTTTGATTTTTGTGTTTCTTTTTAGGACAACTCAATATTAAGGCTACCAAAGGGAGCCTGTTTGCTGTTGTATCTAATCTTGCATATCAATAACTGAGTGCTGTATCTTGGGGAGTTTTTAGCCTTGTTTCCCGAATACATTTAAGTCATTCACTTAAACAGTGGTGCTGCCTGCTGGTGGTTCCTAGGTTCTGCATTCCAGTAACTTTGGAGCTGTTGGTCAGCTAAAGTAAAATGAATAGATGTGTCTCAGGACTATAACACTTTTGCAAGATTTGTGTGGATATTAGAATGGAGAAGAGACTCAAATAAGTGGCCTCTTCTTCCCTAGGGATCCTTGAAACACTCTTAGGATGTGGCTTTGTCCTTTCTGTTTGAGCACTGCCAGTCAGTGTGTACATGACCGTACCAGGCACAATACAAGCCCCCTGTTTTTTTCATGACAGCTCAGAGGAGGAAGATTTAGTATGTTAGGGAAAAACTATTGGTATGGGAGTGGAATGAGAAACATGGAAAGATCTGGAGAATGCTGAGGATGGGGGAACTCTGACAGGTGGGCTATGGGGGTCAGTAGGCTATAAATCCTTACACTGTGCTCTTTGGTGGGGTTTTTTTCACTATTAAGAGAATAAGTACTTACTGAGGCAGCTTCTAGTAAAACAGCATTTCTCTGTACAGGGCCTTATTCATGCAGGATCAGTATGTTGTTACTGACTGGATAGCACAGGAGTAACATTTAGCTGAAGTTCAGAATAAAAATAGGCCCAAGGTTTCTTCAAAAACATCAAGACACCTGCATCTGATTGGCTTTTCTTATGAAAAGATGGGCATTATGAAAGGATGGGCATTAGCCTTTCTTAAGGTGGGTGTGACAGATTAAGTCATGATGATGGTAAGATACAGAAATTAGTTGATAGAAATTGAACTGAGACTAGGCTTTCTGTGGCTAACTTTTGGTGAAGAGTTTTATGTATACACCATGCCGGTAAGATTCCTGAATTCCCATTAGCCATCTAGGCACTGGTGTCTTTTTATATATGAGGTCTTTAAAATAGGAGTACAAATTAGACGTGTCTTTGGATTTCAGTTTAAAAAAAGGCTCTAAGTAGTCTTTCAGAAAAAAATCTTGATTTAATATAGTATTCTCAGAAGAAATAAGTGTCCTTTCTATATCCCTTTTGGTCTTATAAGCCAATTTAAGTTTTCCTGTGCTTATTTTCTTTTTTTTATTTTTTTTTTAAACTTTCTCTGCAGAAGAAATGTTTTGGTGTTATACCTCTCTGCTTTACTGTTTATTACTTAAAAAATGCATGTTCTGATAGTTTGCTGGGGTATTTTAGCTCCTTAACAAGTGGGTTTGAATGGAACAGACTTCTAGGATGGAGGGGAGTCAGTAATGCTAATTTCAAAGCCCTGCACTCTTTAGTGTGATGTTGCTTAGCAACCCATCTTCCAGTTTTGCCTTTGATGAATAAAAGAGGAGAGTGAAGCTGTGGTTTCTATTGATTCATTCACTGGAACTGAAAATCTAAGCATCTTGTAGCTATAGCAACATAAGCCATAGGTGTCTCTTCTCTCTTGTCCCCCTTTTCATCTGCAGGTACAGAATGCCTAGAGTATCTTCTAGAGGAGATTTTTGGTAACACTGTGCTAAATACTATAATCTGTTTTAATTTGCAGCCTTTGTTTAGATTTTGTAGAACGCTAAAAAAATATCTAGGATACTAGGAAGTATCATTAGGGAAAAATAATTAGTGTAAATAGCTAAAAATAACTAAACTAGTAAGATTCTTAATAAAAATAGAGCGGAAGGAATTTTAAGTGTTTTTTCCCCTGTTTCTGTACTAGGTTTGACTATTGCAAAGAATTTCTCAAATATGGCTACAGCAATTTTTAGAAAGGCTGTAGACTTCCTAAAATCAGGCAGCTCTGGTTTAGTAACCTAAAGTTTAATCTTGTTATTCATTAAATGAGTGAGTAGTTTTATAAACGTACTTTAAACAGAGCTTATAATGTTAGACAATGTGCTGAAGATTTTCTTTGAAAGGTGACATTTCAGGAAAGTGAATGGTCTAAGTCTTGTTCTGAGGTGGGGTTTTCTTTGATACTATTCTTGATGGTTGGGGTTGGGTGTTCAGATTTTTGGGTTTTTTTAAGGAGTCTGGATGCCTGTTAATGCAGGTTGTATTTTGGGAAGCAGGAGATTTTTAAAAGTTCACTCTAGAAATTTGCCTTACTTGAATTTTGTGCTACAAAAGTTGAACACTGGCCATACCTGTCTCAGGTGCTGTAATGCTTAGCACAGTTTAGGCATCAGCTGTCAAAATCATAAGGAAGGATTTTAACACCCTAGAGATAACAGAACCTATGAATTGTGAGAGATGCTGGTCTAAATCTTTATCAAGTGTTCCTGGACAATATTAATTCATAAAAGAACTGGCATCACCATTTTGGCACTGCTGTGACACAAAATCAGTTCAACTCCCTTTCTACTTGCTGAGCATTTTTAGACACCTACGGTTCAGCAGCACAATGTAGTTTTGAAGTGCTGCGGTGAGACGGTGATTATGCTGCTATTATTTGAGTGTATGAAGAAGGGGAGACTCTACACTCTGTTACGGGAGTGCAAATATTACTTTGGGATTTTTCTCCCCCATATCAAACCACGCTTCTGTAGAAAGTGATTTTGTACCTATCCCTCTGGGAAACTACATTGTGAAGGGAGAGAGCTCAGTGTGATATCCCTTCTCCCAGTCTGTGATCTCACCTCCGAGGGATTTTGTGTTCTGTTTCCCAGCACTGGGAGTGCTTGGTGAACCTAACGCTTGGGTGGTTGAAGCAAGCCCCGCAGCCGCTGCGTGCGGCCCTATGCGCGCTCCGTCGCTGTGCCCAGAGCCCCGTGTGGCGGACCGGGAGGAGCACCGGGAGGAGCACCGGGAGCAGCACCGGGAGCAGCACCGGGAGCAGCAGCGGGATGGGCGCAGCCGCTCCCCGGGCGCGCCGCCGGGGCCGCCTCGCGCACCTGGGCGCCAGGTGAGGGCGGGGCGCGCGGGCGCAGGCGCGG